>JAYESA010000014.1:129197864-129797864 GCA_036927795.1 Iris macrosiphon
GACCTGAAGGTACTTTCTTGTCAGTTGCTTACTATAATACATTGAAAAAAATTAGTTCTGAATATGTTACCATTTTGTTTCCCATTTTCGTAGTATGCGTCTATTTGTGCGTGTACAGCTTTTAAAGAAAGCTGCATCACCAAAGGACTTGTAATTTAGGAATTGAGATGTTAGCTAATTTCCGCGAGAAGGAACTAGGCTTAATTCCTTGACTCTTATTTCTCTGAATCTGTTCCTCTGGGATACACAAATAGACGAAAGTACAAAAACCAACAAGGAATTAGGAAGATCTTGTTCGGATCAAGGAATTGGCGGAAATCGTGGCCCAATGTGCATTTATCATCACGGAGCAAGGTGAAGGAAACTGCCGGATTAATCCCAATTAGAGAGATTGGACCTTGTGTTTACTTTTGGGTACACTTCTTTGGGTGCATTTGTTACATGCACACGATTTTTAATTATGCTTTAGGATCAGTCTATATTAATTAAGATTTGGTTATATTTGATATTTACAATTAGTTTTATTTTGGTAACCCGGTTTCTATTGCAACTAGGACAATTTTCAATTGGTATGGTCAGGACGTTCAAAGACAAAATTGTAGATTTGTAGTCGGAGAAGATGGCAAGTCCAGGGACAGACATAGACAAACCTGGATTGAGCCAATGACAACTAGTAAATGATTGGTCGTCTTCTAATTTATACTAGTGATAATATAGCTGTATGATCAGAAAGGTTTCCTCTTCCAGTAGTTATTCCTACAACTTTGTGATAAAAACCTTTGATAAAAGAATGGTAGGTTGCATGGATTCTTTTCCTGAGGATCGTATCAGTATCGTATCTCTCTGACACCATACTTTCTCGACCCTCTTGTTTGATATGGATAAAGCTTGGTTCTTCACTTTTGATTATAAAATGGTACTGTTATAGACCATATCTGTGACTATATTTCTACCTGATACGTTTCTGACACTATGCTTCCTAGATACTTATTGCAGCTGTGGTTCATGTTTAGGCTCCAAAGGGACCAAAAGTTAATTGAAAGTGATTTTTCATTATCGTGATTGTACGAAACATAATTAGGATATAGTAACATTTTTTTGCAGCTCATCCTTTGTAGAAGTTTTGGAACTTGGTTACTATCCAAAGCATGATTCAATAATTAAGAATTAATGTATAGAATCTGTATATAAATAAGTTTTCTTGGTCATGACATAACCGTATACTAATTTTTTTTTTTTTTTTTTTGAAAATGTCGTATTTCAAATTTGTAAGGTGTCCTATCTTAATGTGCCCATGTTTATTCAACATAGGTTGTTGTCCTCAATTTATTTCTTGTCAACCTAGATGATACATAGACATCAAAGGCTGCATGTTCCCTAATTCCACTGCACAGTCTGTACAATAAATTTAGTTGGAATATGGTGAACATGCTGCATGTTTCCAAATTCTACGTCTTTTCCATGCCTGTCTTTTCTGATGGTAGATGATGATTGATGTTCTGTTAGTGGCTGTAGTATGTTAATTGACTAAGTCTTATAATGTCACAGAATGCCCTGTGAAGGAGAAATGTCAGGATCAGAGAGAAGCACTTCCAGGGGAGCCCCTCTGTGTTATCTGTGGACGCTACGGTGAGTATATTTGTGATGAAACAGATGATGATATCTGCAGTATTGAGTGCAAAAAAGCTCTTCTAGCTAAGACTGCCAAGGCTCAGAAGAAAGCTGAGAATGTCAGTGAACCTGTAAAAGTACCTGCCAATGATGAGTGCTTTTATGTTAGAGATGATGGAAGATCTGGATCACAGTATTTAACAGACAATCAGATCGAAACATTGAGAAACAAAATTGAGATTCGTGGTTAAGGGTGATTCTGTTCCTGCCCCGATACTGTGTTTTTCTTCTTGCAATCTTCCACAGAAACTTGAAGTAAATTTAGAGTCTGCTGGGTATGAGATACCTACACCAGTTCAAATGCAAACAATCCCCTGTGCAATGGCCAACAGAAATTTGCTTGTTTCTGCAGACACTGGATCTGGTAAGACTGCTTCTTTTCTCGTTCCTGTAGTTTCTCGCTGTGCGTATCTCCGAACGCAAAACCATTCCGACCAGAAAAAGCCGTTAGCAATGGTTCTTGCACCGACCAGAGAGCTGTGCGTGCAGGTGGAGGAGGAAGCCAAGGTTCTCGGGAAGGGTCTGCCTTTTAAAACTGCCCTTGTGGTTGGTGGAGATCCAATTGCTGGACAGGTCTACCGGATCCAAAAGGGTGTAGAATTAATTGTTGCCACTCCAGGAAGACTCATTGATCTCCTAACTAAATATGATGTTGAGCTTGATGAGATTTATGTTCTTGTCTTGGATGAGGTGGACTGCATGCTTCAGAGGGGCTTCCGGGATCAGGTTATGCAGATCTTTCGAGCGCTCTCACATTCTCAACTATTGATGTTTTCTGCTACTATATCTCAAGAAGTGGAGAAGATGGCAAGCTCAATGGTAAAGGACATGATATATGTGTCCGCTGGAAAGCCAAGTAAACCTAACGATTCTGTGAAGCAGGTGGTTATTTGGGTGGAATCTAAGCAAAAGAAGCAGAAACTTTTTGAGATATTGGAGAGCAAACAGCATTTTACACCACCTATAGTGGTGTTTGTGGCTTCGAGATTAGGAGCTGATCTTTTATCTGAAGCGATTACTCATGCTACCGGACTGAAAGCTCTTTCGATTCATGGAGAGAAGAAAATGAAAGAGAGAAGGGAGAGCTTGAGGCTATTTTTGGCAGGAGAGGTTCCGGTGGTCGTCTCAACTGGAGTTTTGGGGCGTGGTGTGGATCTTTTGAAGGTGCGGCAGGTGATAATCTTTGACATGCCAAACTCTATGCAAGAGTACGTCCATCAGGTGGGGCGGGCATCTAGGATGGGAGAGAAGGGTACAGCCATTGTGTTTGTGAATGGGGAGGACCATAAGCTGTTTAGGGAGCTTGTCCAGAATCTGAAATCTGCTGGAGCTGCTATCCCACGAGAGCTTGCTAATTCCCATTATTCATTAAGCATAAATCCAGCAGGAGGGCGACAAAAGCGTAGGAAACATGGTTCTTAAGAATTAGCTAATGACAATACTGAAGCGTATGGAACCTGATTCGTCACTTTTCATCTTTCGGAGAAAATAGTCTACTGCCAGAGCTTTTAAATGTTCATGTTAGGTCCTGTGCTGTTCTCAGAATATTCTGCATTTGATGCTTAAGCAGTATGCTAGAATTGGGTTCGACATATGAAAGGTAAAGGAATTTCATGATTTCCTCTTCCAGCAATCATCAAAATAGGCATATTAGCGTCTTTGTATTTATGCTGCACAACTTTGCAAGCTATGGGATTGTCATTCTTTTTCACTTGGCTAAATGTGCCATAGAGCCGAATGCTAGTTCCCTAAAGAAACATGTATTATCTTACCTCTTTGTCTGGACACTTACATATGGGACATTGGGAGGTGCTCCTTGGCTACATGAGATTACATTGCATGACCAAAAGGTCAGTCTACCCAACCATGAAATGTCCTACTAGATTTCGTGGAAGGGCCTCTTTTGCTTATATTTAGCTTGGATAGGGATTTTGCACCAACATGGAGGTTGGGTTACATTGCCTGTCATATAAACTTTGCCAAACCTTTTGTGGGACTTTCTCACACTCCACAGCTGACCCCATTCTCGCAGAAGGCCTGATTATGATCATCATCCAAGCCTTCTCTCATTAGAATGGGGTCGGTTTTGGAGCATAAGAAGCTCCATAAAAGAAATGACAATGTTTTTATGACCAGTCCCTGACACCAACCCTCTATGCTGGTATAAAGTATAAACATCCTAGTCTAGGTAGCCATGCGCATGAGAGGACATGTCAGATGGCCAGTTGGAGGGTAGGTAGTAGGCCTACCTTTTATCTAAGCAGTGGTTCATGCAACCAAGGAACAACCTCCGAGTTCCACCAGACTATAAGCATCCTCCAAGTTCCATCAGACTAAAGAGTCTAAATGAAGGTAAGACGCTACAATTTGCTATAAGGAATTGCATTCATCTCCATGGCACATTTAGCTAAAGAGAGAAAGGAACGTCATTCTTAGATGATGATGAATAAGTTTGGAGAGTCAATCACTTGTCAATTGTCATATGAAGATTTTAAATGAAGTTATTTCGAGCATATCAAGGCATGCTGTCTATTGTCATCTTTTAGTTTTTTCATTCAACCTTCTCTACTCTTAAACTGAACTCTTATGTATATATGCTACTAACTGCAGCTCATGGGACATTGGAAGTGTATTTGGTTTCTATTCATGCAACATCCTGCACATGTATCATGGGCTATGGATACGGTATCAGTTTCAGGAGACTTCATATTTGGGTAGATCGGACGACGCCTTGAGTTGGGACTTCATCCTTTTCTGACCAGGCAAGATATCTTGCCAAATTGCTTACAGTATTTTGCATGCTTAGTATATTTCTGTATATTTATTGCATTTCTGTTTATTCATTGCATGTGTAGTTCTTTCAGTCATTACTATATATTAGATATGTTGACACACACTTGACACTTAGTATCATAGAGGGCAATTATTAGGCGTATGGGCTTTTAACCACTCTGGTAAACCGTAGTATATAGCTCGCACTACGAGCGTGTGTCGCGCTGGTCGCTACCCCCGCGGTATGTCGATTTATGGAGTCTCGCTGGTCGCTACCCCCGCGGTATGTCGATTTCTGATGTCCACTGACGTGTGTGAGTTGGGAGGTAGATCGAGTAGCCTACCCATGCCCATACGTCGAAAAGTTGTTCTCATTTGCATTCATATAGATTGTCTTGTACAGCGTACTTACATATTTTCTACCTATTATGCATGTTTACTGATTCAAATTGACTTGCTGTTCTGTATCTTGTTACGTCCCTCTGAGGACTTGGTCCCTTTCCAGGTGTATCTGTTTTTGAGTATTTGCAGGAGCGCAGATTTGGATGGTTATATATGTTTCGTGGATGTCTTCTCTTCGAGCCCGTGGTCGTTAGCTGATATTCTTATATTGTGTTTATTGTGTTGTACTTTTCCATTCGAGTTGGTAGTGGATTTGTTTCCATCAATCTATCATCCTTAGATACTTATATTAAGATCTAGTTTCATAGACACTGGTTATTTATTTATATTTGATTTTCGTGGATGAGATTTAGATTGTACCCTGTGACTTGTGATACATTTTATACCACTTGTGGATTTGATATTCATATTACAGCGTACGTATGGGTTATGGTTTCCATATATTGGAGTTGTCATATCCATGCGGCTGACATGCTTACGTGTCCTAGTCCTATGTATTTTGGGACTGGGACGTGACATGTTTTTGATTGTAAACCCCCTTACCAAAAATAGGTATTTTGTGTGTATTTTATATTATTATATTTATTATAGATTATTTTAAATATTGAATTACTTTAGAGTATTCTTTTAGTTAATTAGAAAATAAATTTCTTGATATATTTACTTATATAAATATTTATTTAGAATTATTTTAGGTTATTTTAGATTTTTGGAGATTTTTCTAGAATTTTTGGTAATTAAAACTTAGGAAACATAAATTTCTAGGACTTCTATGATTTACTATACGACCATACTTGCATGTTGTTCCTACCAAATATTTATTTTAGTTTAAAATATTTAATTATATTTTTCTGTAATTTATTTAGGATTTTAAGAAATTTATTTAGATTTTTAAAATTATTTAGGATTTATTTGGATATATATAGTCTTAATATTAGATAGATGCTAATTTAGTGTTAATAGATATTAATAAGATTATATATAAATTATTTGAATTATCTTTAATTTTATTTAAGATTATAAATTATTGAGATAAACTCAAACTCTATTTTAAATTAATTTAAATCCTGAACCTGCTAGGAAAGTAACTTCATGCATATCCTATCCTTATTTAAATTCATCATAATCCTATCCAAATTAACCAATCCTAGTCGTATTTAATTAAGTAGTGTCCACCATTATAAATACCTCATCCTTCATATTTTTCTTTCCCAAATTTCCCTCTTTTTCGTCCATAGTCGAAATTCGTCATAAATACAGCCTCATTTTCTAGTAGTTATGACGACTTAAAAAGACGATATCTTCTAGCTTCGGACTCCAAATGCGTTCTAATTTTTTTTTTTAAGAACTATATAAAGGTTAGTTTTCTGAATATAGATTTTTTTAAATAATTTAAGAACCTATTTTTCCATAATATTCCGAAAGTGCCAGCTATCCGAAATCAGACGCGTTTTCGTATTTTCGAGATTTCGGGAGATCCCTCGGAATTACGAGCCGTTTGAAGTTTCGAAAATCTGACATGATGAACTTACATAAAATTATTTTTCCAGAATTTAATATGCAAGTTTAATCTACTGTAAAAGTTGTGCAACGTTGACGTAAATAGGAAACCACCGAAAACTGTCATCTGTGCGCCCTTGTGGCCATAACTCTTTACCGACTTGTGATTTTATGAAACTGTCGATTCCAGCGTTCATGTATCGTTGAAATCTATATGATTCCACACACAAATCCAGGATTTGAGTTGGTTGACATTTTGGTCAACGGATCGCCTCGATTTGCGTGCCACGGATTATAATTCGTAATTCTTTGGACCAAAATTAGAGTTTAATAATAAAATCAGATTATAATAAGATTAAAATACTATTTTAGGTTATTTTATTCAGAATTAAAATATATTAAAATGGAGGAACCTATTCACCCACTTTTGTAACCTAACTTGTTTAATTTATGTGACGGGTAGCTCGGACGATGCCTTGAGTTGAGACTTCATTCTTTTTCAGACCAGGCAAGATACCTTACCAAATTGTTTACAGTATTTTGCATGCTTAGTATATTTCTGTATATTTATTGTATTTCTGTATATTTCTTGCACGTGTAGTTTTCTTTCAGTCATTACTATGTATTAGATATGTTGACACACACATGACACTTAGTATCATGAGAGGACAATCATTAGGCGTATGGGCTTGTAACCACTATGGTAAACCGTAGTATATAGTTCGCACTACGGGCGTGTGTCGCGCTGGTCGCTACTCCCGAGGTATGTCGATTTCTGTAGAGTCGCGCTGGTCGCTACTCCCGAGGTATGACGATTTCTGATGTCCACTGGCGGGTGTGTGAGTTGTGAGGCTTAGATCGAGTAGCCTACCCTTGCCCATACGTCGAAAAGTTGTCCTCATTTGCATTCATATAGATTGTCTTGTACAGCGTACTTACATATTTTCTACCTATTATGCATGTTTATTGTATTCAAATTGGCTTGCTGTTCTGTATCTTGTTACGTCCCTCTAAGGACCTGGTCCCCTTCCATGTGTATCTGTTCTTGAGTATTTGCAGGAGCGCAGATTTGGATGGTTATATATGTTTCATGGATGTCTTCTCTTCGAGCCGTGGTCGTTAGCTGGTATTCTTATATCACGCCCGTCCCAAAATACATAGGACTAGGAACACGTAAGCATGCCAGCCGTATGGATATGACAACTCCAATATATGGAAACCAAAATCCACACGTACGCTGTAATATGAAAATCAATTCACAAGTGGTATAAACATATGTCACAAGTCACATGGTATAATCTAAATCTCATCCACGAAAATCAAATATAAATAAATAACCAGTATCTATGAAACTAGATATCAATATAAGTATCTAAGGATGATAGTTGGATGGAAACAAATCCACTACCAACTCGAAGGTAAAAGTACAACACAATAAACAGAATATAAGAATACCAGCTAACGACCACAGGCTCGAAGAGAAGACATCCACGAAACATATATAACCATCCAAATCTGCGCTCCTACAAATACTCAAGAACAGATACACCTGGAAGGGGACCAGGTCCTCAGGGGGACGTAACAAGATACAGAAAAGCAAGCCAATTTGAATACAGTGAACATGCATAATGTTTGAAAATATATAAGTACGCTGTACAAGACAATCTATATGAATGCAAACGAGCACAACTTTTCGACGTATGAGCAAAGGTAGGCTACTCGATCTAAGCCTCACAACTCACACATCTGCCAGTGGACATCAGAAATCGTCATACCTCGGGGGTAGCGACCAGAGCGACTCTACAGAAATCGACATACCTCGGGGGTAGCGACCAACGCGACACACGTCCGTAGTGCGAACTATATACTACGGTTTACCAGAGTGGTTAAAAGCCCATACGCCTAATGATTGTCCTCTCATGATACTAGGTGTCAAGTGTGTGTCAACGTATCTAATATATATAGTAATGACTGAACGAACTACACATGCAATGAATATAACTGAACGAGACTACACAGGCAATGAATAAACAGATATATAAATAGCATGCAAAGTACTGTAAACAATTTGGCAAAGTATCTTGCCTGGTCTGAAAATGATGAAGTCCCAACTCAAGGCGTCGTCCGATCTACCCGTCACATAAATTAAAAAAGTTAGGTTACAAAAGTGGGTGAATAGTTTTCGCTATTTTAATCTATTTTAACTCTGAATAAAATAACCTAAATTAGTATTTTAATCTTATTATAATATGATTTTATTGTTAAGCTCTAATTTTGGTCCAAAGAAAGTCAACTTTAAGGATTTGTGATCCGTGGCACACAAATCGAGGCAATCCGTTGACCAAAAAGTCAACCGACTCAAATCCTGGATTTGTGTGTGGAATCCTATATATTTCAATGCTACATGAACACTGGAATCGACAATTTCATAAAATCACAAGTCGGTAAAGAGTTATGGTCATAAGAGCGCACAGATGACAGTTTTTAGTGGTTTTCTATTTACGTCTACGTTGCACAAATTTTACAGTAGATTAAATTTACATATTAAATTTTGTAAAAATAATTTTATGAAATTTTATCATGTCAGATTTTCGAAACTTCAAACGGCTCGTAATTCCGAGTTCGGGATCTCCCGTAATCTCAAAAACACCAAAATGCGTCTGATTTCGGACAACTGACACTTTTAGAATTTTCTGAAAAAATAGGTTCATAAATTATTAAAATAAATTATATAATCAGAAAACTAACCTTGATATAGTTCTAAGAAAAAAAACTGGAGCGCGTTTGGAGTCCGGAGCTAGGAGATATTGTCTTTTTAATTCGTCATAACTAGTAGAAAATGAGGCTGAATTTATGACGAATTTTGACTATTTTTGGATGAAAAAGAGGGAAATTTGGTGAAGAAAAATATGAAGGATGAGGTTTATAATGGTGGACACTACTTAATTGAATACGGCTAGGATTGGTTAATTTGGATAGGATTATGATGAATTTAAATAATGATAGGATATGCATGAAGTTGCTTTCCTAGTAGGTTCAGGATTTGAATTAACTTAAAATAGAGTTTAAATTTATCTCAATAATTTATAATCTTAAATATAATTAAAGATAATACAAATAATTTATATAATTTTATTAATATCTATTAACACTAAATTAGCATCTATCTAATATTAAGACTATATATATCCAAATAAATCCTAAATAATTTTAAAAATCTAAATAAATTTCTTAAAATTCTAAATAAATTACAGAAAAATATAATTAAATATTTAAAACTAAAATAGATATTTTGTAGGAACAACATGCAAGTATGGTCTTATAGTAAATCATAGAAGTCCTAGAAATTTATGTTCCCTATGTTTTAATTACCTAAAAATTCTAGAAAAATCTCCAAAAATCTAAAATAGCCTAAAAATGATTCTATATAAATATTTATATAAGTAAATATATCAAGAAACTTATTTTCTAATTAACTAAAAGAATACTCTAAAGAAATTCAATATTTAAAATAATCTATAATAAATATAATAATATAAAATATACACAAAATACCTATTTTGGGTGAGGGGGTTTACAATATACCCAACTTACAAAAATTTCGTCCTCGAAATTGACACTAACCCATATTCATAATAATCACTATAGCTATTACACTACATAGCTATCTAGTAGTGCTTCCTAAAAGTCATGGTCTGTCATTCTAACACTTCTCATTTATTGTCCATACACTATCTTATTATCCTCTAACTCGTCTACACTACCCAACTTACAAAAGTTCTACTAGTAGTCGCAGTCTCTTGAGGCTATTGTCTAGGTTGTAAGACGAATATATTTATTGGGTCGAGAATCTTGGGGTACTTGTCTTGAATTTCACAACCATGATTTTTCTTTGTAACCGTCAAGTATCGTAGTCTAATACTGCCATGCCACCTGATCATGTCTGCAAATACTTCGACTACTTTACTACAATGGTCTAGCTGCAGCTGTCGCTACTTTGCCAGCAATTTGTCATAGTTGTCAGTTCGTAACAAGTGCCTTCAATTCTTTCCTAGGCATAGTCTAAGTTTTTGGGCAACAGTTAAAGTCTTGACTAACTTATAAAACTATTAAAAATATAAACTAGTTCAAACAGTCTAACAAATTCCTATTAGCCTAAGGGATGCTATACATGATTTTTAAAATAATAAGAGGATACAGATATTGCTATAGGTCATATACGTAAGGGTTATTATTAAGAACTCATCCTTTAGTTATTAATCATCTACTAAACCATTTACGTTTTAACTAACAAAACTAAGGGTGGGGTCGAAGTAGACCAACAATTCATGTTGGCACGAAAAGATGTAACTACGATAGGGAGAATTAAGCACGAGATAATGAATGGATAGAGAAGAGAAGATGAGCCACCCAAGGGGACGAGATGGTGATAGAAAAAGAATACTATTACTGCTACTCGCGTCATCTATTAGCATCGCGTGTATGCCATCTGGGTAAAATATCAGTATATCCTCAAAACTGCTAAACCAACACCTATATAATTCTACGTCTACTATGCACCTAAGATCTCGTGTCATAAAGGGGGTCATGAGTATGCAATGACACATATAACTAAGGTCGTACCTGTATCTACGGCTTCCTGTGCCCGCGCTCTCTTGTTTGTCATCATGAGTGCTTGGCCTATGGGGTATATCTAGTACTATTCGTGTATTAAACTTATATTAAGCACGAACGTTCGTCTTTCCGAAATAGGGGAAGACGAAAAACAACAATAAAGAGTAAAGGAGGAGGTGATATAATACAAGTACGGGATTTGAAGGGATTAAAGAATTTTGAAAGGGAGTTGCCAAGGCAGTTGTGGATTGAAATCTTATTTTGGTAAATTCCTATATGCATGTTCATATCAGAACAGTTATGTACCTGACATGATATGCTCTGACCAGTCTAGAGGGCAAGTATATTCGTCTAACAAGTTGAGTCAACTATATCTCAATCCACATAAAGTAGTGATACAAAGAGCGAACCAAGTGCACTACGGTTGATCAAACCATAATACACCGATTCTGATTTAGACAATGTATTAGTGTGGGCCCCCAATAATACATATGTCATGAACAAGCTTAATAAAAGAATAAGCTTGCAAAACTAGGCTATAATAGCAGCATAAGTCGAGGTAGTAAAAATATTAGTACGCTTGATTATGATGGAGGAAGGTACTGAATAATCTAAGATCACCAAGAAGATCGGTGTTGTGCCTCTACAGTTGCCATACTAATTTCTTGTCTAAGTCTAAAGTCAACCAAATGGGTGTATGGGTCTCTAAGTTCTACAGTCCAGAATAACACTAATGTTCTATAGTCTGGATAAACACTATCTTTTTATGCAAGTCTATAGTTGGTGTCATTCAATTATACTTCATTAATGAGTCAACAAGACTATGTGTTACTAGGTTATGAGGCATACTATTCAACTTACAATAATTTAACTAATAGTATTATTAAACAATGGAGTGTATATACCTGGTACAAGGCACCTTCCTACCCCTATAAAACACGAAAGAAAAGATAAGATTGACGTTGTGAAAGGATCAAGCAAGATGCAATGCAAGCAATCAAATGAGAATGCGAAATAAAATCAAGGACGGTGATTAAATAAGTTGATGAGATCCTATATTCTAATCCTATGCGCAGGCTTGCTCGGTACAGTAACGTAACCGAGACAATATGCTCTCGACCTGCATGGGCCACCACAAAAATATGTCACGTCCCAGTCCCAAAATACATAGGACTAGGAACACGTAAGCATGCCAGCCGTATGGATATGACAACTCCAATATATGGAAACCAAAATCCACACGTACGCTGTAATATGAAAATCAATCCACAAGTGGTATAAACATATGTCACAAGTCACAGGGTATAATCTAAATCTCATCCACGAAAATCAATATAAATAACTAACCAGTGTCTATGAAACTAGATCTCAATATAAGTATCTAAGGATGATAGTTGGATGGAAACAAATCCACTACCAACTCGAATGTAAAGGTACAACACAATAAACACAATATAAGAACACCAGCTAACGACCACGTGCTCGAAGAGAAGACATCCACGAAACATATATAACCATCCAAATCTGCGCTCCTGCAAATACTCAAGAACAGATACACCTGGAAGGGGACCAGGTCCTCAGGGGGACGTAACAAGATACATAAAAGCAAGCCAATTTGAATACAGTAAACATGCATAATGTTTGAAAATATATAAGTACGCTGTACAAGACAATCTATATGAATGCAAATGAGGACAACTTTTCGACGTATGGGCAAGGGTAGGCTACTCGATCTAAGCCTCACAACTCACACACCCGCCAGTGGACATCAGAAATCGTCATACCTCGGGGGTAGCGACCAGCGCGACTCTACAGAAATCGACATACCTCGGGGGTAGCGACCAGCGCGACACACGCCCGTAGTGCGAACTATATACTACGGTTTACCAGAGTGGTTACAAGCCCATACGCCTAATGATTGTCCTCTCATGATACTAGGTGTCAAGTGTGTGTCAACATATCTAATATATATAGTAATGACTGAACGAACTACATATGCAATGAATATAACTGAAGGAGACTACACAGGCAATGAATAAACAGAAATATAAATAGCATGCAAAGTACTGTAAACAATTTGGCAAGGTATTTTGCCTGGTCTGAAAAGGATGAAGTCCCAACTAAAGGCGTCGTCCGATCTACCCGTCACATAAATTAAAAAAGTTAGGTTACAAAAGTGGGTGAATAGTTTTCGCTATTTTAATCTATTTTAACTCTGAATAAAATAACCTAAATTAGTATTTTAATCTTATTATAATATGATTTTATTGTTAAGCTCTAATTTTGGTCCAAAGAAAGTCAACTTTAAGGATTTGTGATCCGTGGCACATAAATCGAGGCAATCCGTTGACCAAAAAGTCAACCGACTCAAATCCTGGATTTGTGTGTGGAATCCTATATATTTCAATGCTACATGAACACTGGAATCGACAATTTCATAAAATCACAAGTCGGTAAAGAGTTATGGCCACAAGGGCGCCCAGATGACAGTTTTTAGTGGTTTCCTATTTACGTCTACGTTGCACAAATTTACAGTAGATTAAATTTACATATTAAATTTTGTAAAAATAATTTTATGAAATTTTATCATGTCAGATTTTCGAAACTTCAAACGGCTCGTAATTCCGAGTTCGGGATCTCCCGTAATATCAAAAACACCAAAATGCGTCTGATTTCGGACAACTGACACTTTTAGAATTTTCTGGAAAAATAGGTTCATAAATTATTAAAATAAATTATATAATCAGAAAACTAATCTTGATATAGTTCTAACAAAAAAAACTGGAACGCGTTTGGAGTCCGGAGCTAGGAGATATCGTCTTTTTAATTCGTCATAACTAGTAGAAAATGAGGCTGAATTTATGACGAATTTTGACTATTTTTGGACGAAAAAGAGGGAAATTTGGTGAAGAAAAATATGAAGGATGAGGTATTTATAATGGTGGACACTACTTAATTGAATACGACTAGGATTGGTTAATTTGGATAGGATTATGATGAATTTAAATAATGATAGGATATGCATGAAGTTGCTATCCTAGTAGGTTCAGGATTTGAATTAACTTAAAATAGAGTTTGAATTTATCTCAATAATTTATAATCTTAAATATAATTAAAGATAATACAAATAATTTATATAATCTTATTAATATCTATTAACCCTAAATTAGCATCTATCTAATATTAAGACTATATATATCCAAATAAATCCTAAATAATTTTAAAAATCTAAATAAATTTCTTAAAATTCTAAATAAATTACAGAAAAATATAATTAAATATTTTAAACTAAAATAGATATTTGGTAGGAACAACATGCAAGTATGGTCTTATAGTAAATCATAGAAGTTCTAGAAATTTACGTTCCCTATGTTTTAATTACCTAAAAATTCTAAAAAAATCTCCAAAAATCTAAAATAGCCTAAGAATGGTTCTAAATAAATATTTATATAAGTAAATATATCAAGAAATTTATTTTCTAATTAACTAAGAGAATACTCTAAAGAAATTCAATATTTAAAATAATATATAATAAATATCATAATATAAAATACACACAAAATACCTATTTTGGGTGAGGGGGTTTACTACTGGAGCGGAGGCCTTAAATTCTCAACAACTTTTTTCCTGGCACTAGGTGGTGCTGCATATTTGTTATCTGGTTGCAACTTTTGGTTTTCTATACATTAACGAGACTTCCTGGGATGACTGCAATATTGTCTGGCATGCGGGACTGCGACCAAAGATACCTTTTAGGAGACTTCACATTCAAGCACTCTTTCAGGGCAAGACATTAAATTGAGAATAAGTTTCTTATCAAGTAATTTTAATTTCCTTCATTTTCCTTGAATTGGATTTATATGAATACTATCAAACTTTACGTTTACCCAGATTTTGGTTTTGTGTGTTTCATTTATAAATTTAAAATATAATACAAATTGGTGGCTGGACCTAGTAAGTTTTTGTCCACGATCGGCCTTTATTCTTTTTTCTCTTCATCAAACTTATATAAGATTCTTATGCTGCTGCAGGTCTTCGGCAGAATGCCAAGCTTAGGTGTTTAGTACATAATACAGAACGGAACACAGACAATTCAAGATATAGATGTCATAACCACAAATAATCTTCCCAACTTGTATTTGCTGCATTGCCATCTTACTAGCTGGAAAAGTGAACAAATATGGAAGACATAAATTGAGGTTTGAATCTCGAAAAATAAGTGTGATGCAGTGCATAATTAGTGATACTCACTGCTCTAAAAGGTGGCCGTCTAAGCGGCGCCTAGATGCTAGGCGACTGGTGTCCGCTCGATGCCCACCTAGGCGTCCAACTATACATGTTATGGGGTTTTATGGACTTTTTATGCAATTTTTATTATGTTTTTTTGAAATTTTTTATATCTTTTGAACTGCCTACATCTAGGTGGCTGCCTAGGCGGGTTAGGCACTAGGCGCTAGGCGGCGGGTACCCGCCCGACTAGCGCCTAGCTCTTTTCGCAACCTTGGTGATACTTGTTTTATTTTCCATAGGATCTTACTGGACATGTACATAAAATTTGACATCTACTATCAGAAGCCTGTTGTGCTGCTTCACTACCTTACATCTTGACGTTGAGTTGATGTTTTATTATGATATCTTTCTTGAAAATTGATAAACAAGGTTTACTTGCCAGGGGCTAAACTAGCTTTCTTACGGGATCCTTGTTCCTGAGATTTTTGTATTCATCAGAACAAAATTATACATTTGGAAGGAAGGAGACCCATAGAGAGGGTAACACCAAAGAAAGCTCCCCACATAAGGAGGCAGAGAACTGATGGAAGGGAGGAAAATACTTAGGGATGAGTTAAGAATCCTTTTGTGGTCCTGGCATATTAGTTCATAAGATGCTACCACATCTGCACTTCCTCCATATATTATGCTGTCGACATCCTTTGTAGTATAAACTGATGTACCTTTGTCATTTGAGGTAGCAAGAATTTTTTTTCTCTGTAGGTAAAGACTGCATTTTGGGAATTCAAACACCATTGGATGAAGCACCAATGAAGGTTTTGCGGCAACCACTCACTGTAAGTCTTGTAGACTGAATATCGGAAAACAGTATTGGGGAATGGATTGTCCCTTTGGAAGTTAAGAAATTGGCATGCATTTCCTGATGAAGCAGAGTTGATAATTGATATTCATATATATGATGCGGCTGGATGCAAACATCAGGTGGAAAGGATTTGGAAACGACTGTTTACATATGTCTACTTCATAGATGTCCGAGCAGCAACGGAAAGAGACCTTGTGATTGATTAAATCGAAGACACTGAATGGCGGTTCTATACCAATGGATGCAGTTACCAACAATGTCCAAGCCAGCATGGAAGACATGATGAAAGTCAGTGTTGCATCTATGAAAAGGATAATACTGTAGTCGTTTAACATGAAAGCATATTTTTTGTTGAGGTCAAAAATTTTAAGTTGCTTTTAAATATCTTGAAAGCTTCTTCTCAGCAGCCAGTGCTTAGCAAACACTTTGGTTGCAAACTCCGCTGTGCTCAATAAGCTGATGAAAGAAAAGGTCTTCAGTTAAAAGCTAATAAGAAATCCATTTAGGGCATTTCTAGAATGCTGCTCTGGAACCAATTGTCAGCTTTTGGCACCTTTCACTTCTAAATTCTGTCGGCAACTTTTGGATTTTGTCAGCTTAGCCTGTTTAATGGCACAAGAAATGGGATCGGGAAGAAACTGAATCCAATTTTTGCATGAACTGGTGTGACTTTTGACAGTTAATAATGTTGTATGTGGCTTGTGACGAAGAGTTAATCCATTGGGGCCCTCTTTGGTAAACAGAAAGTGGTTTAGTGGTTTTTGCAGTAGAAAATAGAATTCAAGGAAGAAATTTTGAATTTGTGATATATAAAAAACTATTTGGACTAGTATTTGGCTTTGTATTTCCTCTTTTACAAATTTTTGTTTAGCTACTTGCTTGTATTTGGCCTTAGAAAGTAGACTTTTCTCACTCTCATTGTTTGGCTCACAAACTTGAAAGTGCATATCAACACTACTTATGGTGAGCTTACCACATTTGTTGTAAAGAAGAATATCTAATAATGATATAGACGATAACATTTGAAATTTTATGTACCACCAAAGATTGAGTTTGTTAAAATAATCCTTCACATTGCAAAAAAAAAAAAAAAAAAAAAAAATTTCATAGCTTATGTAATAAAATTATAAAAAAAAGTATTATGAAAAAGCCACACCCTATATACACACTTCCATTGTGGTTTTAGAACAAATATAAGTACGATAATTGGGGAATATACATTTGGGTAATATATATTGGTCAGCATGTCCACAATTTCCTGTCAGCCCGGAGCAAGGAACTCTTAAAAAAAAAATGGGTTAGAAACAATGCTAATTTGCAACTTGATACCCTCAACTATCACTGTTTTTCAACTTAATACCCTAAATTTTTTTAATAAACAACATGATACCATCAATTATTGAATATTTTTAACTTCGTATCATGAAAAAAAAATTTGAAACTACTACTGCCCTCCTCTCCCCCCTCTCCGGCGATGCCGTCCCACCCCCCCTCTCAAGCGGTGCGCGGCAGCGGAGGCGGACGGTGGGAGGAGGGGGTGGGTGGGGGCAACCGAGGGGGTGGGGGCAAACCGAGGGGGGCGACGGGGGTAGGGAAGTGGGCAGCCTGGAGGGTGAGGGAAGGGAAGAGTATTTTCAGATTTTTTTTCTTCAGGATATGAAGTTATTCATTAAAAAAATTTAAGGTATCAAGTTAAACAGTAATAGTTGAGGGTATCAAGTTGCAAATTAGCCTAGAAACCATTGGGGACTGTACAATTCTCAAGGGAAATTGGCTCATAAATCCAAACCTGTTGAAACTCATGAAAACAATTATCATATCAAATTTTTAAAAAAAATGGCTCAGAAATACGTCAGGTACAATCCTCAAGGAAAATTGGCTCATAAATCCAAAGCTGTTGAAACTCATGGAAACAATTATGATGTCAAATTTTAAAAAATATTATCTCAGAAACACGTCAGATACAATTCTCAAGGAAAATTGGCTCGTAAACAATTATCATGTCAATTTTTTTTAAAAATGGCTCGTAAACAAATGTGTTAGGTTGCCTCGTCACCTATCAATCTTGACAATAATTGCAACCTAACTCAAAAACCTCTCCAGTCTTCTACAAACTAATGTTAAACCTATCATGAATCACAAGCAGTCATACAAATCTCACTGACAATATATTTGCCGTCATCAAATCTATGGTTTCTTTGTCTCAACATAGCTAAATTAAATAAGGTTTATAGGGAAAAAAAAAATAGAAAACCAGGCTGCAGTATAATGGGAATCCAGACCCATTGTAGACAAGAAAGTATCATCCAGGATGAAAATATTATACATACCCATTGTAGATAATCGAAACTAATGAGGGAACAACCAATAATAATATGATAGTAAATGGTGCAAATTTAAAGGAACAATTACTACCAAGTGCAAGTTTCGACTGATTAAAAAAAATGATATTCTACCAGCCTAACCATCATAATAAAATATCCAAATAGATGATATGAGCATCACGTCCAGTACCAAAATACAGAAAATAGAATATATGACACAATCAACTACACACTACGGAATACACTAGTACCATACTATACGATCACGAGTGTTATTAGACATGAGGATATATACTACAATATAAGTCGCCAATCCACTCACAGGAATATACTATGTCTCAATCTGTTACGTCCTGCGTCCGCGATATCAGGTACGGGTTGTGAGCACGTCCAGTCTTCACCGCAGTATCGACGGTAGTCAATTGTTTCTAAACCTTATGAATCTCTAACGATACAATATCGATCATACTTATCACAACCACTAGCACGTACCCAATCACAATCACCACATCATCACACATTTCACTATGCTTTTGGGTACATCTTTTACAACGGATATTCGAAAACAAATCCGGTAAAAGTAAAGACAACATCCATCCGTCAATATGTACAACTGTCCACAATCCACCTCACAATACAACATCAATACAACTGAAGTAAATACCGAAGTCCTTAAATCTCGGAGATGAACCCATGGTCCTGTATAGCCTCCAAGCTAGGGTAGAAGTGTCACCTGCAACATATCCAGTAAGAAAAGGAGCAAAGTACAACCCTACGAAATAAACGCTATAGAAAGTACAACTGAGATGCAATGCAACAAGTAATGAAATGACTAACCTGCAATACTAGACAATAGTACAATGACTGAAACAATGGAAACACAATCATGCAATAGTGAATGAAATATCATTCTAATATGTGACCGGCTGTTCAGTACAATAGCACAATAGAATACGGTACAGCATAACCACACGTGCACGATGTGTGATTAAACTATTCACAATATTACCCTACAGGGATTGGTCATATATAGACTAAATATTTTTTCGTCCCGACAATGCAATCAAGATACAATCAATGTAAAACAACTCATGTCGACCAAGTGTCAAATATAAGATCAATACAATACAAAAATACAAAGTAAAGGATCAAGTCGTAGTGTACTTGCCTTTTCCATTTGTGAAGATTGCACTAAGTCCTCCAAACTAATTCTTGATTTTTCGAACAAACTAATTTCTTGGATTATAACTAACAAACTAACTAACCTATCAAATTAGCCTTTTCTTATTTTCAACTAACTATTTAACCATTAATCTCTCATTCTATTAACCAACTACCTTTGAATCATAACAAGTTCTTAACTAACCAAATTAAATATAACTAACTATTTTAAATAAATCCTGAATTTTAGTACAACACATACCCATGGACTAGGCTCGGTCCAGAACCCGAGCCCATGGACTCACTGGTCCAGTCCAGTGTCTGGTCTACTGGGCTGTGAGGTCCAGACCATTCCTATGGCTCAGTCCATGAATCTGACCTGCTCCTCTAGATTCAAACTCAAAATTCCCGTGAGTATTTTGAAGGAAAGAGTCTCCTCTATGTCCAACCAGTCATTTATCAATCTTGGACGGAGAATTCTCCAGGACACTAAAACCCTGTGTCAAATATACTGTCCTGGACACAAAGGGACTCAGGGAACAATACAAACAACAGAATCAATTGTCGATACGGCAGAATCAATCAACCAAAATAAAAGTTAAGAGAATACCTTCACAGAGTTGATCCGATCTCACAGGCGAAATCACGTGTCCAACTGTGTCGGATTCGCGCGTTTCCGTGTCCAGATTCGAGAATTAACACTGTTGACAGAGTATCACCTTCTCTGAGTCAATTTCCCGAACATCTGGTGTGCAGGTCAAGTTAAGAAGGATTCCGAGTTCGACCTTTGAAATGTAAACGATCGAAAATTCAGTGAAACACATCAAAACACGAAGGGAAGAGAATATACGACTTACCGATCGAATTCGTCGTCGATGACCGGACGAACTTCGAGTTCGCCGTTCGTTCAGTCAGTCAGTGACGAACCCTCTGTCATAGCCAAACAATTCCAACAAGAATCGACAGAACAGAGAATGAAATGCGATCGAGACTCGCCTAGAGATAGCTGGAGTCGTCGACTCGTGTCGTCGATGATCGATTAATCAGTTTCTTGCTAACAACCGATCACCTGCTATCAAATTCGTCGACACCGAAACAGATCAAAACAGAGGATTAGTAGGAGGGAGAAGATGAAGATCCAAACTAGAAACTTACTAAGATGATCGGAGGAGAATCGACAATTCGCAGTCAATTTTTGACCAATCAACTCGATCGAACCAGAGGCTCGTCACCGGAACTCAACTGAAATGATTCAACCGATCAATTGAATACGAAGAAGAAAGCGATTAGGACACAAAGGTGAACTAGAAAACGATTTTGAAAGAGAAATTTGAAGAAGAACACTTACAAGGAAGAGAATCCACCGCTCAACGTCGGAGCACGACCGGAGAAGACGATCTGCTCGTCGTCATCCCAGAGTCGGAAGCGATCACCAGAACTTGCATCGGCTCGTCTCTCGCAGCCGCGGTTCACCGGCGAAGAAGTTTCCAGTCTATGTTAGACTCGACATCGGAGGCGATGCTCCGCCTTGGGGTTGATCGGAGCTCCGCCATTGCCATGATCAGTCACACACGGCGGGCTCGGAGGACAATCGCCGGGGGAAGAAGCCTCGCTCCGCCGGAGAACTAGGGTTAAGGTTTCGGTGGAGTGAAGGAGTTGTGAAGAACAAGAGAAAATAACTAAATTTGGGTTGAGAGGAAAGGTTTCTTGATTTGAATGGTTTAGGAGAGACAGAGCTTTAGCTCTCTTGTGGAGTTAGGATACTAACAGTAGTATTGGTTTTGGGCTTGAACTTGGGCCTATTTATAAGGAATTGATAGAAGATTCTAGATCCCCAATTAGTTAAGGTTGTAACAAATTTCTCTCTAAAAACTTCCCACCCAGTTACTTTGTAAGATATTTACCAAGGTAACCCCTCCCCACCCTAATGTGTTCTAAACAATTTTAAATGAATTTATAAATGAAATTCAAAAGCTCAAATTGAACTAAATTTTTTATTTTCGGAAAATAGGGTTACAAATCTACACATCTTAGAAATATTTCGTTCTCGAAATTTAAGATAGACATGGACACGAAATAAAATAAAATATTGGACTCAATATTTCGAGATAGTGAGTTAACATGGTAAGAGAGTGTTTACCATAACATATATTCCAATATGTGACATGACTGTAGAAACGATTTGAATGGATAGAGGGAAGAAGGTTAAATATAGGCCTTAATAATAAGAAAACTTAATTTAAACAATGTTTAAGGTCATTTGTCAGCATAATAAAATAATATTTAAACAATAACTGAGAGATTGGAACCCAATAATGGAGTAACTAAAGATATAATTTAGCACATAAACTTACTACATAAACTTACTTCAATTAGTGGCAAAACTAGGGCAAACAAATTGAAATAGACAGGCGGGTATAATTTTATTGAGAGGATGTACAATAATGGAATTAGCTGATAAGAAGTGAGGGATTAATATATAAATGAATTGTATATAAGGTACCAAATTAAGACAAGAATGTAAGGATATGCGGTCTAAGAAAAATTGATAATAATATGATAAAAAGACAGTCGTTAAGGTATCGAAAACCATGTACATATCTGAAGACACTTTATTTAGGGTCCATGTCCCGCCAGTGTATACATCTGGCTGCAGTAAACTTTTGGTTCCATGACTCAAATAAATAATGGGTTACCGAATACTCTATCAACTTTATCCATTTTCAAACGATATCGAATGAACAACTCAAACAAATACTTCTGGTGGAGATCAAAACATGAGGCATTTATGACGTAGTCTCAAATAATATCCGAAAATCTAAGCATACCTGAAATTGCTTCAACTTAAAGTCTATGCCACGCCAGTGCGCACCTGGCTGTAATAAACTCGCAGTTTTCTTGACTCGGGTAAATGGCTGTAGTGCGCATCTGCCACGCCATAGTAGGTCGTCGAATACTCTCTCAACTTTATCCATAGAAATTTTAAAGGTGTATTTGAATAATTCAAGCAAGTTTTCGTTTGTCCAAAAAAAAAAGAGATTTAATCATGATAAGAAGAAATCAATGTAAGTATATGTTTCTTGAAAAACAAAAAGATTGATCACGATAAGTGGAAATCAGTGTAATTATCTGTTCTGAAGTGTAAGTATCAGTGCCGTTTCTGTGTGAATATCTGTTCTTGAGAAACACACTATCAAAAGAGATTCGTGTAATATCTGTTCCGAGAGACAAGACATTCAGAATCAAGCAAACAATTATAGTGAAGAAAAGAACTATAGGAATTGATCACAGTGAGTGCCGTTCTCTGATTTTCCCTTTTCCACTTCTATGAAGAATGAAAGGGTTAGGGATAGAATCTTACAATATAAACTTTGGGTTGATCAAAAGCCAGTCTAAGCTAGGAGTTCTCTGGATGCATAATTGGATTAGGTTCAATATTGGATAGAAGCTATACAGATTTGTATTGGTTAAAGAACTCAATAAATGAGAATAATATTCTTGGATATTTGGAAATAACTAAGGAGGAAATTAGGTTACTAGTGTTATTCGATTCAGGTGCTACGCATAGTTTCATATCTGCTGATTTTATTATGGAGAATAAATTAGCTCCAACACCATTGAATATGAACTTGTACGTTAGTACCCCATCGGGAGTCGACATGCCTGCTAACTCATCTGTAGGGACGTCTATATTTGTATCGGAGGGAGGAAGCTTTCCTTAGATGTCATTGTTCTGGACATTAAGGAATACGATATCATCCTCGGGATGGATTGGTTAGGTGCTTGCCATGCGACGATTGTAACCCCCCTGATTTTTCAAAATTTTCAAAACTGGATTTTTCACAATTTTCTGAAATTTTCTGGGAATTTTCTGTAATTTAAAAACATGGTTTTAATTATTAAATAATTTTTAATTGATAATAAACAGTATTAAAATATTATGAAAATAATATTTTTGGGTGTAAAATAAAAAACTGGACTTAGGGTAATTTTTTTGGAATTTATTGGACCCCGAACATATTTTAAAACACCTAAAATCTATTTATTTAATTATTTATTTATTTATTAAATTATTTACTGATTTTTAATATTATTATTATTATTATTTTTATTAAATCGGTCCAGCCTGCGGCCCACTGGACCCGGCCCACCGGGCCCAGCCCCACCCGGCCCAGTACCCGCCCTAGCGGGTCGGGTCGGATCCGCCGCCCGACCCGCGAACCCGACCCGGCTCCTCACCCCCACGACCCACACCCGTCCCCGCGTTCTCCGGTGGCGCCCGCATCCCCCGCCGCTCCGCCCGGCCAACCGCCCCCTCCTCTCCGCCTTCTCCGCCATTCCTCCGCCTCTCTCGGCCCCCCAGCCCCTCGCCCCGCCTACAAAACCCCCTCGCTCTCCTCCTCCGGCTACCCCCAAACCCTAGCCACCGCTGCCACCGCCGCCAGCCGCCTCGCCGCGTCCAGCCGCCCCGCCACGACGCCACCACCGCCGCCCATCCCTCTCCCCCGGCCTCCTCCTTCCTCCCCTCCTCTCCACCGTCGACCTCCGCCCCGACAGCACCCAGCAACAGCAGCAGCGGCCGCAGCAGCGCCTCCGGCCGCCCTGCGCCACCTCCGCCGCCTCCCAGCGCGCCGCCGCGCTGTCCCCGGCCCCCTCCGCCTCAGCCCGGCCGCCGTCTCCACCGCATAGCGCCGGAGTTCAGCCCTAACCCTAACCCTAATTTTCCTGTATCCGACACGTGTCGGACACGATCGATTTCGGGTTTTCTGGACCCTGTTCAGGTATGTGTATCTTTCTGCTCATAACCCCGTTTTTGATTCCGTCTTTTGCATCGCGAAGCCTACGTGACCCTCTCGGTGCCCGGATAAACCGCTCGGGGGCATCGCGTCCTGTGGTGATCGCACACCGCGATCCAAAAACAGGAAAAACAACACCCCGATTCACCCCGGAACTGGGTACGCCCCGCCAAACGGGACGACTTGGTCGCGCACGGTCTTCACAGATACGTGCGCGTCGTCGATACGGACGTGCGGGATTTCGCAGAAGTCGATTCGGGTGTGCGTGCACACCGGGATCAACGCGTATCCGGAGATAACGCCCCGTATCCGACTTTTCTAGAATTTATCCTAACTTTGTGTACACACGTCGGATTGAAACGAAACTAGCGCCATCGGACTCGTAGCGATACGCTGGTCCTGTGACCCAAGTTTGGTTCGATTCTGAGAACGTTGAAGAAATCGCGTGTCGTGGGCCCCACAAGCCCCGCTCGACGGACGATTTTGTGTTCGGCCCATCGGAATCCAATTCTGGAAGTTTCGTTGGGTTCGTATCATCGTTCCTGACCTGTTGACACTAAGTTTGGGGAATTTGGAGACCTTTGACCCTGACACATTTTTCGGTGCAAAGCGGGCCCACATGTGGACCCCGTTTTGACCCAAAATTGCCGTTTTTGTCCTTGTCTCCAAATTGGACTCAAGGACAGGCGTTTCTAGCTGATTGATATTTTTTGGATCTGATGGTGATATTTGTTTCAGCAACCGGAGTACCGCCTATAATTCCATCTGAAGTCAGAGCCACAATTGGAGCCGGAACCACAAGCAAGTGTACCTCGCCAAAACTTGCAGTCTTTGCTAAATATTCCTTGGCTTAGTTATACATCAGAGGGCAAGTATACCTTGCAAATTTTATAGTCTTGTTGCATATTTCCTTGTTTTATTTATAACTGTTGTACATGCTTAACCTAGGACCGTGTGGCATACTTAGCGTCCGATTATCAGTCGGGTGTCAACCCCGTACGCGGTGTTGGGTACGTCACCTAGAGATGGACATTTCGGACCCTTTACTTTCTCGTACTTGTCTTATCAAGTACATTATAACCCAGGACACTTGACACTATTCATGGACAGGATCTTCCTGAGATATTCGTGGTGATTCTGTATAGGATACATGACTTGACATTGACATATGTTCCTAGATACTATATGACTTGTTGCATTAGATATGATCTTACGTGACATGGACATGGGGCCACATGGACATGAGACGTATGATTACATTGGGTGGGGAGAGACACACAGGCTACAAGTTGATTTTATATTATTCCGGAGTCTCAGTCTTCCGCTGAGCTAGACGACCACATGATATCACTGCTACCGGCTCCCCGACACAGAGCTTGTAGTGGTTTCAGCCTGAGTTCTAGTGCTGCTCTCATCTTGCATATCACTTAGCTGGTTATTTAGTGTTTCCCTATTGTACCATTTATTGCTGGAGAGACACACGGGCTACAGGTTGACTATATTATGTCGGCGTCTCAGTCTCTCTCCGAGCTAGACAACTACATGATATCGCTGCTACCCGGCTCCCCTACACAGAGCTTGTAGTAGTCTCAGCCTGAGTACTGGTGATGTTCTCACCTGCATTTCACATAGATGGTTACCCTGTTAATTTTATTGACTATTTTACTGCATTAGTATGGCTTGTATTTTCTGTACCTTGCTGTCCCCTGAGGACCTGGATCCGGATTATGTCCCCAGGTATAGCCGAAGAGATCCATCCAGAGATATACCGTACAGGAGCACTTCCAGGAGCTGTACCAGGACCTGAGGACGAGATCGCTCAAGAGGACTTCTCCTGAGCATTGGCTGTATATAGTCAGTTATTTCTGTTTCTATTTCCAGTTCCTTTATTTTCTGTCTATTTGCTTTGATGTATCAGACTTGTTCTCGGATTGTTCACCGAGACACTTTTATTGAGATTTGATAGTTATTTCTATTTGCATTACTCTGGCATTTAATCTGTGATTATCTGTTGTGGATGCGATTAGAATAACCTGTGACATGTAATACTTGATCTATTTCCTGTTAGACTACAGCTTAAGCATGCCCTGATGGATCCATTAAATTGGGTTGTCCATCGGTGCGTGCTGCTGACCATTGCCACGTGTCCAGTCCTTCTATATTTTGGGACTGGGGCGTGACACAGGGCATTCTCTCAATGGATGCTGACTGGATCAGCAAGCTAAACATACTTTTCTTTTTCGTCTGCACTCGTCCTCAATATGGCCTCGCTTGCGACAATATGGACAGACAGGTATTGCCTGTGGAGATGCTTCTGGTGGCTGGTGTATGTGAGGTCTTTTTGCAACTTCTTCTTGTGGTGCTCCGGCTGGTGCTGATGTGGATGGCCGCTTCAGACTGGTCTCTCTCTTGATGACGCGCTCCATGCGTCGCGCTGCAGCAAGGACGTCTGAGTACGAAGTAGGTGCAACGGATCCAATTAGTTTTTGTAGCTCAATGTTTAGTCCGTCGAAGAACTTCTTGGCCTTCTCTTCTTCCGTCGGGATCAATGTTGGGGCGAAGCGACTTAGACGAATGAACTCAGCGTTGTACTCTTCCACCGTCTTAGCATCCTGAGTGAGGTGATTGAACTTGTCCCAAAGTTCTGATCGAGCGATAGCTGGAATGTACATCTCATGGAAGAGTCTAGAGAACTCTTCCCAACTGACTCGGTCTGGTCCGAGCCGTGTCTCCTCAGATAGCCACCAGTGATGTGCATTGTCCGTCAACTGCATTCTGACGGCAGTCATCCAACGTTCTCTTGGAAGCTCGGCTGCTTCTAATTGATGTTGAGTGTTGGTGAGCCACTCATGAACTTCTGTGGGCTCCTCTTTGCCTGAGAAGGTACGGGGCTTCAGCTGGCAAAAATTAGAAATAGAGCCCGTCGTTGGCCTTCGTGCTGGTAGATTCGCCTGCTCCAGTACAAGTGCTAGGCTGCGACTCAAAGTCTCTTGTTGAGCTTGCATTATTGCATAGATCATTTGAAACACCTGCTGCCCGTCCATGGCCTGCCCTGGTGGAATTACGGACATTGGTGGAGTAAATGGCGTCGTTGGTGGGATAGCATCGTGCTGGACTCTCGAGGTATGTTGTTGAGCAGATTGTCCTCCATCCACTAGTGTTACTTTATCTTCGTTGGTTACCATAGCATCTCGTGGTGATGTTATGGGAGTCTCGTCGTTTGCTCGTGAATCCATAACCCTGCAACCAAAATAAATAATAAGAGGCGCACAGGAATCAAGGCAGGATGTAAGTCAAGAAATTAATTCGAAGTCGATATGGATTTCAAGAACGTTTCAAGCAAGTGGATGAGATCCTAATAACTTATCCTATCTTATTGCAAGCCTGTTCGGTCCCTGAGTTGAAACAGAATAATTTAGTCGTCGACCTGCATGGGCCACCAAAAAAACCATGTCACGCCCCAGTCCCAAAATATCGAGGGACTGGACACGTGGCAATGGCCAACAGCACGCACCGATGGACAACCCAATTTAATGGATCCATCAGGGCATGCTTAAGCTGTAGTCTAACAGGAAATAGATCAAGTATTACATGTCACAGGTTATTCTAATCTCATCCACAATAGATAATTACAGATTAAATGTCAGAGTAATGCAAATAGAAATAACTATCAAATCTCAATAAAAGTGTCTCGGTGAACAATCCGAGAACAAGTCTGATACATCAAAGCAAATAGACAGAAAATAAAGGAACTGGAAATAGAAACAGAAATAACTGACTATATACAGCCAATGCTCAGGAGAAGTCCTCTGGAGCGATCTCGTCCTCAGGTCCTGGTACAGCTCCTGGAAGTGCTCCTGTACGGTATATCTCTGGATGGATCTCTTCGGCTATACCTGGGGACATAATCCGGATCCAGGTCCTCAGGGGACAGCAAGGTACAGAAAATACAAGCCATACTAATGCAGTAAAATAGTCAATGAAATTAACAGGGTAACCATCTATGTGAAATACAGGTGAGAACATTACCAGTACTCAGGCTGAGACTACTACAAGCTCTGTGTAGGGGAGCCGGTAGCAGCGATATCATGTAGTTGTCTAGCTCGGAGAGAGACTGAGACGCCGACATAATATAGTCAACCTGTAGCCCGTGTGTCTCTCCAGAAATAAATGGTACAATAGGGAAACACTAAATAACCAGCTAAGTGATATGCAAGATGTAAACCCCCTGAATTTTCAAAATTATTAAACTTGGATTTTTCACAATTTTCTGGAATTTTCTGTAATTAAAATCAAAGTTTTAAATTATTAAATGATTTTTAATTGTTAATAAATAATATTAAAATATCATGAAAATAATATTTTTAGGTGTAAAATAAAAAACTGGACTTAGGATAATTTTTCTGGAATTTATCGGACCCCGGACCAATTTTTAAATCACCTAAAACTATTTATTTATTAATTATTATTATTATTATTATTATTATTATTATTATTATTATTATTATTATTATTATTATTCAGCCCAGCCCGGCCCAACGGCCCAACCCTCTCCCTAACGGGTCGGGTCGGGTCCACCCGAACCCGATCCGCCGCCCGGACCCGCTCCCCAGCCATCGTCCCCAGCCCGCGTCCCCCGGCCGCCCGCGTCCCACGCCGACCACCCCGCGCCCGGCGCTGCACGCGGCCACGCGCCCCCGCCCCCGCCCCCGCGCTGGCCGCCGCGTTGCCAGGAGCCCCCTCGCCTCGCCACCCCTTTAAAACCCCCTGGCCAAGAACCCCCCCGACCACCGCCGCTCCTCCGTTTCCCCGCCGTCGTGTCGCCTCCCCGCGCCACCTTCGTCTCCGGCTGCCCCGCTGCCAGCCGACCGTCGACGACGCCTCGCCCAACGGCCCTCAGCCGCAAGCAGCAGCAGCAGCACCCCTCCCCTCGCTTGAGCCGCCTCCGGCGCCTGCCGCTCGCCGCCGACCAGCCAGCCGCCGTGCAGCCCCTGCCCGGCCTGACTCGCCGTCCTCCGGCGCCGCCCCGTCAGCAAACCCTAACCCTAACCCTAATTCAGTTGATTTGTGTCAACTCGTGTCGGACACGACACGGACACGATTTTTCCTGATTTTTGGGTCCTGTTCAGGTACTCATATCTTTCTCCTCGCTGCCTCATTTTCAATTTCGTAAATTGTGTTGTGAAGCCTGTATGACCCTCTCGGTGCCCGGACAAACCGCTCGGGGCATCACGTCCTGTGGTGATCGCACACCGCGATCCAAAAACAGGAAAAACCAGACCCTGTTTCACCCCGGAACTGAGTACGTTCCGCCAAACGGGACGACTTGGTCGTGTGCGGTCTTCACAGATGCGTGTGCGTCGTTGATACGGACGTGTGGGATTTTGCGGAAGCTGATTCGGGTGTGCGTGCACACCGGAAATAACGCGTATCCGCGGACATCGCCCCGTATCCGACTTTTCTGCAATTCACCCTAACTTTCTGTGTACACCTCAGATCGAAACAAAACTTGCGCCATCGGACTCGTAGCGATACGCTGGTCCTGTGACCCAAGTTTGGTTCGATTCTGAGAACGTTGACGAAATCGCGTGTCGTGGGCCCCACAAGCCCCGCTCGACGGGCGATTTCGTGATCGGCTCATCGGAATCCAATTTTGAAAGTTCCGTTGGGTTCGTATCATCGTTCCTGACCTGTTGACACTAAGTTTGGTGAATTTGGAGACCTTTGACCCTGACACGTTTTTTGGTGCAAAGCGGGCCCACATGCGGACCCGTTTTGACCCAAAATTACCATTTTTGCCCTTGTCTCCAAATTGGACTCAAGGACAGGCGTTTCTAGCTATTTGATATCTTCTGAGCATGATGATAATATTTATTTCAGCATCTGGACTCATTTCTGAAAATTTCCCCGAGATACAAACTATAATTGGATCCAAACAACAAGCAAGTACCTGCACTTCAAAGTTTAATCTTTATATTGTGATAATTAATTTTTTGCTTTACTAGTACCATTGATGATTACACGTAGTGTTAGAATACTGGATTTCATATCTTGAATACTGGAGTTCATGTCTTGTTTTCGTGTCGGGTGGGAGAATACTAGAAGGCATGTAGTTTACCCTTCCCCCTGCCGTGTTTAATAGCTGTTGGTACGCGACTGTACCCCCAGCCGGATCTCGATTATTCATGTTTAATAGCCGTCTATGACGTCCGGATTAGCCTTATAAACCCCTGCATGCCAACTATGTATTCTAAAATAAATACAAGTTCACACACATAGCTTCTTGTCTTGTTGCAGTTCCTGTTGTCTTATTGTAGTTTCATTTCCTGTCTCATATTATTCCTGTTTACTCATGTTCCTGTTTATAGTCTTAACTCTTAGTTATTTTTGTTTCTTTTATGCATATTCTCAATATGATACTCAGTCAGTTTCTTTTCTAATTGTCATAAATATTTAGTTTAATCTTGTTGTGCATTGTGTACTTTGCTCCTTTCCTGACTGGATTCATTGATTTAGGCGATGATGAGGAATTTGCCCCTACCTATTATGGCCCCTATGAGGGAACAGATGACACATATGAGGAGCCAGTTCTCACCCAGGAGACTACTCCTGCAGAGTAGTTAGCAGTAGCTATTTATTTATGCTCTTCTATCTTAGTAATCGGGTTTGTCCCCGATTTCATTTCTGAATTCTGTATTAAACATTTGGTCTGTTGTCACATTTATTCTATTTGAAATCTCAGTATTCTTTTTCCTGTTATTATCTTTGCCTATTTCATTATTTGTGAATGAGCTAGATGTTTCAACTGAGGATATGACCTAGACAGCGTACTACCGCCGACACTGCGGCGTAGGCTGGACGTACCCACGTACTCGTGCCCGAATATCCGGGTGCGGGTCGTGACACATTTTTATGGTGGCCCATGCAGGTCTAGTATCCTTAAATAGGGTAATACTCTAGGACAGGATATGGAATAAGATTGAGGATTCTAGGAAAAGCTCGTTCACATAATAGGATCTTCATTTCAATCCTTGATATCATTCCTAATCAATTTTCCTATCGCCCTTGATTTCCAAGTAATCTATTCTAATCTTCCTATCCCTTAATCTTTCAGAATGGTTCAGACAAGGAACACAGTAGGAGGCACATCAGAACCAGCTGAGCAGACTGTGCCTGAAACTCTTGCACTCCCGCCGCCTCCATCTACTCTAGCAGTTACTCTAGATGGGGCACAACTACTCGGAGTGTTCCAGGGACTTATAGAATCCCAGAAAGAACAGACTGCACTTCTACGAACCAGCCTCTCAGAAGCCCTTCGGTCCCAGGAGTCACCACTAAAGAGGCCAGAAAGTGCCAAAGACTTCAAGAACCTCAAACCCCTGGAATTCTATGGAACTGAGGGCATTCTCTATGCCGATGAATGGATAGAGAATGTAGAGCGACTCCTGAAGACTGCTCGGGTCCCTGATGATCTCAAAGTGGAGTCTGCAAGCCTGCAACTGTTCGACATAGCTCGAACCTGGTTTAGAGATGAACCCCAACTATCTGCCCCTGACCTCACCTGGGAGGACTTCAAGAGGCTATTCAAGGAGAAATTCTATCCCAAAGTGACTCGGGAGCTCTCGAAAGCCAATTCGAGAGACTGGAACAAGGTAACCTATCTGTTGATGAGTACACTGCTGAATTTAGCAGGTTGAGCCACTTTGCAGAGTACATGGTTCGTACCCCGGAGGACAGAGCCCGTAGATTCAAGAAGGGGTTGTCTCCAGATATTCGCCTTGCTGTCACCACTAGCCGAGCTCGCACATACGAGGAAATCTTGAGCGTGGCACAAGGCGTTGAGAGAGACATGGGGCATAAACTAAAGCGGAAGAGAGATACTGGAAGTATGGGACCCCACAAACGCCCATTTCAACAACAACCACAGCAGAGAACCCTGCAGCAAACTTAGCGTCCTCTCCCTCGAGCCCCAGCACCCCAACACCAAGCTCAAGGACAGAACCAACAAGCTGTCGCTTGTAACTTTTGCCAAAAACCAGGTCACACTTGGCAAGTCTGCAGGAAGAGGCTAGGTGCCTGCCTCTACTGCGGCTCAGCAGCGCATCAAATGAGGGACTGTCCTGCTGCTCAAGGACGCCCAGCTGCACCAAAGGCTCCAGTCCAGTCCAGGCCCCCAGCAACACAGCAGAGGGGACCCCCGCTTCCAACTCAACAACAACGCTTTGCTCAGCACCAACAGCAGCAACAGAGGGGTGCACCTCAGCAAGGCCGTGCTTTTACAATGACTCTGGAAGAAGCTGAAGCCACAGCAGACGTGATCACAGGTTCCGTGCTTATAAATTCAATACCAGCCATTACTTTATTTGATTCTGGAGCTTCACATTCATTCATGTCAGTAGATTTCCTTATGAAGCATAGTTTAATCACTGAACCTCTTAGGAATTGTTATAAGATCATTACCGGTGGAGGAATTATCCCGGTTAGTGATGCATGTAACAATTGTCCTATTATATTATGTGGAAGAGAACTATATGCTAGGCTACTCGTAATGCCAGTTCCCAGTTTTGACATTATACTGGGTATGGATTGGTTGAGTCAACATCATGCCACTATAGACTGTCACAGAGGTAGTATAATCTTCAGGCCCCCTGACAAGCCAGAATTTGAATTCGCTAGAGGTTCTAGAGAAATGGGTAGTAACAAAATTTGTGGAGCCCTAGTACCAGAAGAATTGCCACTACCTATCATCTCTGAATATCTTGATGTCTTCCCTGAGGATCTCCCAGGATTACCCCCAGACCGAGAAGTTGAATTCTCTATTGACTTAGTGCCAGGAGCAGCGCCAGTATCTTAAAATTCCTACAGAATCAACAAGAAAGAGATAATAGAACTAAATGAGCAGATAAAAGAGTTAGAAGACAAATGCTTCATTAGATCTAGTGTCTCACCCTGGGGAGCTCCAGTATTATTTGTGCCCAAGAAGGACGGAACATCCCGAATGTGTATTGACTACAGGGCCTTGAATGCCTTAACAATTAAGAATAAGTATCCCCTACCCAGGATAGATGACTTATTTGATCAATTAAGTGGAGCTCGGGTATTTTTAAAGATTGACTTGAGGTCTGGTTACCACCAAGTAAGGGTGAGGAAGGAAGACATCCCTAAAACTGCTTTCAATACCCGGAACGGACACTACGAATTCTTAGTGATGCCGTTCGGGTTGACGAATGCTCCCGCAGTTTTTATGAACTTAATGAACAGAGTCTTCCAGCAATACCTAGACAAATTTGTAGTGGTCTTTATTGATGATATTTTGATCTATTCCAAGACTCCCGAAGAACATGAAAAACACTTGAGGCTAGCATTGGAGACTTTAAGGAAGGAAAAACTTTATGGAAAATTATCTAAATGTGCATTCTTTCTAGACAAAGTAGAATTCTTGGGACATGTTGTGACTGGAGATAGAATAGCAGTAGATCCCAAGAAGATAGCGGCAGTAGAATCATGGCCCACTCCAGACTCTGTAGCAGAAATTAGAAGATTCCTGGGACGAGCTGGCTACTATCGGAAGTTCGTGAAGGACTTTGCTAAAATTGCTGAGCCCATGAAAAAATTAACAAGGAATGATGAAGAGTTCATCTGGACTGATGAATGTCAGTATGCTTTTGAAGAATTGAAGAAAAGGCTGACAACTGCCCCTATTCTGACCTTACCATCTGGAACCGGAGGATTCGCTATATATAGTGATGCTTCTGGAAAAGGTCTAGGTTGTGTATTGGAGCAGAATAAGAAGGTGATAGCATATGCCTCTAGACAGCTTCGACCTCATGAAAAGAACTATCCAACTCATGATTTAGAATTGGCAGCTGTTATTGTCACGACCCGCACCCGAAAATCGGGCATGAGCCGTGGGTACGTCCAGCCTACGCCGCAGAATCGGCGGTAGAACGCTGTAAATGTCCGTTCTAGGTCAACCAACTATCTAGATAACTCACAGAAAAATCCGGCATGACCTCTCCAAAAGGAGGGCAAAACCACGCAATATATATATGTGAATAAAATCCTCTCCAACAGGAGGGCAACCACGCAATATATATATGACAATAATCTCAATCACAAAACTAGAGGAAGAATATAAGCACGATATGATATAAACCAGAAACAGAACCAAGAGAGCAAGGCAATCCAAAATAATACAGTCCAAGTCTACAAATAGCTACAACATCTCAAGCAACAAAAGAATAAGTACAGTCATCAAAAATACAAACCACTGGAAAACCCAGGAAACCCACCTAGCTAACTAGGGTGCTATAGGCGTCTCCTCGGCGCACTCCTCCTCGATCACGGGGTCACAACAGTCGTCAATACCAGGCCCGTAGAACGTAGGGCAATAGTCCTCAGGATCCTCTGGAAAAAATATGCCCAGTCAGGACTGGAGCGAAGTACATAACTCTGAAAGCAACTCCAAATACATGGTAAGGTGTATATGACGAGCAATAGAAAAGTAATCAAGATGCACAGGAAATAAATATATGCTGGAGCACAATAAGTAGCTGCAATGTAAACTGGAGAACAATACAAGTAGTGAAAAAGTAACTGCAGGTGAGAAACATGAATACTAGCTAAGTGCCTTGAGCACAAGTTCGTTATATGATCGGCTTAGGTTGCACATGAAGAACACTACGATAACTCCGTTATGCGTGAGTTGCATAACCGACATACACATGAATACTGTTTGGCTTTGATCATATAACCAACTCACTACTCCCCTCCCCCACTAATACCATTGGATCCAACCACAACACGCTACGTACATGATAATAGCTCGCGCACACGAAGGCGAGAGCACAAGAAGCACATGATAGCACATGATAATCAATACCCGAAGCACATGATAAAATACACGTGATAGAGTACCCGCTGAACACGGTAAGGGGGATAGCACCTCATGACGGGATCCACTAGTACCAGCTCGTGTAATAAAGTGTCAGAATCAAGTATTACAGTTCTAGAACAGGTGATATAAACGCTATCATGAAATAGAAACTATCAGAGGTAGGTACTCGCCTGATGTCCTGAGCAACTGATGAGGATCGAGGTCCGGACCGGTATCGCAGGGACCTAATACGAAAAGCAGAATTAAACAGGGTTCTAAGCATTTAAACTGATATAAAATAATTAAAAACAGGCTTCTAGGGCTATTCTAGGTCGAACGGGTCAAACCGGTAAAAATTGGGTCAAAAAGTCAACCCGAGGTCCAAAAAGTCAACTCTAGGTCAAAACTAGGTCAAACGTTGACTTTTACGATCAACGGGGACAATTATGGTTAAAGCTAGGTCAAACTAGGGTGCCCCTGAAATTCTAGGTCAAACCGAGCTCATAAAGCTACTAAACTCACAAACTCGCCTAATCGAGATACCGGGATATCCTCGGTATCCGATACCTCGCCCTAGGCCACGCACCCCGCCTAAACCCGCTAAAACCTATGCTAGCACGCGTAATTATATATATATAAACATATAAAAATCACTCCAAAGTATTTCCTAGGCTAATGCTCAAATACCCCGCTCGAAACTCAATACCTTGAATATCTCAAGGTATCGAGATACCTCGGTATCTCAAGGTATTGAGGTTTCGTCCTAAGGCCCTCTAACTAGCTATCTAGCTATTAATTATGCACCTAGTTATTAATCTAGGCTAGGTAATATAGATATCTATCATATATATATATATATATCTAAGTAGGTATCTACCTATATACATATATATCCACACACACATACATAAATACCCATTTACCTTACCCTACGCATAAATATATATTACTAACTATAATATATATATCCATCTCTAGGTATATATATACATCTATGCATATAGATGTAGGTATCTATCACATATCTACTTATCTAGGTAACTATCTAGCTACCTATCTAACTATATCTATCTATCTAAATACCTAGCTATGTATCTAACTTATTATCTAATAACTTATCTATCTAACTAGTTATGTATCTATCTATCTATATAGATATATCTATTATCTATGTATCTATCCCTCGCCAACACCCCTCGCTACTGCCTAGAGCTTGCTGCTGCTGCTGCTTGTGCTGATCCTGCTGCTGCTGCTCTTGCTACTGCTGCTGCTGGCTGATCCTGCTGCTGCTGCTGCAGCATATAGCTGCTGTTGGCTGCTGCTGCAGTCCTGCTGCAGTGGCTGAAAACCCCCCCTCGCTCTCACAAGCACACACACACACACGCCTATATACTTATATATATATACCACTATATATATATATATATATATATATATATATATATATATATATATATATATACACATATCTCTATATATATATAACTAGATATATATATATACACTTATATCTATTCTAACACACTCACTAACACACACACCTACACACTCACAAACACACTAATACACACACTCACACACAAATATACATAGCTATATATATATATATAAACACCTATATTAATATATATATACACACATACAATTATATATATACATATCACTACACACACACACTCTAAGATATATATATATATACACATCTATATATATACATATACACACAAGCACACTTACACATATACATATATATATACACATAGACATATACACACACAAGCACATAGATATAAATACACACATATATATATATAAATATATATACATAAACACACATACATATAAATATATACATATACATATATAGACACACTTATAAATATATATATAAAGACACAAACACACCTACACAACACTACACACAACAACACACGACAACGCGTCCCACTCACGCCCAACGACCCTGACACTCACCAATACCCTAAAATATATAAAATATAACTCGAAACCTCTAGCACACACTCCCCGATACTAACCCAACGCACGCACAAAGCCTAAACGAGGAAACCAAGTCGAAATGGCCGTTCGGTTATTTCGACGAACACGTGGTGCGCGGCTCGGAAAACCTCCTGAAACGCACACCAAACGAACTCGGAATCGGCCCAAAATTTACCCACGCGCTCTACACGATGTCTAGATCCTAGAAAATGCGCTCCCACGTCGATTCTAGGCCCGTGGTGGAAACGCACACGCACTTAGAATCGGCGACAACGAAAAGCCCCAATTTCGCCCGAAACGCCCGTTTCTCCGCGACACGGCTTCCCGTGTCCGAACGGAGACACACACTCACCCTCTAGACACCCGACAACGTCTACCTAGGTCCATCTAACCTAGGGCATCACCCAAAATTGGGCCAAATTCGGATTCCACCCGAATTCGACACAAAACCTAATGTCAAAGTCTCTAAACTCACCCAAACTAGTTCCAACTTCCTCCTACGGGTAGGGTTAGGGTCTAGGAGGGTTCTACAACACTAATTACACTACACAAAAATAATTAGCAAGGGGAAAGTTAGGTTTTACCTCTTGGGAGTTGGAATCCCAAGGCCAAAGTCTCACAATCCCTAGGATTCACCTCCCTCAAGCTCCAAGCCACCAATTCTAGCTCCCACACAAGATCTAAGCTCCTCACACCTAGGTTAGAGAAAATGCAAGGTGAGGGTTAGCTTAAGGAAGAAGGAATGAAAGAAAGAAAGAAGAAAAGTGGAAGAAAACTTACTTTGGAGGAAGAAGGAGAAGAAAGAAGAAGTGGAGAAGAAGAAGAAGAAGAGTGGAATGAAGCAAAGGGGGAAGGGGCTGCTCTTGCTGCTGCTCACTGTCGGGTGTGGGGGTAGGTAGGGCCAGCCACTATGAAATAAATGGGGTTTACATGAAGGAAAGTCCAAAATACCCTCCCGCAACTCGGTTTTGGGTTTCGGGTCTCCAAATGCACTCAAACTAGCTCCAAATCTCTCCAACTAACCTCCTAAAAATAAAATAATAAATCTAAGCCCCAAAATAATTCTCACAAGGGTGTGAGCTGGGTCGGACATGGGTCCACTTGGGTCTGACATGGGTCCAGGCTAGCCAAAACCCTAAAACAATCATTAAAAAAATAATACAATCACTATTTAAATATAAATATAATTAATTAAATATAATTCACAATTTATAAAATAAAAATAAAAAAATAACCCTATTTTCTAGAATTGACCTACCCTCCTTAAAATAATTTCGTCCTCGAAATTAAAAGACAAAACTAGGACAGGAATGCAAAGAAAGAACCATACCTCAGGGCTCGAAGAGATAAGGGTACCGCTCGCGCATTTCATCCTCCCTCTCCCACGTCGACTCTCCTGGAGAGTGATGCCTCCACGCGACGCGAACCAAGGGAATAGTCTGGTTCCTCAACACCTTCTCCCGCCGATCCAGAATCTCCACCGGCTGCTCTGGATAGCTAAGAGTAGGGCCCACCGCGATCTCCGAGTGATCCAATACGTGACTGGGATCCGCCACGTACCGTCTCAACTGCGACACGTGGAACACATCATGAACTCCCTCCAGCGTAGGCGGCAACTCAAGCCTATACGCCACGGCGCCGACCCTCTCGAGGACACGGAAGGGTCCGACGAAACGTGGGCTAAGCTTCCCGCCTCCACCGAAGCGAATAGTGCCCCGCGTCGGAGAAATCCTCAGGAACACCAGATCTCCAACCTAGCACAAACAAGGTCTCTGCACTTAGTCTAAAATAAGCAATCACAAGCAAACACAAGAACAAAATCTAGATTCTAAGCTATACCTCGAACTCCAAAGGTCTCCGGTGGCTATCGGCCCAATGCCGCTGCCTGTCCTGCGCCATCCGAAGTCTATCTCTAATGAGCTTGACCTTCTCCGCTGCATCAACCACCATCTCCGGGCCAAGCAAAGCTCTCTCACCTACATCATCCCATGATAACGGAGTGCGACACCTCCGTCCATACAACGCCTCAAAAGGTGATATCTCGATACTGGCTTGGTAGCTGTTGTTGTAAGCAAACTCTACCAAGTGCAAGTGATCCTCCCAAGAGCCTCTGAAATCCAAAACACAGGTCTGAAGCATGTCCTCAAGTGTCTGAATGGTCCTCTCTGACTGACCATCCGTCTGTGGGTGATACGCACTACTAAACTTGAGTTGGGTGCCCAAGCTAGCCTGCAGACTCCTCCAGAAATGCGAAGTGAAGCGACTGTCCCGATCTGATACTATGCTCACTGGAACTCCATGCAGTCTGACTATCTGGCGCACATACATCTCTGCTAGTCTCTCTGTAGACGTACCCACTTTGAATGGTAGAAAGTGGGCCGATTTGGTCAACCTGTCCACGATGACCCAAATTGCATCTTTTCCGCCTGGAGAACGGGGAAGTCCATAAACAAAATCCATGGTCACATGCTCCCATTTCCACTCCGGAATGGGTAACGGCTGGAGTAAACCTCCTGGCCTCTGCCTCTCCGCCTTCACCTGCTGGCACACTAAGCATCGGGATACAAAGCGCGCTACCTCTCGCTTCATCCCGTACCACCATACATGCTGTCTCAGATCTCTATACATCTTGTTGGCACCGGGATGCATAGAGTACTGGGATCGATGCGCCTCCTGGAGAACCTCCTCGCGCAACGACCCACTCGGCACACACAACCTGGTACCGTGCCGCAAAGAACCATCATCAGCAATGGTGAAGTCATCTGCTAATCCCATCTGAACCTGCTCCCTGATGCTCCTCAGGGACTCATCCTCAAACTGTGTAGCCCTGATCCGGTCTACCAACTCTGACTGAATCTGCAGTCCCCACATCTGCATCTCAACTCCAGGCACTATCACCTCAATGCCCAAGCTCTCTAGATCTGCCAGAAGATAGCGATCTGTAGTCAGGCACATAGCTACCGGATACCTGCTCAATGCATCCGCAACTACGTTCGCCTTCCCTGGATGGTACTGCAATGATATGTCGAAGTCTTTCATCAACTCCAACCATCTCCTCTGCCTCATGTTCAGCTCTTTTTGGGTAAACACATACTTCAAGCTCTTGTGGTCTGTGAAGATCTCCACACGCTCTCCGTATAAATAGTGTTTCCACAACTTCAGAGCAAAAATGACCGCTGCCAACTCCAAATCGTGGGTAGGGTAATTCTTCTCATGAGGACGTAATTGCCTGGAAGCATAGGCAATCACCCTCCCATTCTGCTGCAACACACAACCCAGTCCCTTCCCCGATGCATCACTATAGATAGTGAATCCTCCAGAACCTGATGGCAACGTCAACACTGGAGCTGTCGTCAACCTCCTCTTCAGCTCATCAAAGGCGATCTGGCACTCCTCTGACCAAACAAACTCCACGTCCTTCCGAGTCAGCCTGGACAACGGCTCTGCAATCCGGGAAAAATCCTGAACAAATCTCCTGTAGTAGCCTGCCAGTCCCAAGAAACTTCTGACCTCGGCTACTGAACTCGGAGCACTCCATGCCTCTACTGCCATGATCTTTCTCGGATCCACCGAGATACCCTCTCCAGTCACCACATGACCAAGGAATTCAACCTTGTCAAGGAAGAACTCACACTTCGAGAGCTTTCCATAAAGCTTCTCCTTCCTGAGAGTCTCCAGCACTATCCTCAGATGCTCCTCGTGCTCCTCTGGGGTCTTCGAATACACCAAGATGTCATCTATAAACACCACCACAAACCTGTCCAGATGCTGATGGAACACCTTGTTCATCAGATTCATGAACACTGCCGGGGCATTAGTCAACCCAAACGGCATCACCAAGAACTCATACTGTCCATATCTGGTCCGAAAAGCTGTCTTCGGAATATCCTCCTTCCTGACCTTCACCTGGTGGTAGCCTGTCCTCAGATCAATCCTGGAAAACACCCTCGCTCCGCTCAAGTGGTCAAATAGATCATCAATACGCGGCAGCGGATACTTGTTCTTGATTGTGAGGCTGTTCAGAGCCCTGTAGTCGATACACATCCGTATCGACCCATCCTTCTTCGGCACAAAAAGTACCGGAGCACCCCACGGAGAAGAACTAGATCTGATAAATCCCTTGTCCTGAAGCTCATCCACCTGCTTTTTCAACTCTATCAGCTCACTGTTGCTGACTCTATAGACGTGCTGGGATATCGGCTCCGCGCCTGGCACCAAGTCTATAGAGAACTCCACATCTCTGTCCGGAGGTAACCCTGGCAACTCCTCCGGAAAGACATCCATATACTCCTCTATCAGTGGATGTAGCGACCTCGGCTCTACCACCAGGGCTCCGCAGAAGACTCCCTCGGTCTGCTCCGCTGCTCCTCTGGCAAACTGAAACTCTGGCTCACCCGGCGGACTAAACAAAACTCTGCCTCCACGACAATCTATACTAGCACAATGCGTACTCAACCAATCCATCCCGAGTACAACATCGTAGCTCGGAAGTGGCATTACGAGTAGGCACACACTCAACTCCCGGCCTCCCAAGGTAACTCTCCGGTCTCTGCAAACATCACGGACTAGGATGATATCACCCCCGGTCGTGATCTTGCAGAGTCTAGCTAAAGGTTCAGCAACAAGATGGTGTCTAACAGCAAAAGATACAGACACAAAGCTATGGGAAGCACCGAAATCAAATAAAGCAAGTGCTGGAATGGAATCAAGGAGAACAGAACCTGAGATAACATCACCAACTGGCTCGGCCTCGTCCACTGTCAGGGCAAAAGCTCGCCCCTGCTGTCCTCCACGGTGCTGCTGCTGGTGCTGGGCGAACCTCTGCTGCTGAGTCGGCAAAGGCTGTCCTCTCTGCTGTGCTGCAGGTGCTCTGGCTGGTGCCCTCTGAGCGGCTCCTCCGCCCTGAGCTGGACGGGCAAGCGCTGAAGGACAATCCTTCAGCTGGTGATCTGCTGCGCCACACAATAAACATATGCCCAACCTCTTTCTGCATATGTCCCATCCGTGCCCTGGCTTCCTACAGAAAGGGCAAACGATGGGCTGCCTCTGGCCCTGCTGCTGACCCTGCCTCTGCTGCTGGGGCGCCTGCCGGAAGGGCGCCCGACCCTGACCCTGGTGCTGCTGGGTCTGCTGGAATGGCCTCTTGGCCGGGCCTGCACTGCTGCCTGCTCCGGAAGTGTCTCTGCCCCTCTTCGTCTTCAGCTCCAAATCATCCTCAGCCCTCTGAGCATCGCTGACAATCTGCTCGAAGGTCGCCTCGCGGTCGCTCCTAGTCAAGGACTTGACCGCCATGACTAAGCCCTTGCGGAACTTCCGCGCCTTCGCTGCCTCTGACAACCCCTCAACAAATCTGCCCAGACGGCAGAACTCCGCTGCATACTCATCCACTAGCATACTCCCCTGGACGAGCGCCTCGAACTGACTCTCTAAGGCACTGAGAGCCACGTCCGGGAAGAACTTCTCCTTGAAAAGCTTCTTGAAAGCCTCCCAAGTCAATCCCGGAGCTGCTATCCGCGTATCCGTGCGGAACCAAGTAAGGGCAAGGTCGAACATCTGGCTGCCCACTGCATCTATCTGCATGCTGGCTGGGATCATCGCCAGCCGAAAGATGCCCTCTATATGCTCGATCCAGTCGTCGGCGTACAAAATCCCCTCTGTGCCGCGGAACTCCTTCGGCCGCATCCTCTGAAAGTCGATGATAGTACCCGGCCTAGGATACTGGGCCTGCTCTGGCTGTGGCTGGATCTGAGCCACTCTGTCGACCGCTGTCAAAGCCACCTGATGAGCATTCTCAATGCCCATCCTCATAACATCTGCCTGGCGGTGCTGCGCATCCATCATCTCTCGGAAGAATGCGAACAACTGCGTAGCATCTACTGGCGCAGGCGGTGGTGGAGGAGGTACCACCGGGACAACTGGGGTGGCTCTCGGATCAATGGGAGTAAGGGGATCTCCGAGAGAAACTGAAGCTCCCTCAACCGCAGGAGTGGCGAGTGGAGCGGTAGCGGCTGCCGGAAGTCGAGCAGGTCGAGAGGTGGCAGACCTCTCGGTGGCAGCTGCTGGGGCGGTGCGCTGAGATCTGGTCTTCGGAGGCATCCTGAACACAGATCAAAAGAAGTCAATATAGTGCAAGAAACGATAACATCAATGAAGGACAATAATATTGCAAAAGAAAATAATTTCGGAAAAATTAAAGATAGCAAAAGGAAGTAGGAAGGGTCCTAGTTGTGATTGAGCACACTCTCTCTCAGCCTATCTCCTATATCCTATTGCAGGTAACCCTAAAAGCAGAGACCTGCATGGGCCACCACCAAAAACGTGTCACGACCCGCACCCGAAAATCGGGCATGAGCCGTGGGTACGTCCAGCCTACGCCGCAGAATCGGCGGTAGAACGCTGTAAAGGTCCGTTCTAGGTCAACCAACTATCTAGATAACTCACAGAAAAATTCGGCATGACCTCTCCAAAAGGAGGGCAAAACCACGCAATATATATATGTGAATAAAATCCTCTCAAACAGGAGGGCAACCACGCAATATATATATGACAATAATCTCAATCACAAAACTAGAGGAAGAATATAAGCACGATATGATATAAACCAGAAACAGAACCAAGAGAGCAAGGCAATCCAAAATAATACAGTCCAAGTCTACAAATAGCTACAACATCTCAAGCAACAAAAGAATAAGTACAGTCATCCAAAATACAAACCACTGGAAAACCCAGAAAACCCACCTAGCTAACTAGGGTGCTATAGGCGTCTCCTCGGCGCACTCCTCCTCGATCACGGGGTCACAACAGTCGTCAATACCAGGCCCGTAGAACGTAGGGCAATAGTCCTCAGGATCCTCTGGAAAAAATATGTCCAGTCAGGACTGGAGCGAAGTACATAACTCTGAAAGCAACTCCAAATACATGGTAAGGTGTATATGACGAGCAATAGAAAAGTAATCAAGATGCACAGGAAATAAATATATGCTGGAGCACAATAAGTAGCTGCAATGTAAACTGGAGAACAATACAAGTAGTGAAAAAGTAACTGCAGGTGAGAAACATGAATACTAGCTAAGTGCCTTGAGCACAAGTTCGTTATATGATCGGCTTAGGTTGCACATGAAGAACACTACGATAACTCCGTTATGCGTGAGTTGCATAACCGACATACACATGAATACTGTTTGGCTTTGATCATATAACCAACTCACTACTCCCCTCCCCCACTAATACCATTGGATCCAACCACAACACGCTACGTACATGATAATAGCTCGCGCACACGAAGGCGAGAGCACAAGAAGCACATGATAGCACATGATAATCAATACCCGAAGCACATGATGAAATACACGTGATAGAGTACCCGCTGAACACGGTAAGGGGGATAGCACCTCATGACGGGATCCACTAGTACCAGCTCGTGTAATAAAGTGTCAGAATCAAGTATTACAGTTCTAGAACAGGTGATATAAACGCTATCATGAAATGGAAACTATCAGAGGTAGGTACTCGCCTGATGTCCTGAGCAACTGATGAGGATCGAGGTCCGGACCGGTATCGCAGGGACCTAATACGAAAAGCAGAATTAAACAGGGTTCTAAGCATTTAAACTGATATAAAATAATTAAAAACAGGCTTCTAGGGCTATTCTAGGTCGAACGGGTCAAACCGGTGAAAATCGGATCAAAAAGTCAACCCGGGGTCCAAAAAGTCAACTCTAGGTTAAAACTAGGTCAAACGTTGACTTTTACGGTCAACGGGGACAATTATGGTCAAAGCTAGGTCAAACTAGGGTGCCCCTGAAATTCTAGGTCAAACCGAGCTCATAAAGCTACTAAACTCACAAACTCGCCTAATCGAGATACCGGGATACCCTCGGTATCCGATACCTCGTCCTAGGCCACGCACCCCGCCTAAACCCACTAAAACCTATGCTAGCACGCGTAATTATATATATATAAACATATAAAAATCACTCCAAAGCATTTCCTAGGCTAATGCTCAAATACCCCGCTCGAAACTCAATACCTTGAATATCTCAAGGTATCGAGATACCTCGGTATCTCAAGGTATTGAGGTTTCGCCCTAAGGCCCTCTAACTAGCTATCTAGCTATTAATTATGCACCTAGTTATTAATCTAGGCTAGGTAATATAGATATCTATCATATATATATATATCTAAGTAGGTATCTACCTATATACATATATATCCACACACACATACATAAATACCCATTTACCTTACCCTACGCATAAATATATATTACTAACTATAATATATATATCCATCTCTAGGTATATATATACATCTATGCATATAGATGTAGGTATCTATCACATATCTACTTATCTAGGTAACTATCTAGCTACCTATCTAACTATATATCTATCTATCTAAATACCTAGCTATGTATCTAACTTATTATCTAATAACTTATCTATCTAACTAGTTATGTATCTATCTATCTATATAGATATATCTATTATCTATGTATCTATCCCTCGCCAATACCCCTCGCTACTGCCTAGAGCTTGCTGCTGCTGCTGCTTGTGCTGATCCTGCTGCTGCTGCTCTTGCTACTGCTGCTGCTGGCTGATCCTGCTGCTGCTGCTGCAGCATATAGCTGCTGTTGGCTGCTGCTGCAGTCCTGCTGCAGTGGCTGAAAACCCCCCCTCGCTCTCACAAGCACACACACACACACGCCTATATACTTATATATATATACCACTATATATATATACACATATCTCTATATATATATAACTAGATATATATATATATATACACTTATATCTATTCTAACACACTCACTAACACACACACCTACACACTCACAAACACACTAATACACACACTCACGCACAAATATACATAGCTATATATATATATATATAAACACCTATATTAATATATATATACACACATACAATTATATATATACATATATACACCGAAAACAACGCGTATCCGCGGACATCGCCCCGTATCCGACTTTTCTGCAATTTACCCTAACTTTCTGTGTACACTTCGGATCGAAACGAAACTTACGCCATCGGACTCGTAGCGATATGCTGGTCCTGTGACCCAAGTTTGGTTCGATTCTGAGAACGTTGACGAAATCGTGTGTCGTGGGCCCCACAGGCCCCGCTCGACGGGCGATTTCGTGATCGGCTCATCGAAATCCAATTCTGGAAGTTCCGTTGGGTTCGTATCATCGTTCCTGACCTGTTGACACTAAGTTTGGTGAATTTGGAGACCTTTGACCCTGACACGTTTTTTGGTGCAAAGCGGGCCCACATGCGGACCCCGTTTTGATCCGAAATTACCGTTTTTGCCCTTGTCTTCAAATTGGACTCAAGGACAGGCATTTTTAGCTATTTGATATCTTCTGAGCATAATGGTAATGTTTATTTCAACATCTGGACTCATTTCTGGAAATTTTTCCTAGATACAAACTATAATTGGATTCAAACAACAGGCAAGTACCTGCACTTCAAAGTTTAATCTTTATATTGTGATAATTAATTTCCTGCTTTACTAGTACCATTGATGATTACACGTAGTGTTAGAATACTAGATTTCATATCTTGAATACTGGAGTTCATGTCTTGTTTTCGTGTTGGGTGGGAGAATACTAGAAGGCATGTAGTTTACCCTTCCCCCTACCGTGTTTAATAGCTGTTGGTACGCGACTGTACCCTCAGCCGGATCTCGATTATTCATGTTTAATAGCCGTCTATAACGGCCGGATTAGCCTTATAAACCCCTGCATGCCAACTATGTATTCTAAAATAAACACAAGTTCACACACATAGCTTCTTGTCTTGTTGCAGTTCCTGTTGTCTTATTGTAGTTTCATTTCCTGTCTCATATTATTCCTGTTTACTCATGTTCCTGTTTATAGTCTTAACTCTTTGTTATTATTGTTTCTTTTATGCATATTCTCAATATGATACTCAGCCAGTTTCTTTTCTAATTGTCATAAATATTTAGTTTAATCTTGTTATGCATTGTGTACTTTGCTCCTTTTCTGACTGGATCCGTTGATTTAGGCGATGATGAGGACTTTGCCCCTACCTATTATGGCCCCTATGAGGGAACATATGACACATATGAGGATCCAGTTCCCACCCAGGAGACTACTCCTGCAGAGTAGTTAGCAGTAGCTATTTATTTATGCTCTTCTATCTTAGTAATCGGGTTTGTCCCCGATTTTATTTCTGAATTCTGTATTAAACATTTGGTCTGTTGTCACATTTATTCTATTTGAAATCTCAGTATTCTTTTTCCTGTTATTATCTTTGCCTATTTTATTATTTGTGAATGAGTTAGATGTTTCAACTGAGGATATGACCTAGACAGCGTACTACCGCCGACACTGCGGCGTAGGCTGGACGTACCCACGTACTCGTGCCCGAATATCCGGGTGTGGGTCATGACACAAGATGAGAGCAGCACTAGAACTCAGGCTGAAACCACTACAAGCTCTGTGTCGGGGAGCCGGTAGCATTGATATCATGTGGTCGTCTAGCTCAGCGGAAGACCGAGACGCCGGAATGATATAAAATCAACCTGTAGCCTGTGTGTCTCTCCCCACCCAATGTAATCATACGTCTCATATCCATGTGGCCCCATGTCCATGTCACGTAAGATCATATCTAATGCAACAAGTCATATAGTATCTAGGAACATATGTCAATGTCAAGTCATGTATCCTATACAGAATCACCACGAATATCTTAGGAAGATCCTGTCCATGAATAGTGTCAAGTGTCCTGGGTTATAATGTACTTGATAAGACAAGTACGAGAAAGTAAAGGGTCCGAAATATCCATCTCTAGGTGACGTACCCAACACAGCGTACGGGGTTGGCACCCGACTGATAATCGGACGCTAAGTATGCTACACGGTCCTAGGTTAAGCATGTACAACAGTTATAAATAAAACAAGGAAATATGCAACAAGACTGTAAAATTTGCAAGTTATACTTGCCCTCTGATGTATAACTAAGCCAAGGAATATTTAGCAAAGACTGCAAGTTTTGGCGATGTACACTTGCCTGTGGTTCCGGCTCCAATTGTGGCTCTGACTTCAGATAAAATTGCAGGCGATACTCCGGTTGCTAAAACAAATAACACCATCAGATCCAGAAAATATCAATCATCTAGAAACGCGTGTCCTTGAGTCCAATTTGGAGACAACGGCAAAAACGGCAATTTCGGGTCAAAACGGGTCCACATGTGGGCCCGCTTTGCACCGAAAAATGTGTCCGGGTCAAAGGTCTCCAAATTCACCAAACTTAGTTTCAACAGGTCAGGAACGATGATACGAATCCAACAGAACTTCCAGAATTGGATTCCGATGGGCCGAACACAAAATCGTCCGTCGAGTGGGGCCTATGGGGCCCACGACACACGATTTCGTCAACGTTCTCAGAATCGAACCAAACTTGGGTCACAGGACCAGCGTATCTCTACGACTCCGATGGCGCAAGTTTCGTTTCAATCCGACGTGTGTACACAAAGTTAGGGTAAATTCCAGAAAAGTCGGATACGGGGCGTTATTCGCGGATATGCGTTGATCCCGGTGTGCATGCACACCCGAATCGACTTCTGCAAAATCCTGCACGTCCGTATCGACGATGCGCACGTATCTGTGAAGACCGCGCGTGACCAAGTCATCCCGTTTGGCGGGGCGTACCCAGTTCCGGGCTGAATCGGGGTATTATTTTTCCTGTTTTTTGGATCGCGGTGTGCGTTCACCACAGGACGCGATGTCCCGAGCGGTTTGTCCGTACACCGAGAGGGTCATACAGGCTTCGCAACGCAATTTACGGAATCAAAATCAGAGCTACGAGGAGAGAGATACACGCACCTGAACGGGACCCGAAAACCGGGGTTTGAATCGGGTCCGACACGTGTCCGACACGTGTCGGATACAGAAAAATTAGGGTTAGGGTTAGGGCTGAACTCCGGCGGCTATGCGGCTGGGCGGCCGGTCTGAGGCGGAGGGGCCGGGGCAGCGGTTCTCGGCTGCTGCTGCGGATCTCGTCGGAGAAGAAGAAGAGGAGGGCCGGGGCGAGGCGAGGCGGTAGACGGGCGGCGCTGGAGGCGGTGCAGCGGGCGGTGCTGGCGGTGGCGAGGGCCGGAGGGGGCTACGGTGGTCGACGGGGGAGAAGGGGAGGGTTATATAGGAAAAGAGAGGGAGGAGCGGCCGGGCAAGGCGGAGGAGAGGGGCCGAGGGAGGCGGCTGCGTGGCCGGACGGGGCACCGCGTGGCCGGGCGGGGCGGCGCAGGCGGCGGGAAACGCGGGGCAGCCGGGTCGTGGGGAGGGGTGAGGAAGAACGGGTTAGCGGGTCGCGGTCGGGTTCGGGTGGACCAGACCCGACTCGATAGGGGGAGCGGGCTGGGCCGGTTGGGGCTGGGCCCGGTAGGCCGGTGTCACGCCCCAGTCCCAAAATACGTAGGACTAAGACACGTAAGCATGTCAGCTGCATGGATATGGCAACTCCAATATATGGAAACCAAATCCACACGTACGCTGTAATATGAATATCAAATCCACAAGTGGTATAACTGTAATACAAGTCACAGGGTAAAATCTAAATCTCATCCACCAAAATCATATAGAGATAAATAAACAGTATCTATGAAAGTAGATCTTAATAAGAAGTATCTAAGGATGATAGTTGTATGGAAACAAATCCACTACCAACTCAAATGGGAAAAGTAAATACAATATAAGTACAACTCACTCAAACAATATAAGTACCAGCTATCAATCACGGCTCGAAGAGAAGACATCCACGAAGCATCTATAACCATCCAAATCTACGCTCCTGCAAATACTCAAGAACAGGTACACCTGGAAGCGGACCAGGCCCTCAGAGGGACATAACAAGATACTTAAACATATGCCAATAAAGTACTGAAATAAATATCCAATGGGTCGCCTAACCGTCTAAAGTGAATGCAGTTTGAGAATAACTTTCTAACAAGTGGGCTATCTGGCCATAAATAGGATTGGCATGGTTCTCTTGGAGATCCAGGGGCCTACAAAGGCACGTCGTCTTTTGAACGGCGGAGGCCCGCCAAGTAGTATAGGTGTCATCATGACCGCGCATCTCCGGCGGAGCGTACGGGTTAAACAAGGAAAGTGCAAAGGAGCCCAAATGTGATACTTGTTGTTCTCCCCACCCCATGCTCTAAGCATGTCACATCCATGACACGATTTGGTCCATAGCCTATCCTTAGTACCCTAGCCCAATCCTGCAACCAAACAAGGACAAGGATGGGACCACCGTACTACAATAGGCTACGTCCATAGACCTCTAATAACTGCTAAGTCTTCTAGCATGCAAAGTTTTTAACAGCAGTTATTCCTAACGCACGGCCCACACGTACAGGAGGCCAACCTGCATGCAAGTCCGTGATCTACATGAGACTCACAACTCGTGTAACAACTGTGTCACGGCCAATGAACCCAAAGATGCTACATGATGATGGGGTAGTCTCATAAACAAGGTAAATGCAAATACGTAAATAAAAATATACCGCGACGACACCGTCGTGCGCATTTTTATATAACAGTTAAAATATATGAAAAGACAGAAAATAAAGATACATGCAACATATGGAATAAAAATAACAGTACAATGGTGTAATCCCTCTGATTTTCAAAATTTTGATAAATTTGGATTTTTCTGGATTTTTTAGGATTTTTCGGAATTTTATTGTATTTAAAATCAGGTGTTTTAATTTTTAAAGGATTTTTTAAATATTATTAATTAATATTAAAATATTATGAAAATAATATTTTATGGTGTAAAATAGAAATCTAGACATAGGGTAATTTTTCGGGAATTTATTGGACCCCAAAAATATTTTAAAAGTCATAAAAACTATTTTATAATAGAACCCAAATTGAACCCTAAATAAACCGGGTTTATTTAATTAAACCAACCCCCTTAGCGGGTCGGATCCGGGTCAGACCCGACCCGTCAGAATCCAACCCGACCCGGTTTGAACCCTAACCCCCAAATCCCTTCTCCTTCTCCCCCGATTCCTCTTCTCCGGCGGCCGTTCAGCCGCCGTGGCCGCCGGCGACGCTTCTCCTTCGGCTTCCCCGAAACCCCCGAACTCATCCCCTTCGACTTCCGGTAACTCTCGGCCGTCACTCTCCCCTCGACCTCTATATATACCCGCCGCCTTCGTCCCCGTCGAACCGCTGCCACCCACTTTTTCTCCGATCATCTTCGACTACCCGACGCCGCCCTCGACGTCCGGCCTCGCCGCCAGACCCCGGCCGCCCACCTCCAGCGGAACCTGACCCAGTCGTCTATCTCCCCACAGACCCGCGCCGGCCCTCTTCAGTCGTCGACTCCTCCGGCCGGTACTGACAGCACCGGAGCCTCCTCCGCCCGCACCTCAGGCCTGCTCCGACGAGTCCCGACCAGCTCAGGCGAGCCTCCAGCAGCAAGCCCTAACTAGGACACGGGTCGGACACAGATCCTCAGACTCGGACACGGACAGAAACCCTAGGGTGGACACAGTATTCAAACGCGAGTCGGACACGAAGAATACACTGATTTCGAGCCTGTTCAGGTACTCGTATCTCGTGCCTTATAGCTCTGATTTCAATTCCGTAAATTATATCGCGTAGCCTGTATGACCCTCTCGGTGCCCGGATAAACCGCTCGGGGCATCGCATCCTGTGGTGATCGCACACCGCGATCCAAAAACAGAAAAACCAACGCCCTGTTTCACCCCGGAGCTGAGTGCGCCCCGCCAAACGGGACGACTTGGTCGCGTGCGGTCTTCACAGATACGTGCGCGTCGTCGATACGGACGTGTGGGATTTCGCAGAAGCTGATTCGGATGTGCGTGTACACCAAAATCAGTGCGTATCCGCGGACATCGCCCCGTATCCGACTATTCTGATTCTCGCTGTAACTTAGTATACACACGTCGGATCGAGACGAAACTTGCGCCATCGGACTCGTAGCAATGCGCTGGTCCTGTGACCCAAGTTTGGTTCGATTCTGAGAACGTTGACAAAATCGTGTGTCATGAGCCCCACAGGCTCCACCCGACGGGCGATTTTGAGAACGGCTCATCGGAATCCAATTCTGAAAGTTCTGTTGGGATCGTATCATCGTTCCTGACCTGTTGACACTAAGTTGGACTGTTTTGGAGACCTTTGACCCTGACGCATTTTTCGGTGCAAAGCGGCCCACATCTGGACCCCGCCTTGACCCGAAAATGACGATTTTGCCCTTGTCTCCAAATTGGACTCAAGGACAGGCGTTTCTAGCTGATTAATATGTTCTGGATCTGATAGTGATATTTGTTTCAGCAAACAGAGTACTGTCTGCAATTTCCGCTGAAGTCAGAGCTATAAATGGAGACAGAACCCAGGCAAGTATACCTTGCCAAATCCTGCCGTTTTGTTACTTATCTCGTGGATTTATTTTTCATTGTCTTGCAAGCTAGTTGTAAAATATTTGCATGTTTCCCTTCGCAACTGTTACTTTCTTATAGTTCTTGATACTTGTTGATTTATTCCTGCTGCTCTAGTTTTATTTCCTCGTTTTGCGTGCATGTACATTATTTGCTCTTTTCTTGGATCACTACTTGTTCCTTAGACATATTGTGATGGTTTATGTTTACTCTACATTCCTGGAGTTGACCTGACTGATTTCTTAGTTCCTAGATGGTTGTTATTGGACAATGACTACACTTGAGCAATCTCGATTGTGAGTACCCATTGTACTGCAAGAGAGACTTGTTCATTTGACTACCTCCTTCGTGAGCTCCCGATTGAGCTATGAAAGAGCCATACTATAGACTGTGAGTCCCCGTTGGACTACTCTCTATAGGATCGTGATCTCCCATTGAGATGCGGTTACCCTGATTGCTTGTAGTCATGTCTGATAGCAATACTGGCATGCCACAGTCTTAGATGTAGTGACTTCTCGTTTCTTATTTGCTTGTGTTTACTTTCTTCTCTATCTTGCATGTCATTTACTGTATTTGGCTCGTATTCTTTTGTATCTTGCTATGTCCCCTGAGGACCTGGTTTTGTTCTCCAGATTTAGCAGACGAGGAGTACTGTAGCTTACGAACCAACACCAGATGAGAGTTTGATTGCAGTTGATGGCCCTGCTTCTTAGTTACTGTCTAGCATATTTTAGTTATCTATTCCTTGTCTTTATTTTCTTGTTTGTCGGTAGTGGATTTGTCTCCACCCGACTTAGTATTCATTCTTGCTGGATATTCGACAGTATTTTACTTTCAGCATTTATTTCAGTTTTATTTTAGTTCATGTTGTTCTATGGATGAGATTAGTAAACCCTGACTAATATAGTACAGCTTAAGTACGCTCCGATGGATCCATTAAATTGGGTTTGTGCATCGTTGTGTGCTGCTGGCCATTATCACGTGTTCAGCCCCTCGATGTTTTGGGTCTGGGGTATGACATGGTTTTTGTGGTGGCCCATGCAGGTCAACGACTAAAATGTCCGGTTTCAACTTAGGGACCGAACAGGCCTGCAATAAGAATATGATAAGTTTTAGGATCTCATCCACTTGCTTGAAACATTCTTGATATCTATATCGGATTCGAATCAATTTCTTGAATTGCATCCTGCCTTGATTCCTGAGCGCCTCTCATTGTTTATTTTGTTGCAGAGTTATGGATTCACGAGCAAACGACGAGGCTCCTGCAATATCACCACAAGATGTTGTGATAACCAACGAAGATGAAGCAACACCAGTTGATGAAGGACGATCAGCTCAACAAGCAAGTCATCATACCACGAGAATCCAACAAGATAACATTCCACCATCGACGCAATTGCCCGTAATTCCACCAGGGCAGGCCATGGACGGGCAGCAGATGTTTCAAATGATCTATGCAATAGTGCAAGCTCAACAAGAGGTTTGGAGTCGCAGCTTAGTAACCGTACTAGAGCAGGCACGACGGCCAACAACGGGTTCTATCGCCGATTTTTGCCAGCTGAAGTCCCGTACCTTCTCAGGAAAAGAGGAGCCCACAAAAGTTCATGAGTGGCTCACCAACACACAACATCAATTAGAAGCAGCTGAGCTTCCAAGGGAACGTTGGATGACTGCCGTCAGAATGCAGTTGACAGACAATGCTCATCACTGGTGGCTATCTGAAGAGACACGACTTGGACCAGACCGAGCCACTTGGGAAGAGTTCTCTAGACTCTTTCTGGAGATGTACATTCCAGCCATTGCTCGATCAGAACTTCGGGACAAATTTAATCGCCTCACTCAGGACAATCTGACAGTGGAAGAGTACAACGCGGAGTTCATTCGCCTGAGTCGTTTTGCCCCTACTTTGATTCAGACAGAAGAAGAAAAGGCTGAGAAGTTCTTCGATGGACTAAACATTGAGCTACAGAAACTGATTGGATCCGTTGCGCCTACATCTTATCCGGATGTTCTTACTGCAGCACGACGCATGGAGCGTGTCATCAGGAGAGAGACCAATCTGAAGAGGTCATCCACATCAGCATCAGCCGGAGCACCACAGGAAGAAACTGCAAAGAGACTTCACAGTTACCAGCCACCAGAAGCATCTCCACAGGCAATACCTGTCTGTTCATATTGTCACAGGCGAGGTCATATTGAGGACCAGTGCAGACGCAAAAAGAGATTATGTTTAGCTTGCGGATCCAGTCAGCATTTGTTAAAGGAATGCCCAGAGCATCAAGAAAGAGCACCAAAAGTTAACCAACAAGTGTTACCAGAACCGAGGCCAATCTATCCAGCGTTGGGAGCACCACAAACGGAAGTTCAAGAAGTCTTACCACCAGCTTCAGGAGGGTATCAGCCGAGGCCACCTTTGATACCCCAGGCACTGCTCTTCCAGCAGGCTCAGCAGCAGCAGAGGAATCGACGGCAAGGACGTGGACAAACCCTCACGATGTCTTTGGAGACGCGCAAAACCAAGGAGTAGCTAATGCACGTAAGTTCTTGTAGTTTCTGTTTCTAGATCGTGCCTATTGGTTCGTGACCCTAGCCTTACCCTGATAATCTTAACTTGTTAATAAATGATAACTTAGTGTTAACCTAGTAATTTTGAATTTGATAATAACCTAGAATTGTTAACCTAATATGTTTTAAATATAACCTGGTTTTCTAAAACTGTAATTTCCTAAATTTCCCATATTTGGGAAATTGTATAACTTTTAATGCTTAGGAATTTTTTTTTCCTAGGTGCTCTTTGATTTTGGATATGCTTCGAACAATGGTTGCAACCGTGTCATCTCTGTTGACCGATTAATCTTTGATTGGGAGGACGCAATCCTCTTAAGGGGGTAGATTGTAATCCCTCTGATTTTCAAAATTTTGATAAATTTGGATTTTTCTGGATTTTTTAGGATTTTCCGGAATTTTATTGTATTTAAAATCAGGTGTTTTAATTTTTAAAGGATTTTTTAAATATTATTAATTAATATTAAAATATTATGAAAATAATATTTTATGGTGTAAAATAGAAATCTAGACATAGGGTAATTTTCCGGGAATTTATTGGACCCCGAAAATATTTTAAAAGTCCTAAAAACTATTTTATAATAGAACCCAAATTGAACCCTAAATAAACCGGGTTTATTTAATTAAACCAACCCCCTTAGCGGGTCGGACCCGGGTCAGACCCGACCCGTCAGAATCCAACCCGACCCGGTTTGAACCCTAACCCCCAAATCCCTTCTCCTTCTCCCCCGATTCCTCTTCTCCGGCGGCCGTTCAGCCGCCGTGGCCGCCGACGACGCTTCTCCTTCGGCTTCCCCGAAACCCCCGAACTCATCCCCTTCGACTTCCGGTAACTCCCGGCCGTCACTCTCCCCTCGACCTCTATATATACCCGCCGCCTTCGTCCCCGTCGAACCGCTGCCACCCACTTCTTCTCCGATCATCTTCGACTACCCGACGCCGCCCTCGACGTCCGGCCTCGCCGCCAGACCCCGGCCGCCCACCTCCAGCGGAACCTGACCCAGTCGTCTATCTCCCCACAGACCCGCGCCGGCCCTCTTCAGTCGTCGACTCCTCCGGCCGGTACTGACAGCACCGGAGCCTCCTCCGCCCGCACCTCAGGCCTGCTCCGACGAGTCCCGACCAGCTCAGGCGAGCCTCCAGCAGCAAGCCCTAACTAGGACACGGGTCGGACACAGATCCTCAGACTCGAACACGGACAGAAACCCTAGGGTGGACACAGTATTCAGACGCGAGTCGGACACGAAGAATACACTGATTTCGAGCCTGTTCAGGTACTCGTATCTCGTGCCTCGTAGCTCTGATTTCGATTCCGTAAATTATATCGCGTAGCCTGTATGACCCTCTCGGTGCCCGGACAAACCGCTCGGGGCATCGCGTCCTGTGGTGATCGCACACCGCGATCCAAAAATAGGAAAACCAACGCCCTGTTTCACCCCGGAGCTGAGTGCGCCCTGCCAAACGGGACGACTTGGTCGCGTGCGGTCTTCACAGATACGTGCGCGTCGTCGATACGGACGTGTGAGATTTCACAGAAGCTGATTCGGATGTGCGTGTACACCAGAATCAGTGCGTATCCGCGGACATCACCCCGTATCCGACTATTCTGATTCTCGCTGTAACTTAGTATACACAGGTCGGATCGAGACAAAACTTGCGCCATCGGACTCGTAGCAATGCGCTGGTCCTGTGAGCCAAGTTTGGTTCGATTCTGAGAACGTTGACAAAATCGTGTGTCGTGGGCCCCACAGGCTCCACCCGACGGGCGATTTTGAGAACGGCTCATCGGAATCCAATTCTGGAAGTTCCGTTGGGATCGTATCATCGTTCTTGACCTGTTGCCACTAAGTTGGACTATTTTGGAGACCTTTGATCCTGACACATTTTTTGGTGCAAAGCGGCCCACATCTGGACCCCGCCTTGACCCGAAAATGACGATTTTGCCCTTGTCTCCAAATTGGACTCAAGGACAGGTGTTTCTAGCTGATTAATATGTTCTGGATCTGATAGTGATATTTGTTTCAGCAAACAGAGTACTGCCTGCAATTTCCGCTGAAGTCAGAGCTATAAATGGAGACAGAACCCAGGCAAGTATACCTTGCCAAATCCTGCCGTTTTGTTACTTATCTCCTGGATTTATTTTTCATTGTCTTGCAAGCTAGTTGTAAAATATTTGCATGTTTCCCTTCGCAACTGTTACTTTCTTATAGTTCTTGATACTTGTTGATTTATTCCTGCTGCTCTAGTTTTATTTCCTCGTTTTGCGTGCATGTACATTATTTGCTCTTTCCTTGGATCACTACTTGTTCCTTAGACATATTGTGATGGTTTATGTTTACTCTACATTCCTGGAGTTGACCTGACTGATTTCTTAGTTCCTAGATGGTTGTTATTGGACAATGACTACACTTGAGCAATCTCGATTGTGAGTACCCATTGTACTGCAAGAGAGACTTGTTCATTTGACTACCTCCTTCGTGAGCTCCCGATTGAGCTACGAAAGAGCCATACTATAGACTGTGAGTCCCCGTTGGACTACTCTCTATAGGATCGTGATCTCCCATTGAGATGCGGTTACCCTGATTGCTTGTAGTCATGTCTGATAGCAATACTGGCATGCCACAGTCTTAGATGTAGTGACTTCTCGTTTCTTATTTGCTTGTGTTTACTTTCTTCTCTATCTTGCATGTCATTTACTGTATTTGTCTCGTATTCTTTTGTATCTTGCTATGTCCCCTGAGGACCTGGTTTTGTTCTCCAGATTTAGCAGACGAGGAGTACTGTAGCTTACGAACCAACACCAGATAAGAGTTTGATTGCAGTTGATGGCCCTGCTTCTTAGTTACTGTCTAGCATGTTTTAGTTATCTATTCCTTGTCTTTATTTTCTTGTTTGTCGGTAGTGGATTTGTCTCCACCCGACTTAGTATTCATTCTTGCTGGATATTCGACAGTATTTTACTTTCAGCATTTATTTCAGTTTTGTTTTAGTTCATGTTGTTCTATGGATGAGATTAGTAAACCCTGACTAATATAGTACAGCTTAAGTACGCTCCGATGGATCCATTAAATTTGGTTTGTCCATCGGTGTGTGCTGCTGGCCATTATCACGTGTTCAGTCCCTCGATGTTTTGGGTCTGGGGCGTAACAAATGGCAAGGTATACTTGCCTGACAAGGAAGCTGCAATGTACCAATAACCTGCTCCAGAAATCGCGCAGAACAATCCAATATTCTATGTACACATAAATATAATATAATAGAATCATTAGTCATTACACAAGCACATACTCAACCACATTTACACTGGAATCAGGGGGTATACTAGGGGTAACACTAGTCATCTAACACGGTCAATTACGCATTGAATTACGCGGGTGTCGCGTCTTCAAGTACTGTACGAAATCAGTCAGTCAACTGACAGGTGTCTATGCAAGTACGTTAGTGTACGCAAGGCAGACAAATTCACAAGTTCTTAGGGTCAACATGGTCAAGGTAAGTATGGGATAGTCCACGATGTCCTAGGGTCATACAGTCTAAATATTTAGTCATAATTATCAATTAGCATTTACTTACATATATATTCATATAACTATATAATAATATAACCATTAATTTATTTTAATTTATTTAATTTTGGAATAATTACTCTAAAATCATATTTTAATCTTATTATTCTGATTTTTATGTTAATTCCTAAATTTTGTCCAAAAAAACTGAATTTTATCAACTCGAGACTCATGACACGCAAATCGAGGCGATCTGTTGACCAAAAAGTCAACCGATACAAACTCGACTTTTATGCATGATTTTCTGTAAATTTTAGCATCAAAAACATACTAGAATTTATGGCTCGTCTGAATTTAAATTCGTTTGGGAATTATGGCACATACAAATTTTGTATTGTGCACCGATGGTTAAATTATAACCTAGAAGTTCTACAGAATTAACAGTATGTAAATACTTCGAAATAAATTCTGGAAAAAATATATGTCGATGATCTCGACATTATCTTTCCGAAACTTTAAACGGTTCATGATTCTGATTCCTGGTTCTCCCGGAATCGCGAAAACATCGAAACACGTCTATTTTCGGACATGCTGTGCTCTAAGAATTTTCCAGAATTTAATACTAATAATTAAAAAAAACAATTTATATTATCAGCAAGCTAACCTCATTATCGTTCTAACAAAAAAACTGGAGCATGTTTGGAGTCCGGAGCTAGGAGATATCATCTTTTTAATTCGTCATAACTAGTAGAAAATGAGGCTGAATTTATGACGAATTTTGACTATTTTTTGGACGAAAAAGAGAGAAATTTGGGAAAGAAAAATATGAAGGATGAGGTATTTATAATGGTGGACACTACTTAATTAAATAAGAATAGGATTGGTTAATTTGGATAGGATTATGATGAATTTAAATAAGGATAGGATATGCCTGAAGTTGATTTCCTAGTAGGTTCAGGATTTGAATTAATTTAAAATAGAGTTTGAATTTATCTCAATAATTTATAATCTTAAATATAATTAAAGATAATACAAATAATTTATAAAATCTTATTAATATCTATTAACACTAAATTAGTATCTATCTAATATTAAGACTATATATATCCAAATAAATCCTAAATAATTTTAAAATCTAAATAAATTTCTTAAAATTCTAAATAAATTACAAAAAATATAATTAAATATTTTAAACTAAAATAAATATTTGGTAGGAACGACATGCAAGTATGGTCGTATAGTAAATCATAGAAGTCCTAGAAATTTATGTTTTCTAAGTTTTAATTACCAAAAATTCTAGAAAAATCTCCAAAAATCTAAAATAACCTAAAATAATTCTAAATGAATATTTATATAAGTAAATATATCAAGAAATTTATTTTCTAATTAACTAAGAGCATATTCTAAATAAATTTAACATATATAATAAATATAATAATATAAAATATACACAAAATACCTATTTTGGGTGAGGGAGTTTACAATCTACCCAACTTAAAATAATTTCGTCCTCGAAATTAAAATAAGACATAATTTGTTAAATCCTTCACATTCGTACATAAGGTATGTCAATCGCAATCTCTTCCAAAAATTTAAATAACAAAATCTATTCGAATCTATCGCGATCACTTCAAAATTAATATAACCACTGTTTAAATCAAAATTCAACCTGTCGTAATCTCTTCTCGATTTTTAAATAATCAACATCCAAATCTGACTCAAGTCTATATGACATCCCACATCAAAATTTATATCATAATTTTCAACTATCATAATCTCCTCTGGACTTTTGAACAATAAATAATTCTAATCAAATCTTATTCCTATTCTTAACTTAAGAATTTTGTACTATTCAAATATTTAAACTCAATTTACATCCTCAATATTTTAAATAGGTGACCCAACAATCAAAATTAAACTTTTAATTCAAATCATCAAATTGTAAAATTTAAATCTAATTAACCAATTGTTCAAGTCTAAAATTCTATATTTATCCTCAAAATTTAAATCGATGATTCATCCTTCAATATTCAAAATTTAAATCATGTGCTCAAAGTATAAATGTATAAATATTGGGTCCTCAATATCAAGATTTTTAAAATTTATTAAATCCTCATTATCTTAATCCCTCTTTTAAAATTCTCCACATTTAAAAGGACTTAATCTCTCAATCTAATCTTACTTGATCACAATCTAAAAGAATTCTCCTCAAGTTTAATACTGCAATTTCTACCCAACTTAGAATTTACCCATCTATCACATAAGACTCTTACACTTAAAAAAAATATCCTCAATTTATTTTCTCATGTCATTTAATCCTCAAAACTTTAACACCAACTATATCATATGTGATATGCCCTTAATCAATTATGAAAGATAGTCACCAAATAATGTGATTGGCCTATGGGGTATATCTTGTACTATCTGTGTATCACTTATATCCAAGCACGAAATTTCGTCTTTCCGAAACAAGGGAAGACGGAAAGCAATGGAAAAGAGTTCAAGGAGGGGTAATAGAATGGAAGTATGAGAATCAAAGGGTTTAAAGAATTCAAATGGGAATTGTCAAGACAGTTGTGAATTGAAATCTTAATTTGATAAATTCTTATTCGCATGCTCACATCGGTGCAGTTATGTACTTGATATGATATGCTTTGTCGTATCTAGAGGGTAAGTATATTCGTCTACTAATCACTACATATCTCAATCCACATAAAGTAGTTATGCGAAGGGCGAACCAAGCGCACTAAAGTTAGCTAGACCCTAATACACTGATTCTGAAATGTATTATTGTGGGCCCCCAATAATACGTATGTTATGAACAAGCTTGATAAAGAATAAGCTTGCAAAAACTAGGCTATAATTGCAGCATAAGTCAAGGTAGTACAGCAAATATGAATACGTTAGATTATGATGAAAGAAGGTTCATAACAATTCAAATTCACAAAAACAAAAGCAAAAGCAAAATAAGCAATAGTAATAAAAGACTACACAATCTCTACAGTTGTCATACTAATTCCTTGTCTAAGTCGCTAGTCGACCAATAGGGACATGGACCTCTAAATTCTATCGTCTGAATAAACACTGTCGTCTTTGCTAGCATACAATTAATGTCATTCAGTTACACTTCATCAATGGATCACAGGGACTACGTGATACTAGGTGGTAAGGTATACTATCCAACTTAAAATAATTTAACTACTATTGTATTGCCTTAAGGATACCTACAAAAATAACCTTGCACATGTACATAGAACAGAAACTTTTATTAGGGTCTCCTATTGCATTATATAGGTAAGGGTCAAGTGCTCATAGAACAGGTGTCAATCGTAGGGATAGAAGAGTTACGAGCCGTTAAGGGGAAAGGGATTTAACTCGTATCGAGCTATGGGTACAAATTTCATGATTTAAAGCTAAGGGATAATCATTAGGTCACAACCTAAGGGAACTACGCAAACTATCAAATCCCAACTATCACGCACAAAATTCAAAGTTCAAATTACCAAGCTATACCCTAGCAAACTACATGTCCTAACATAGAATAAGATTACTTTGCCTTCAATCATACGAGTTATGTGGCACGAGTTAAATGATGAAGAAAAAAGAATCATAATTTAGTCATCACACAATTAGCGAACGCTAAGGTTGCAGGGGGACAAGTTATGAAATCAAAAATAGAGGGCTCTAGATAGCATCATGGTTCTCTAAGGGGGTGGCATGCTAGTTGCCATGTTCGGGGTATGATCAAGGGAAAGGGTTGATTACATTCCTCTAGGCTTCCTAGGGTGCTGTCTACTAGTAACAAGACAATGACATAAGTTTTATAGTTCTCTAATACTATCCAATTATGAGGGTTAGGTTCAGTCCTAATGTTCAATATTGGTTCTCCATTGGTTCCTCAATACTAGGGTCAAACATTATGGTAAAACTTCTAACTAACTCTAGTAGTGTCTATACTACTCTCAAGTCTTCATAATACATCAGGGGGTAATGGTAAATTAATTCTAAAGATAAGGAATTCTAGGGTTCATTAGATATTCTAAACTTAGTGGTGTGTCTATATTCTCATTGTATTCTTAATAGGTGTGCTACTCTAATTATCATCCTAATAACAGGGGTTCCTATATTCTAGCAGAAGGCCATATATACTCAAGGAACTTATTAGGGAAGTACAGGAATCAAGCAGGATACAATTGTTCGAATAGATCATAGAGAAGAAAGGTGAATCATAGTCAATTGTGGATGAGATCCTATACTCTAGTCCTATGTGCAGGCTTTTTCGGTACAGTAACATAACCGAGACAATATGCTCTCGACCTACATGGGCCACCACAAAAATATGTCACGCCCCAGTCCCAAAATACATAGGACTAGGACACGTAAGCATGCCAGCCGCATGGATATGGAAACTCCAATATATGGAAACCAAATCCACACGTACGCTGTAATATGAATATCAAATCCACAAGTGGTATAACTGTAATACAAGTCACATGGTAAAATCTAAATCTCATCCACCAAAATCATATAGAGATAAATAAACAGTATCTATAAAACTAGATCTTAATAAGAAGTATCTAAGGATGATAGTTGTATGAAAACAAATTCACTACCAACTCAAATGGGAAAAGTAAATACAATATAAGTACAACTCACTCAAATAATATAAGTACCAGCTATCAATCACGGCTCGAAGAGAAGACATCCACGAAGCATCTATAACCATCCAAATCTACGCTCCTGCAAATACTCAAGAACAGGTACACCTGGAAGCGGACCAGGTCCTCAGAGGGACATAACAAGATACTTAAACACATGCCAATAAAGTACTGAAATAAATATCCAATGGGTCGCCTAACCGTCTAAAGTGAATGCAGTTTGAGAACAACTTTCTAACAAGTGGGCTATCTGGCCATAAATAGGATTGGCATGGTTCTCTTGGAGATCCAGGGGCCTACAAAGGCACGTCGTCTTTTGAACGGCGGAGGCCCGCCAAGTAGTATAGGTGTCATCATGACCGCGCATCTTCGGCGGAGCGTACGGGTTACACAAAGAAAGTGCAAAGGAGCCCAAATGTGATACTTGTTGTTCTCCCCACCCCATGCTCTAAGCATGTCACATCCATGACACGATTTGGTCCATAGCCTATCCTTAGTACCCTAGCCCAATCCGGCAACCAAATAAGGACAAGGATGGGACCACCGTACTACAATAGGCTACGTCCATAGACCTCTAATAACTGCTAAGTCTTCTAGCATGCAAAGTTTCTAACAGCAGTTATTCCTAACGCACGGCCCACATGTACAGGAGGCCAACCTGCACGCAAGTCCGTGATCTACATGAGACTCACAACTCGTGTAACAACTGTGTCACGGCCAATGAACCTAAAGATGCTACATGATGATGGGGTAGTCTCATAAACAAGGTCAATGCAAATACGTAAATAAAAATATACCGCGACGACACCGTCGCGCGTATTTTTATATAACAGTTAAAATATATGAAAAGACAGAAAATAAAGATGCATGCAACATATGGAATAAAAATAATAGTACAATGGCAAGGTATACTTGTCTGACAAGGAAGCTGTAATGTACCAATAACCTGCTCCAAAAATCGCGCAGAACAATCCAATATCCTATGTACACATAAATATAATATAATAGAATCATTAGTCATTACACTAGCACATACTTAACCACATTTACACTGGAATCAGGGGGTATACTAGGGGTAACACTAGTCATCTAACACGGTCAATTACGCATTGAATTACGCGGGTGTCGCGTCTTCAAGTACTGTACGAAATCAGTCAGTCAACTGACAGGTGTCTATGCCAGTACGTTAGTGTACGCAAGGCAGACAAATTCACAAGTTCTTAGGGTCAACATGGTCAAGGTAAGTATGGGATAGTCCACGATGTCCTAGGGTCATACAGTCTGAATATTTAGTCATAATTATCAATTAGCATTTACTTACATATATATTCATATAACTATATAATAATATAACCATTAATTTATTTTAATTTATTTAATTTTGGAATAATTACTCTAAAATCATATTTTAATCTTATTATTCTGATTTTTATGTTAATTCCTAAATTTTGTCCAAAGAAACTGAATTTTATCAACTCGAGACTCATGGCACGCAAATCGAGGCGATCTGTTGACCAAAAAGTTAACCGATACAAACTCGACTTTCATGTATGATTTCCTGTAAATTTCAGCATCAAAAATATACTGGAATTTACGGCTCGTCTGAATTCAAATTCGTTTGGGAATTATGGCATATACAAATTTTGTATTGTGCACCGATGGTTAAATTCTAACCTAGAAGTTCTACAGAATTAACAGTATATAAATACTTCGAAATAAATTCTGGGAAAAATATATGTCTATTATCTCGACATTAGCTTTCCAAAACTTCAAACGGTTCATGATTCTGATTCCTGGTTCTCTCGAAATCGCAAAAATATCGAAACACATCTATTTTCGGACATGCTGTGCTCTACGAATTTTCCAGAATTTAATACTAATAACTAAAAAAAAAAATTTATATTATCATAAATCTAACCTCATTATCGTTCTAACAAAAAAAACTGGAGCGTGTTTGCAGTCCGGAGCTAGGAGATATCGTCTTTTTAATTCGTCATAATTAGTAGAAAATGAGGCTGAATTTATGACGAATTTTGACTATTTTTTGGACGAAAAAGACAGGAATTTGGGAAAGAAAAATATGAAGGATGAGGTATTTATAATGGTGGACACTACTTAATTAAATAAGAATAGGATTGGTTAATTTGGATAGGATTATGATGAATTTAAATAAGGATAGGATATGCCTGAAGTTGATTTTCTAGTAGGTTCAGGATTTAAATTAATTTAAAATAGAGTTTGAATTTATCTCAATAATTTATAATCTTAAATATAATTAAAGATAATACAAATAATTTATAAAATCTTATTAATATCTATTAACACTAAATTAGTATCTATCTAATATTAAGACTATATATATCCAAATAAATCCTAAATAATTTTAAAATCTAAATAAATTTCTTAAAATTCTAAATAAATTACAAAAAAATATAATTAAATATTTTAAACTAAAATAAATATTTGGTAGGAACGACATGCAAGTATGGTCGTATAGTAAATCATAGAAGTCCTAGAAATTTATGTTTTCTAAGTTTTAATTACCAAAAATTCTAGAAAAATCTCCAAAAATCTAAAATAATTCTAAATGAATATTTATATAAGTAAATATATCAAGAAATTTATTTTCTAATTAACTAAGAGCATATTCTTAATAAATTTAACATATATAATAAATATAATAATATAAAATATACACAAAATACCTATTTTGGGTGAGGGAGTTTACAGCCGGGTCCAGTGGGCTTGGGCCGGGCCGGTGGGTTTAGGATTTTAAAAATGGTTTAAAAATATATAATAAATAAATAAATAATTAATTAAATAATTATTTTCAGGTGTTTAAAAATAGGTCCGGGGCCCAATAAATTCCCAAAAAATTATCCTAAGTCCAGTTTTTCATTTTACACCAAAAAATATTATTTTAATATTATTTTAATACTGTTTATTATTAATTAAAAATCATTTAATAATTAAAACTCTATTTTTAAATTACAGAAAATTCTCAGAAAATTCCAGAAAATTGTAAAAAATCCAGTTTTGAAAATTTTGAAAAATCAGGGGGTTTGCACCCTGAGCGCCGAGAAAGAACACCAAAGGGTAAACAACAAGCGTTATCAGAACCGAGGCCAGCCCATCCAGCATTGGGAGCACCGCAAACGGAAGTTCAAGAAGTCCTACCACCAGCTCTAGGAGGGTATCAGCCGAGGCCACCTTTGATACCCCATGCACTACTCTTCCAGCAGGCTCAGCAGCAGAAGAATCGACTGCAAGGACGCGAACAAGATTTCGCGATGACCGTGGAGGACGCGCAGACTCTTGGAGTAGCTAATGCGCGTAAGTGATTCGTAGTATCCGATTTTAGTCTTGTTATAGCTCGTGCCTCTTGGTTCGTGACCTCAGTCCCAACCTAGTAATTTACAACTTGTTAATAATAACCTGGTTTTCATAAAAGTTGTAGTTCTTTTACTTTAACTAGATTTTCTCTGGAAGTGCATAACTTTCATTGTTAGGGAAACGATATTTCCCTAAGTATCTTGTGATGTGTTTTCAAACGATGCTTGAGACCGCGTCATCTCTGTTGACCGGTTATTCTTTGATTGCGAGAACACAATCCTCTTAAGGGGGGTAGATTGTAAACCCCCTGATTTTTCAAAATTTTCAAAACTGGATTTTACACAATTTTCTGGAATTTTTTGAGAATTTTCTGTAATTTAAAAACAGGATTTTAATTATTAAATAATTTTTAATTAATAATAAACAGTATTAAAATATTATAAAAATAATATTTTTGGGTGTAAATGAAAAACTGGACTTAGGGTAATTTTTCTGGAATTTATTGGGCCCCGAACATATTTTAAAACACTTAAAATCTATTTATTTATTTATTTATTTATTTATTAAATTATTTACTGATTTTTAATATTAGTAATATTATTATTATTTTTATTAAATTGGCCCAGCCCGCGGCCCACTGGACCCGGCCCACCGGGCCCAGCCCCACCCGGCCCAGTACCCGCCATAGCGGGTCGGGTCGGATCCGCCGCCCGACCCGCGAACCCGACCCGGCTCCTCACCCCCACGACCCGCATCCCTCCCCGCGTTCTCCGGCGGCGCCCGCATCCCCCGCCGCTCCGCCCGGCCAACCGCCCCTCCTCTCCGCCTTCTCCGCCACTCCTCCGCCTCTCTCGGACCCCCAGTCCCTCGCCCCGCCTACAAAACCCCCTCGCTCTCCTCCTCCGGCTACCCCCAAACACTAGCCACCCCTGCCACCGCCGCCAGCCGCCACGCCGCGTCCAGCCGCCCCTCCACGACGCCACCACCGCCTCCCATCCCTCTCCCCCGGCCTCCTCCTTCCTCCCCTCCTCTCCACCGTCGACCTCCGCCCCGACAGCACCCAGCAACAGCAGCAGCGGCCGCAGCAGCGCCTCCGGCCGCCCTGCGCCACCTCCGCCGCCTCCCAGCGCGCCGCCGCGCTGTCCCCGGCCCCCTCCGCCTCAGCCCGGCCGCCGTCTCCACCGCATAGCCGCCGGAGTTCAGCCCTAACCCTAACCCTAATTTTCCTGTATCCGACACGTGTCGGACACGATCGATTTCGGGTTTTCCGGACCCTGTTCAGGTACATGTATCTTTCTGCTCGTAACCCCATTTTTGATTCCGTCTTTTGCATCGTGAAGCCTACGTGACCCTCTCGGTGCCCGGATAAACTGCTCGGGGCATCGCGTCCTGTGGTGATCGCACACCGCGATCCAAAAACAGAAAAAATAACGCCCCGATTCACCCCGGAACTGGGTACGCTCCGCCAAACGGGACGACTTGGTCGCGCGTGGTCTTCACAGATACGTGTTCGTCGTCGATACGGACGTGTGGGATTTCACAGAAGTCGATTCGGGTGTGCGTGCACACCGGGATCAACGCGTATCCGCGGATAACGCCCCGTATCCGACTTTTCTGGAATTCACCCTAACTTTGTGTACACGTCGGATTGAAACGAAATTTGCGCCATCAGACTCGTAGCGATACGCTGGTCCTGTGACCCAAGTTTGGTTCAATTCTGAGAACGTTGACGAAATCGCGTGTCGTGAGCCCCACAGGCCCCGCTCAACGGGCGATTTTGTGTTCGGCCCATCGGAATCCAATTCTGGAAGTTCCGTTGGGTTCGTATCATCGTTCCTGACCTGTTGTCACTAAGTTTGGAGAATTTGGAGATATTTGACCCTGACACATTTTTCGGTGCAAAGCAGGCCTACATGTGGACCCCGTTTTGACCCAAAATTACCGTTTTTGCCCTTGTCTCCAAATTGGACTCAAGGACAGGCGTTTCTAGCTGATTGATATTTTTTGGATCTGATGGTGATATTTGTTTCAGCAACCGGAGTACCGCCTGCAATTCCATCTGAAGTCAGAGCCATAATTGGAGCCGAAATCACAGGCAAGTGTACCTCGCCAAAACTTGCAGTCTTTGCTAAATATTCCTTGGCTTAGTTATACATCAGAGGGCAAGTATAGCTTACAAATTTTACAGTCTTGTTGCATATTTCCTTGTTTTATTTATAACTGTTGTACATGCTTAACCTAGGACCGTGTGGCATACTTAGCGTCCGATTATCAGTCGGGTGCCAACCCCGTACGCGGTGTTGGGTACGTCACCTAGAGATGGACATTTTGGACCCTTTACTTTCTCGTACTTGTCTTATCAAGTACATTATAACCCAGGACACTTGACACTATTCATGGATAGGATCTTCCTGAGATATTCGTGGTGATTCTGTATAGGATACATGACTTGACATTGACATATGTTCCTAGATACTATATGACTTGTTGCATTAGATATGATCTTACGTGACATGGACATGGGGCCACATGGACATGAGACGTATAATTACATTGGGTGGGGAGAGACACACAGGCTACAGGTTGATTTTATATCATTCCGGCGTCTCAGTCTTCCGCTGAGCTAGACGACCACATGATATCACTGCTACCGACTCCCCGACACAGAGCTTATAGTGGTTTCAGCCTGAGTTCTAGTGCTGCTCTCATCTTGCATATCACTTAGCTGGTTATTTAGTGTTTCCCTATTATACCATTTATTGCTGGAGAGACACACGGGCTACAGGTTGACTATATTATGTCGGCATCTCAGTCTCTCCCCGAGCTAGACCACTACATGATATCGCTGCTACCGGCTCCCCTACACAGAGCTTGTAGTAGTCTCAGCCTGAGTACTGGTGATGTTCTCACCTGCATTTCACATAGATGGTTATCCTGTTAATTTTATTGACTATTTCACTGCATTAGTATGGCTTGTATTTTCTGTACCTTGCTGTTCCCTGAGGACCTGGATCCGGATTATGTCCCTAGGTATAGCCGAAGAGATCCATCCAGAGATATACCGTACATGAGCACTTCTAGGAGCTGTACCAGGACCTGAGGACGAGATCGCTCCAGAGGACTTCTCCTGAGCATTGGCTGTATATAGTCAGTTATTTCTGTTTCTATTTTCAGTTCCTTTATTTTTTGTCTATTTGCTTTGATGTATCAGACTTGTTCTCGGATTGTTCACCGAGACACTTTTATTGAGATTTGATAGTTATTTTTATTTGCATTACTCTGGCATTTAATCTGTGATTATCTGTTGTGGATGAGATTAGAATAACCTGTGACATGTAATACTTGATCTATTTCCTGTTAGACTACAGCTTAAGCATGCCCTGATGGATCCATTAAATTGGGTTATCCATCGGTGCGTGCTGCTGGCCATTGCCACGTGTCCAGTCCCTCGATATTTTGGGACTGGGGCGTGACAACGATCGAGTGCGCGGAGAAGCGATTCGTGTTCGTCTACTCGGCGAGACAGAGATCTACTATTTGTGCGGTGCAGCATCAAAGACAATAATGGTGGTAAATAACATCCCAAAAGAACGAACAAAGAATGGAAGCCAGCATCGTGTGTCGAAGGGGATGGGATCCATGTTCCAGTAATTGGTGTAAAAAGATGTTCTTTATGGTCAAGGAAGATAGGTTTCTTTCGGTCTTTGCGGAAAAGAGAGACATGCTTCTTCACCTTTAAGGCTTGTTCAATCAATCTCATAGGTTCACTAATTTCTTAACTATTGGCCGGTCTCTTTGTACATGTTGTCCGGAAAGAGGAAGATCTCTAATTACAGGCAGTGTGTTCCACCTATGAGAAGCAAAATAATAGCGAGTCGCATGTTGTATTCTGGCTGTGAAGGGTACTTGGCGTCTTTCAGAGACACTCGCAAGGAAGGTGCCAACATCGCTCATGCTGATGTTGTGGCAGAATTCTCGGATGTTTTTCCAGACGAGATGCCCAGAATGCCCCCGGGTTGAGAGATCAAGTTCAACATCGACACCTTCTCGGATACACGGCCGATATCAAAGGCACCTTGTCACGTCCAGTCCTAAAATACGTAGGACTAGAAATACGTAAGCATGTCAGCCGTATGTATATGATAACTCCAATATATGAAAACCATAACACTTACATACGCTGTATTATGAATAATAATTCACAAGTGGTATATATATTATCAAATAAGTCATAGTCATACTAAATCTTATCCACAGTCGCAAGTCAATAAATAAACTAAACCAATAGATAAAAGTGATCAAGTCAGAATAATCCCAAAATAATAGTCGGGTGGAGATAAATCCATTACCAATGGCTATATCAAAAACTAAAATGATAGAGGAGGACGAAACTCTAATATAAATAAAATACTAAATAAAGAGAGTAGCAACTAATAAGTCCATCAACTAAGATATGATCATGGATGCTCGGAAGGTAAGACCTCCTCGACAGAAGATGAAGAATCAGGCCCTGGTCTGTACTCCTACGGATAATCCTGATCGTCTACACCTGGCAAGGGACTAGATCCTCAGAGGAACGTAACAAGATACAGAAAATAACATGCCAATTGAATACAGTAAAACATGCATAAAGAATAGACAGAAAAATATACAAGTACGCTGCACTAGACAATCTATATAAAAATGCATACTGAGGACAACTTTTTGACGTATGGGCAGGTGTAGGCTATTCTAATACACACGCTATCTTATAACTCATGAATACACAAACGTACATATACCATTAATCGACACACCTCGAGGATAGCGACCATCGTAACACCAAATCGACATACCTCGAGGGTAGCGACCATCGCGACACAAATACCGCAGTGCGTCAAGTTACTACGATTTACCAAAGTGGATAGCCCATACGCCTACTGACTGTCCTTCCCTCCCATGATACTATATGTCAAGTGTGTGTCAACAGATATAATATATAATTATGACTGAAAGAAAAACATATATAAAACATATATAATAAATATATGAAAATATGTTAAGCATGCAAAGTACTGTAAGCAATTTGACAATGTATACTTGCCTGGTGTCATAGCAGAGTTTAGACAATGTTCTGGTTAGTGAATATGTCAAGTCAACAATAGCACAAAGAGGAGAAGATGTACGAACATCTCCGGATGCTGAAACAAACATCACCAACATTTCTGTAATAAGAGAGATAGTCAAAAAATACTACCCTTTCGTCAAATTTGGATACAGAGACAAAACGGTAATTTCGGATCAAAATGGTGTCCACAAATGGGACACTTGGTACCAAAAAATAGGTCAAGGTCAAAGTGTAAAACCCCTAATTCTAAAAACCGTATTTTTTTTATTAATTAATAATTTAATTATGTAATTATGTGCTAAATAGGAGAAATAAATTTTTAATAATTTTTATTTTAGGTGTTCGGGCACTTAGAGGACTTATGGGACCATCAGGAATTTTTTAGAATTTATTTCATGTAGGAGACCCCTTGAGCAGTTGCTAGCCTAACGATGTGCACTATTCCAATATATAAATTTTCTTATGTGTATATATATCTATATATCTATATATATACAAATATATATATGTATATGTATATATTTAAAAAGAAAGGAAAAGAAAAGAAAAGAAATTAATATAATAATAATTAATAAAGTAAGAATAAAACTACTATACTTCTTAAAGCAAACTACTAATAAACTTACTATTCCTAAAGCACAGCCAACTTACCAAAAGCAAACCACTTAGCATACTACCCACGACAACAAACTCCCCTTAAGAATTCCACCAGCGCCCTTGCTATTCCACGGACCCCGCGGACCCATCTTTCTCCCTCCCTATCATATATATATATATATATATATATATATATATATATATATATATATATATATATATATATATATATATATATATATATATATATATTATTTCATAAAATCCTAACCTAAAATTTCCAGACCCCCTCTTCTCATCTAGAGCCGCCACCGCAGCCAGAGAACCCCGCCAGGCCGTCCAAACCATCCTGACGACCCCGACTTCGCGCACTGCAGATTCCCACACGAGGTACCTTCGTTCCGGAGTTGCTTTCCGTCAACTCGCTCAACCAAATGCCGTTCCGTCTTCACCGGTATGCTCACCCCTTAACCCTCTTCCATATTTGTATAATAGTAGACCTCGAACAACGTGTACCCATAGGTGAAAACAGCGCCCAAGTTGGCACGAGCAGACCGAATTCTGGGATCGCAGAAAACTGCGGTGACCACCCATGTTGTCGAGTTCGTATCTCCCTCCACAGAGATCCGAATTTGGTGATTATTTTTGATATATGTAGAACACTTGACCTAGTTTATTTTCTGTTAAATAACCCTAGTTTATTAGATGCTGTGGACAGAATTAAATTCGTCACAAAAACCCGCGAACCTACTTTTTCCAGAATTCGAAAAGTTATGAAACGGAGCACGCCCCGCCAAACGGGACCGCCCCGCCGTGTACCAAGTGTACCGAACGATGCATGCAGCGTAACCGGACACGTAAAAATTTATGGAAACTGATTCGGACGCATGTGCTCGCCGAAATCAGGCCGTATCCGCAGACACACCCCGTGTCACAACTTTTGTGGAACTCGCGCGTATTTTGTGCACGCTTATCAGATTGCGACGAAACTTGCGCCACTGGACTCATGGTAACGCGCTGGTCCTGTGACCCAATTTTTACGCCATTCTGAGACGGTTGACCAAATCGCCAATTGACGGGCCCCACAGTTGACTTTTTGGACAAAATTGTGTTCGGCTCATCGGAATTCACATTTGGACATACCGTTGGGTTCGTATTGACATTTAGAATTGTTTGACCTATAGTTTGTCCCATTTAGAGACTGTTATCCTTGGCACATTTTTTGGTGCAAAGTGGGCCACCCGTGGACCCCACTTTTACCCGAAATTATCGTTTTGCCCCTGTGTCCAAATTGGACGAAAGGGAAGTGCTTTTTAGCTATTTTGCTTATTCTGGGAACGTTGGTGATGTTTATTTCAGCATCTAGAGACGTTCATTCTGAGGCCGTAGCTTCTGACTCTTGGTGTTGACATCGGGACACTACATCTTGCAGCTTTTTTGCCAGGCAAGATACCTTGCCAAATTACTTACAGTATTTGCATGCTTAGTATATTTCTCTATATTTATTGCTTTTCTGTTTATTTATTGCATGTGTAGTTTCTTTCAGTCATTACTATATATTAGATATGTTGACACACACATGGCACTTAGTATCATAGAGGACAATCATTAGACGTATGAGCTTTTAACCACTCTGGTAAACCGTAGTATATAGCTCACACTACGGGCGTGTGTCGCGCTGGTCGCTACCCCCACGGTATATCGATTTCTGGAGTCTTGCTGGTCGCTACCCCCGCGGTATGTCAATTTTTGATGTCCATTGACGTGTGTGTGAGTTGTGAGGTAGATCGAGTAGCCTACCCTTGCCCATACATCGAAAAGTTGTCCTCATTTGCATTCATATAGATTATCTTGTACAGCGTACTTATTTATTTTCAAATTATATGCATGTTTACTGTATTCAAGTTGGCTCGCTTTTCTGCATCTTGTTACGTCCCTCTGAGGACCTGGTCCTCTGCCAGGTGTATCTGCTCTTGAGTATTTGCAGGAGTACGGGCCTGGACCTGACGTATTCCTTTCTGCCGAGGAGGTCTTACCTTCTGAGCATCGTTGATTATCTAGCGATGGATTCTTTTAGCTGATACACTTCTGTCTTCACATTATTTTATATTGGAGACTTTATACTCCTATCTCATTTTAGTTTTGGATATAGTCTTTGGTAGTGGATTTGTCTCCACCCGACTATTATTTTGGATATTTCAGACTCCTTATTCTAGTTTAGTATTTCTTTTCTATGACTTGTTGTGTGGATGAGATTAGCATATCTGTGACTTGTGATATTATATATACCACATGTGAGTTTATATTCATATTACAGCGTACGTATGGATTATGGTTTCCATATATTGGAGTTGCCATATCTATGCGGCTGGCATGCTTACGTGTTCCTAGTCCTACGTATTTTGGGACTGGGGTGTGACATATTTTTGTGGTGGCCCACGCAGGTCGAGTTAGCCGTTTCGGTTATGTCACTGTACCGAGCTGGCCTGCACCTAGGATTAGAATTTTAGATCTCATCCATACTTGACTATAACTTACCTTCCTTCCAACATGTCCTACTTAAGTGCTTGCATCCTGCTTGATTCATGTACTCTTCTTAATTCTTCGTCCATCTCTTGTAGAGAGATGAATTTGCATAACGGGCATGCCGCCACCGGGGACAACACGTCTCCAGGGGACGACGACCAATCACCAGGAGTGACTTCAACGACTCCTCTTCTTCCCGGACCGGATGGACTGACTAGCAATCCAATCCTATCAACCCCTTCCACGATACCTAATAGAACTTTTCCAGCTCCATCAACACCGCAGGATGGCCAAACACAGCTGTTCCAATTCTTTCAGATGATAATCCAGGAACAGAGGCAGCAGACAGCAGAGCAGAGGCTAAAATTTCTGGCAGCGCTTGAGAGAATGGCTGCACTAGCCCCTGCACCAACCCAGACACTAGTTTCAGTACCACAAGCTCGGGTTGGTTCAGTCAAGGACTTTGTGCAGATGGGCCCTAAGCCATATAAGGGCAATGAAAGTCCAGAGGAGACCACGAACTGGATTGCCAATACCAAGAAGTTATTAGAGGCATCACAACTACCTACTGACCTATGGATGATAGGCGTGAGGACTGAGTTAGAAGGCAACGAGCATCACTGGTGGGAATCAATGGAGCGCCAGTTGGGTACGCGTCAGACTTGGGAACAATTCTTGGAGTACTTTGAGAGAAAGTACTTCCCGGATACAGTAAGGGACGCATTGTACGATCAGTTCCTCCATCTAGAGCAAGGGGACAAGACGGTTGATGAGTATGATGCAGAGTTTAGTCGTCTCAGTAAGTATGGCACAGTCCTAATACCTAATGACTTGGAGAAGGCTAAGAGATTTCACCGCGGGCTGACTCAGGAGCTCCAGCACTATACTAGCTCCCAATCCCGGATCTCTTATGCCGAGCTATTGACAGAGGCCAGGATCTAGGAGGCCATCAGCAAGGGAAACAAAATTCAACAGAGAAGTCACCAAGGACCAGTAAGGATACAGCAAGGAGGACCCATTCGACACCCTTTGGCACGCCAGCAACCAGATAGTGTCGCACCATATCCAACCAAGGACCCCCGTACTTGTCACTTTTGTGGTAAGATAGGTCATATTCATAGAGACTTTCATCGTCGATTGGGGTTGTGCATGATATGTGGATCAAGTCACCATCAAACCCGAAGATGTCCTCAACAGAACCAGAGACCTATGGCATTAGAATCAGGAACACCGCATACACCCTCAAGTATAGAAGACCAAAGGGACCCACCACTGCTTCTACAGTCTGCACAAATGGAGGGGACTAGACCCCAGTTGAACAACCAAGGACAAGGCCAAGCACTCATTATGACAAGTATGGGAGAGCAGACACAGGAAGCCGTAGATACAGGTATGACCTTTTAGTTATAATTGACTTTGTATGCTCATAACCCCATTGTGACACAAGATCTTAGATGTACAAATAGATGTAGAATTATATATATGGTAGTCTAGCAGTTATGAGGATGTATGTATATTTTACCCAGGTGGCATACACGCGATGCTAATGGATGATGTGAGTAGCAGTAGTAGTATTCTTCCCCTATCCTTATCTCGCCCTCTTGGGTGACTCATTTTCTCCTTTTATATTCATTCCTTATCTCGTGCGTAACTCTTCCTATCATAGTCGTATCTTTCGTGCCATTATGAATTGTTTGATATCAACCTCACCCCTATTTTGTTAGTTAAATATAAATGTGTTAGTAATGCTTGATAACTAAGGATGAGTTTTTAATATGTATATGCACTATAGCAAGATCTGTATTCTTTAGTAGTTTAACCCTTAAGTAGCACCATGTAGCCTAGTAGAAATTGTTAGATCCTTTGAGCTAGATCATACCCCTAATAGTTAGTCAAGACCTTAAGTGTTTCCCTAAAAACCTAGACTATGCCTAGGAAAGAGTTGAAGGCACTTGTTATGAACTTATGACTATGATAAATCGCTGGCGAGGTAGCGACAGTTGCCGTCAGACGATTTTGGTAGAGTAGTCGAATTACTTGCAGCCATACTGGCCAGGTGGCGTGGTAGTATTAGACGATGATACTTGACGGTTATGGGAAAAAGTCATAGTTATGAGATTCCAGACAGGTATCCCAAGATTCTTGACCCAATAAATATAATTGCCTTACAATCTAGACAATAGCTTCAAGGAAGGTGACCACTAGTAGAATTCTTGTAAGTTGGGTAGTGTAGACGAGTTAGAGGATGATAGAATAGTGGATGGACAATAGATGAGGAAGTGTTAGAATGACAGACCATGAGTTTTAGGAGTCCTACTAGATACCAATGTAGTGTAATAGTTATAGTTATCATTATGAATATGGGTTAGTGTCAATTTCGAGGACAAAATTTTTGTAAGTTGGGTAGAATGTAAAACCCCTATTTCTAAAAACCGTATTTTTTTTTATTAATTAATAATTTAATTATGTAATTATGTGCTAAATAGGAGAAATAGATTTTTAATAATTTTTATTTTAGGTGTTCGGGCACTTAGAGGACTTATGGGACCATCAGAAATTTTTCGGAATTTATTTCATGTAGGAGACCCCTTGAGCAGTTGCTAGCCTAACGGTGTGCACTATTCCAATCTATAAATTTTCTTATGTGTATATATATATCTATATATATATATATATACAAATATATATATGTATATGTATATATTTAAAAAGAAAGGAAAAGAAAAGAAATTAATATAATAATAATTAATAAAGTAATAATAAAACTACTATACTTCTTAAAGCAAACTACTAATAAACTTACTATTCCTAAAGCACAGCCAACTTACCAAAAGCAAACCACTTAGCATACTACCCACGACAGCAAACTCCCCTTAAGAATTCCACCAGCGCCCTTGCTTTTCCACGGACCCCGCGGACCCATCTTTCTCCCTCCCTATCATATATATATATATATATATATATATATATATATATATATATATATATATATATATATATATATTATTTCAAAAAATCCTAACCTAAAATCTCCAGACCCCCTATTCTCATCTAGAGCCTCCACCGCAGCCAGAGAACTCCGCCAGGCCGTCCAAACCATCTCGACGACCCCGACCTCGCGCACTGCAGATTCCCACACGAGTTACCTTCGTTCCGGAGTTGCTTTCCGTCGACTCGCTCAACCAAACGCCGTTCCGTCTTCACCGGTATGCTCACCCCTTAACCCTCTTCCATATTTGTATAATAGTAGACCTCGAACAACGTGTACCCATAGGTGAAAATATCGCCTAAGTTGGCGCGAGCAGACCGAATTCTGGGATCGCAGAAAACTGCGGTGACCACCCATGTTGCCGAGTTCGTATCTCCCACCACAGAGATCCGAATACGGTAATTCTTTTTGATATGTGTAGAAAACTTGATCTAGTTTATTTTCTGTTAAATAACCCTAGATTATTAGCTGCTATGGACATAATTAAATTCGTCACAAAATCCCGCAAACCCACTTTTTCCAGAATTCTAAAAGTTGTGAAACGGAGCGCGCCCCGCCAAACGGGACCGCGCCACCGTGTACCAAGTATACCGAACGGTACACGCAGCGTAACCGAACACGTAAAAATTTGTGGAAACTGATTCGGACGCGTGTGCGCGCCGGAATCAGGCCGTATCTGCGGACACACCCCGTGTCGCAACTTTTGTGGAACTCGCGCGTATTTTGTGCACGCTTATCAGATTGCGACAAAACTTGCGCTACTGGACTCGTGGTAACGCGCTGGTCCTGTGACCCAATTTTTACGCCATTCTGAGACGGTTGACCAAATCGCTAATTGGCGGGCCCCACAATTGACTTTTTGGACAAAATTGTGTTCGGCTCATCGGAATCCACATTTGGACATACCGTTGGGTTCGTATTAACATTTAGAATTGATTGACCTATAGTTTGTCCCATTTAGAGACTGTTACCCTTGGCACATTTTTCGGTACAAAGTGGGCCACCCGTGGACCCCACTTTTATCCGAAATTACCGTTTTGCCCCTGTGTCCAAATTGGACGAAAGAGAAGTGCTTTTTAGCTATTTTGCTTATTCTGGGAACGTTGGTGATGTTTATTTCAGCATCCAGAGATGTTCATTCTGAGGCCGTAGCTTCTGACTCTTGGTGTTGACATCGGGACACTACATCTTGCAGCTTTCTTGCCAGGCAAGATACCTTGCCAAATTGCTTACAGTATTTTGCATGCTTAGTATATTTCTCTATATTTATTGCTTTTCTGTTTATTTATTGCATGTGTAGTTCCTTTCAGTCATTACTATATATTAGATATGTTGACACACACATGGCACTTAGTATCATAGAGGACAATCATTAGACGTATGGGCTTTTAACCACTCTGGTAAACCGTAGTATATAGCTCGCACTACGGGCGTGTGTCGCGCTGGTCGCTACCCCCGCGGTATGTCAATTTCTGGAGTCTCACTGGTCGCTACCCCCGCGGTATGTCGATTTCTAATGTCCATTGACGTGTGTGTGAGTTGTGAGGTAGATCGAGTAGCCTACCCTTGCCCATACGTTAAAAAGTTGTCCTCATTTGCATTCATATAGATTATCTTGTACAGCGTACTTATTTATTTTCAAATTATGTGCATGTTTACTGTATTCAAGTTGGCTCGCTTTTCTGTATCTTGTTACGTCCCTCTGAGGACCTGGTCCTCTGCTAGGTGTATCTGCTCTTGAGTATTTGCAGGAGTACGGGCCTGGACCTGACGCATTCCTTTCTGCAGAGGAGGTCTTACCTTCTGAGCATCGTTGATTATCTAGCGATGGATTCTTTTAGCTGATACACTTCTATCTTCACATTATTTTATATTGGAGACTTTATACTCCTCTCTCATTTTAGTTTTGGATATAGTCTTTGGTAGTGGATTTGTCTCCACCCGACTATTATTTTGGATATTTCAGACTCCTTATTCTAGTTTAGTATTTCTTTTCTATGACTTGTTGTGTGGATGAGATTAGCATATCTGTGACTTGTGACATTATATATACCACATGTGAGTTTATATTCATATTACAGCGTACGTATGGGTTATGGTTTCCATATATTGGAGTTGCCATATCCATGCGGCTGGCATGCTTACGTGTTCCTAGTCCTACTTATTTTGGGACTGGGACGTGACACAAAGGTATCTAAGTAGGACAAATTATAGGTCAAACAAATCCTAATTGACGATGTAAACTCAACGGTATGTCCAGTTTTGGATTTCGGTGAGTCGATCACAAAATCGCTCACCAAGTCGAATCGTAGGGCCCGCAAAATGGTGATTCGGTTAACTATCTCAGAATCGAGTAAAACTTGGGTCACAGGACCATCGTGATATCATGGATCTATTGGCGCAAGTTTCTTTGCGTTCCGACGAGCGTACAAAAATTAACAGGATAATTTATAAAATACTGATATAGGAGACTTTTTACGGATACGGGTTGATTCCGGCGTGCACACACATCCAAATCAACTTTCACGAACGCCCACACGTCCGGATATACCATACGCACCTTTTGGTACAATTAGTACACGATGAGGTGGTTCCGTTTGGTGGGGTGCACTCAGTATCACAAAATTTTAATATTTTGAAAATACGTTTTTCTTAATTTTCTACATAATTTTTCACTAGATTTTAAATCAAATTAATTTAAACTATTTGATGGTTTCTGAAGGGGTCAGGTTGTCGATACATTGGTGAAATCAATTCTTCGATCGATCAACTGTAGAGGAAGATATGAGCCTTCCAACATAGGGTGTTAGACTATTTTTGTTCTATTTTATACATTAGTGTACAAATAATTTTCGGGGATTTTTTGATCAATTTATCACAAAATTGAACTCATTCGAATCAAAACTATTTGAAGGTAATCGAAGGTGGTTAGGTTACGAATATACGAAGAAGGCAGATCGTGAAACGGTCGAAGAACGAAGAAGAAAATGCCACGCGAATAGGGGTCACTGGGGGTCTGCTGTGCACGCTGTTCCCCACGCGTGAGCGGATCTGGCGGTCGGCGCGGCCAGGGACGGTGACGGCGGCTGCTCTGCGACGGTCGGCACCGATGCTGGTGTTGGGGGTAGGGTTAGGGTTAGATCTAAGGGTTAAGGTTAGGGCTTACGGTCATATATATATATGTGTGTCTATACACATATATATAACGAGAGAGGAAAAGGAAACGAGTCCGGGTTTCCTGTGAGTGTGTGCGTGTGTTTGTGTTGGTGGTTTAGTTGCTGTGGGTTGTGATATTTTTTTTCCTTTCCTTTCTTTATTTTATTATTACTAATATATATATTTATATATACACATATCTATTTAGAGTATAAAAAAATTTGAGAAAATTATATTTGCATAATAAATAATTTTTAAAAAATTAATAATATTTTATCGGAGAAAAAAGATAGTTTTGTGAATTTTTTTTATAAAATGTTTATTTAAGTAAATAAATCAAAGAATTTATTTCCGTAATTACTAAGAAAATAACAATTTCAACAATCAAATAAATATATAAAAAAATACTTAAAATGCAAATTAAAAATTATGGGGGTTTATATTCTACCCAACTTACAAGAATTTCATCCTCGAAACTAAAATCAACCCTTTTTTGCAACAATTCACTATTGGCTTTAACACTTTATTGCCAACTAGCAGTCCTTCCTAAAAGGTTATGTCAACCACCCTATCACTTTTTCTCTTGTTGTCTATATATTATTCTTTTATCCCCTAACTCGATCGGGAGTCGACATGCCCGCCAACTCGATCTGTAGGAACGTCTATATTTGTATCAGAGGGAGGAAGCTTTCCTTAGATGTCATTGTTCTGGACATTAAGGAATACGATATCATTCTCGGGATAGATTGGTTAGGTGCTTGCCATGCGACGATTGAGTGCGCGGAGAAGCGAGTCGTGTTTCGTCTACTCGGCGAGACAGAGATATACTATTCGTGCGGTGCAGCATCAAAGACAATAATGGTGGTATTGACGACAATGGCGAGGCGTATGTTGTATTCTGGCTGCGAAGGGTACTTGGCATCTTTTAGAGACACTCGCAAGGAAGGTGCCAACATCACTCATGCTGATGTTATGGCAGAATTCTCGGATGTTTTTCCAGACGAGATGCCCAGAATGCCCCCGGGTTGAGAGATCAAGTTCAACATCGACACCTTCTCGGATACACGGCCGATATCAAAGGCACCTTGTCACGTTCAGTCCCAAAATACGTAGGATTAGAAATACGTAAGTATGCCAGCCATATGTATATGGCAACTCCAATATATGGAAACCATAACACATACGTATGCTGTATTATGAATAATAATTCATAAGTGGTATGTACATTATCAAATAAGTCATAGTCATACTAAATCACATCCACAGTCAATAAATAAACTAAACCAATAGATAAAAGTGATCAAGTCTGAATAATCCTAAAATAATAGTCTGGTGGAGATAAATCTATTACCAATGGCTATATCAAAAACTAAAATGATAGAGGAGGACGGAACTCCAATATAAATAAAATGCTAAATAAAGAGAGTAGCAACTAATAAGTCCATAAACTAAGATATGATCATGGATGCTCGGAAGGTAAGTCCTCCTCGACAGAAGATGAAGAATCAGGCCCTGGTATGTACTCCTGCGGATAGTCCTGATCGTCTACACCTGGCAAGGGACCAGGTCTTCAGAGGGACGTAACAAGATATAGAAAACTGCATGCCAATTGCATACAGTAAAACATGCATAAAGAATAGACAAAAAAATATACAAGTACGCTGTACTAGACAATCTATATGCAGATGCATAATGAGGACAATTTTTTGACGTATGGGTAGGTGTAGGCTACTCTAATACACACGCTATCTCATAACTCATGAATACACAAGCGTACATGTACGATTAATCGACATACCTCGAGGGTAGCGACCATCGTAACACCAAATCGACATACCTTGAGTGTAGCGACCATCGCGACACAAATACTGTAGTGCGTCCAGTTACTACGATTTACCAAAGTGGGTAGCCCATACCCCTATTGACTGTCCTCCCCTCCCATGATACTATATTCCAAGTATGTGTCAACAGATATAATATATAATTATGACTAAAAGAAAAACACATATAAAACATATATAATGAATATATAAAAATATGTTAAGCATGCAAAGTACTGTAAGCAATTTGGCAAGATATACTTGCCTGATATCCGAGCAGAGTTTAGACAATATCCTGGCAGTGAATATGTCAAGTCAACAATAACACAAAGAGGAGAAGATGTACGAACTTCTCCGGATACTGAAATAAATATCACCAACATTTCTGTGATAAGCGAGATATTCAAAAAGTACTACCCTTTCGTCAAATTTGGACACATGAGCAAAACGATAATTTTGGGTCAAAGCAGTATCCGCATATGAGTCACTTTGCATCAAAAATATGTCAAGGTCAAAGGTATCTAAATAGGATAAATTATAGGTCAAACAAATCTTAATCGACGATATGAACTCAACGGTATGTCCAATTTTCGATTCCGGTGAGACGATCACAAAATCGTTCGTCAAGTCGAATCGTGGGGCCCGTAAAACGACTATTCTGTCAACTGTCTCGGAATTGAGTGAAACCTAGGTCACAGGACCAGCGTGATACCACGATCTGTTGGCGTAAGTTTCGTCTCATTCCGACGAGCGCACAAAAATTAACAGGGTAAGTTGTAAATCAATGATACCGGAAACTTTTTACGGATATGTAAACACCCTAAATTTCAGAAATCAGATTATATAATTTTTCGTATTTTCGGTATTTTTCTGGAATTTATCACTGTGGTTTATGGGTTAAATAATTTTAAGTATGACTAAATGGAGTTAAAATGTTCTGGAAGTAAAAATTTATGGTGTATAATGGAGAACCGGACGCATGGCATTTTTTGGTGAATTTATCGGACACCGGAGCAACGTATCGAGGACCTTTAGCCACTTGGATTGGGAACCAACCCGAACCAAACCAACCCCGGGCTAGACCAAACCACCCAGCGTTCGGGTCGGGTTGGATCCAAGCCGAACCCGACCCGGATCCAAACCGTGTGGAAACCCTAGGATTTCCTCCGCCGAAGGCTCCTGTAGCAGCCTATATAGGGCTCCCTCGGCGTCCGTGCCTCGCCATCACCTGAACCCTAAGCTTCCGCCACCATCAATTTCGCCGTCAACCACCCAGCTGCCCCGCCCAGTAGCTGGCCCGCGACGCCGCCGCTTCCCGTCACCTAAAACCCCTCCGCCGTGCTCCTTCGAAACCGACGGCTACCCGGAGGCCCTAACGCCGTTAGCCTCGCCGACCCCTCGGACGTCGCCCTCCACCGACGCCGACCAACCCACCTCCGCATAGCCGAGTCGACCCCGCCTCCGTCGTCGACCGAACCCGTAGCAGCCGCCCCTGTTCAGTTCCCATCTCCGCCCAGCGACCCCGAGCGCGGCCTCACCCCTCCGCCGAGTTCGCACAGCGACCCCGGGCCTGACTCCTCCGCCTCACAGCGACTCCGCTGACTTCTGATCTGAACCCTAGCCCAGACTCGCGAGGACACGATCAGGACGCAGACCGGACACGCGGACTTCAGATCCACGGAGCCCTGTACAGGTACTGATTTCTCTCACCTCGCAACTCCGATTTCGATTCTGTCGATTGCTATGCGTAGACTGTATAATCCTCTCGGTGCCCGTGCAACTCGCTCGGTGCATCGCGTCCTGTAGTGATCGTACACCGCGATCCAAAACAGGAAAAAAAAACAACGCCCTGTTTTACCTCGGAACTGAGTCCGCCCCGCCAATCGGGACGACTTGGTCGCACGCGGTCTTTACCAAACTGTGCGCGACATTGATACGGTCGTGTGGGTTTTCGCAGAAGTCGATTCGGAGGTGCGTGCACCCCGGAATCAATGCGTATCCGCCGACGACACCCCGTATCCGTTGATCCTGGAACACGCTGTAACTTCGTGTACACACGTCGGATCGAGACGAAACTTGCGCCAACGGATCCGTAGTAATACGCTGGTCCTGTGAGCCAAGTTTGGTTCGATTCTGAGGACGTTGACAAAATCACGTATCGTGGGCCCCACAGGCTCCACTTGACGGGTGATTTTGTGATCGGCTCATCGGAATCCAATTCTGGAAGTTCCGTTGGGTTCGTATCATCGTTCCTGACTTGTAGACACTGAGTTTGCGGAATTTGGAGACCTTTGACCCTGACGCGCTTTTCGGTGCAAAGTGGCCCACATATGGAACCCGCTTTGGCCCGAAAATGACCTTTTTGCCCCTGTGTCCAAATTGGACGTAAGGACAGGCATTTCCAGCTATTTGACATCTTCTGAGACTGTTGGTGATATTTATTACAGCTTTTGGAGTAGTTCCCACCGGATCCACAGATACCAGGACAGTTGTTGATATTCGGACATCAGGCAAGTGTACCTTGCCAAACTCTGCAGTTTAGTTATCTATTTTCCTTGTTTTATATATATTGCTGTGCATGCTCAACCTAGGACCGTGTGACGTACTTAGTGTCCGATTATCAGTCGGGTGCCGACACTGTACGCAGTGTTGGGTACGGTCATCTAGAGATGGACATCCGTGACACTTTATATTCTCGTACTTGTCTTATCAAGTACCATATGACCCAGGACACTTGACACTATTCATGAGACAGGATTTTCCCGAGATATTCGTGGTGATTCTGTATAGGATACAGGACATGGACATTATATTATTAGATACTTATGACTGGTTGCATTTAGCTATGATCGCGCTTGACATGGGCATGAGACGTTGTGGTCATGATATACGTGGTTACATGGGGTGGGGAGAGACACACAGGCTACAGGCTGTATTTATGTATATCTTCTATTATTGAGAGGTCGCAGGTTCTCGTAGCAGAGCCTGACCCACTACCGGTTATTACCGCTACCGGCTCCCCGACACAGAGCTTGTAGTGGCTCAGCCTGAGACTAGTGATGCTCTCACTTGCATTTACACTTAGATGGTTACTTATTTACCCCATTGTTCATTTAGTTATTTATTTGCTGCACTGCTTATCTGTATTTATTGGCATGTTCTTTCTTGTACCTTGCTATGTCCCCTGAGGACCTGGATCCGGATTTTGTTCCCCAGATTTTGCAGACGTGGTTTATCCCGAGATCTACGGGACTGGAGCAGGAGCTGATCCAGGAGTTGTACCACCATCTGAGGACGAGGTCTTAGCTGAAGACTTCTATTGAGCATCCATGTTCATGCTCAGCTTTCATTTCTTTATTTCAGTCTTTTACTTTCTGGGCTGTTGAACCATTGTACTAGATATTTATCGGGTTGTTCCCCGAAGTACTTTGTGAGACTGGATGATGATTTACATTCCTTATTTATTCTGTGGATCATGTTTTATGTCTTGTGTGGATGAGATTAGTTGTACCATGATTGTCGTAGACTTGTTTTACAGCTTAAGTATGCCCTGAGGGATCTCTATTATTGAGTTGGTCCATCGGTGCGTACTGCTGGCCATTGCCACGTGTCTGGTCCCACGGTATTTTGGGACTGGGGCGTGACATGGTTTTTGTGGTGGCCCATGCAGGTCTACGACTAAATAGTTCGGTTTCAACTTAGGGACCGGACCAGCCTGCCCTAAGGATAGTATGAACTATAGGATCTCATCCATCATTAACCCATCTGTTGAACTCTATATCGAACTCAAAATTGTTACTTGAACTGCATCCTGTATTGATTCCTCTGACCGTTCTCATAGTTTATCTTTTGATTGCAGAGCAATGGATTCCGGGAACAGAGATGATATCCCTTTGGAGACACCACACGACGCTGTGGTTACTTATGGAGACGAAGTGACACCAGGGGATGGTGGACAAGCATCGCAGAGTGATCAAACCGGGTAGCCTAATCCAAGGTTCCGGAGAGATGATATCCCACCTCCACCACAGTTCACTCCCCAGGTGCCAGTATTCCCGCCAGGACAAGCCATGGACGGGCAACAGATGTTCCAGATGATGTATGCTATGATGCAAGCACAGCAGCAAGTTCAGCAAGAGGCCCATCGGCAGGAGGCCGAGTATCTGAGGACCAGCCTGGTATCCGCATTGGAGCAGGCAAATCCGCCAGCAAGGCGGACATCGACGGGATCTATCACCGATTTCCGTCATCTCAAGCCTCGCACATTTTCTGGTAAAGAAGGGCCAACGGAAGTTCATGAGTGGCTCACCAACATTCAGCATCAGTTGGAAGCCGCTGAACTTCCAAGAGAGAAGTGGATGACTGCAGTCAGAATGCAGTTGACTGATAATGCGCATCACTGGTGGTTAGCAGAAGAAAGGAGGCTTGGACAGGACCGAGTCACATGGGAAGAGTTCTCCAGACTCTTCCAAGAGATGTACATTCCAGCCATTGCACGGTCAGAGCTCAGAGACAGGTTCAACCGCCTTATCCAAGGCAGCATGTCAGTAGAGGAATACAATGCAGAATTTATTCGCCTGAGCCGCTTTGCCCCAACACTGATTTCAACGGAGGAAGAAAAAGCAGAGAAGTTCTTTGACGGCTTGAAGTTCGAGCTTCAGAAAGTGATTGGAACGGTAGCACCTACCTCTTATACCGATGTCCTTGCAGCAGCCCGACGCTTGGAGCGCGTCACCAGGAGGGAATCTAATCTGAAGAGGCCTATCACATCAGCACCATCTAGGCCAGCACATGGGGATTCAGCGAAGCGAACCCAGAGGGGTATGCCAGATAGAGCAGCACAGAGAGACAGACCCCTTCCTACTTGTCACCACTGCGGCAAGGTAGGACACATTGAGAAGGAGTGCCGGCGTAAATTGGGACTATGTTTGAGCTGCGGATCCAACCAGCACTTTTCCAGGGACTGTACTGAACGCCGGGACGGAGCACCAAGACTAGCATTACCTGCACCACAGGCAGCCCTATTCCAGCAGCAGCAGCAGCAGCAGAGAGGTCCAGCTCAGGGACGAGGACAGGCTTTCCCATTAGCTGTTGAGGAGGAGGCTACAGCAGGCGAGGTCATCGCAGGTACTATTATAGTAGCTTCATTACCTGCAGTAGCTTTATTTGATTCTGGAGCATCGCATTCATTTATAGCAGCTAGCTTTGTAGCCACCCATAGAGTAGCTACCGCACCCCTTCCGAGGATGAAGAGGATTCTTACGGGAGGCGGTATTATTCCGGTTAGTGACGTCTGTAGATCTTGTTCTGTAGTAGTTTGTGGCAGAGAAATGCGAGCTCAATTTCTAATCTTTTCCATGCCGGATTATGATGTCGTACTTGGTATGGACTGGTTAAGTCAGTACCATGCGACTCTTGATTGCCGACTTGGGCGGGTTATATTTAGACCGCCAGGACATCCAGAATTTGAGTTTCTCCGAGGAGCAGTAGAGCAAGGAGTTCAGCCTACTCTTAGGGTATTATCTGTAGAAGAGGAGACAGGATACCCAAGAGTCATATCAGAATTTGTGGATGTATTTCCTGATGATCTTCCAGGTTTACCGCCTGATCGGGAAATAGAATTCACAATAGACTTAACTCCAGGAGCAGAGCCAATCACTTCATCAGTATATCGGCTAGCACCGAAGGAGTTAGTGGAGTTGAAAGAACAGGTAGATGATCTTTTGGAGAAGGGTTTCATTCGCCCCAGTGTTTCACCTTGGGGAGCACCCATCTTATTTGTGCCGAAGAAGGATGGAACAGTACGGTTGTGCATTGATTACAGGGCACTGAATGCCGTGACATCAAGAACAGGTATCCCTTACCACGCATTGATGACCTATTCGATCAATTGAGTGGTGCAAGGGTATTCTCGAAGATTGACCTTAGATCCGGCTATCATCAGATCAAGGTGAGGAAGGAAGACATCCCGAAGACAGCTTTCAGGACGAAGTATGGGCATTATGAGTTCTTGGTGATGCCGTTTGGTTTAACCAACGCACCAGCAGTGTTTATGAGCTTAATGAACAGGGTCTTTCATCAATTCTTGGATAAATTCGTAGTGGTATTCATTGATGACATTCTCATATATTCCAAGAGCCCTGAAGAGCACGAGGAGCATCTTAGAATCGTGTTAGAGACCTTGAGGCAAGAGAAGTTATATGCCAAGCTCAGTAAGTGTGAGTTCTGTATGGACAAAGTGCCTTTCTTGGGACACATCATATCAGGAGAAGGCCTTTCAGTGGATCCAGAGAAAGTTGCGGCGATAGAGACTTGGCCTACACCTACATCAGTTGCAGAGGTAAGAAGTTTTCTAGGACTTGCGGGATATTACCGAAGGTTCGTAGAAAATTTCTCAAGGATTGCAGAACCAATGACAAAGCTAACACGAAAGGATCAGGAGTTTGTATGGACAGAAGACTGCCAGAAGGCTTTTGAAGAACTGAAGAGAAGATTAACAACAGCACCTGTCTTGACTCTTCCTTCAGGGTCAGGAGGTTTTGTTGTTTACAGTGATGCATCAGGCAGTGGACTAGGATGCGTTTTGATGCAACATGGCAAAGTCATTGCTTATGCGTCGAGACAGTTGAAGGACCACGAGAAGAACTACCCCACGCATGATCTGGAGCTAGCAGCAGTGATATTTGCATTGAAGATATGGAGGCACTACCTTTATGGAGAGAGGGTAGAAATCTTTACTGACCACAAGAGCCTGAAGTATGTGTATACTCAGAAGGAGCTTAACATGAGACAGAGACGTTGGCTGGAACTAATGGTGGATTTTGACATCGATCTGCAGTATCATCCGGGAAAGGCAAATGTTGTTGCAGATGCACTCAGCAGGAAGCCTACGGCTTATTTCTTGACAATGCAGCCCGAGTTATTGAAGGACTTACAGGAGCTACAGATAGAGGTTATCGTACCGGGACAGAATGGATTGATGGCTAATCTTGAGATTCAGTCATCCCTCGTGGAGAAGATTAAAGAAGCATTGCCCACCGATGCTAGATTCCGAAGACTCAAAGAAAGGACAGAAGCAGGTATGCAGACAGGACTACGCATCCACGAAGACGGAACATTAAGGTTTGGAAACCGCCTATATGTTCCAAATGGAGAATTGAGACAGGAGCTAATGACTGAAGCACATAGCTCTATGTACTCTGTTCACCCAGGAGGAACCAAGATGTATCGAGACTTGAGACAGTATTACTGGTGGCATGGAATGAAGAGGGAGATCGCCAGATTTGTGGCCAAATGCTTAGTCTGCCAGCAAGTAAAGGCCGAGCATCAGAGGACTGCAGGTATGTTACAGCCGCTCCCGATACCGGAATGGAAGTGGGAGCACATCACGATGGACTTTGTCACAGGATTTCCGAAGAGCCCCAGCGGAAGAGACGCAGTATGGGTGATCGTGGATCGACTCACTAAATCGGCACACTTCTTGCCATTTAGAGTTGGACAGTCCACAGAGGTACTAGCTGACATGTATATGCGACAAATCGTCAAATTACATGGAGTACCTGTTAGTATTGTATCGGATCGAGATTCGAGATTTACATCTTATTTCTGGAGAAGCATGCAAGAGAGTCTCGGCACCAGACTCAAGTTCAGCACGGCATACCACCCGCAGACAGATGGACAATCGGAGCGCACCATTCAGATCTTGGAGGACATGTTGAGATCATGTATGCTAGACTTTGGAGGTTCTTGGGAAGATCATTTGCACTTAGTAGAGTTCTCCTACAATAACAGTTATCAGGCCAGCATCCAGATGGCACCATTTGAAGCTTTATACGGAAGGAAGTGCCGATCACCAGTGTGTTGGAGTGACGTTGGTGAACGTCAACTACTGGGTCCAGAATTGGTAACGCAGACAGTGGAGAAGGTAAAGCAGATACAGGATCATCTACGAGCAGCTCAGGACAGACAGAAACATTGGGCAGATACACACAGACGTCCCCTAGAGTTCAAAGAAGGGGATCACGTATTCTTGAGGATTTCGCCCACTCGGGGTACTATCAGATTCGGGAGCAGAGGCAAGCTGAGCCCAAGGTATATTGGGCCATTTGACATCCTCGAGCGCGTTGGTGAGGTGGCTTATCGGCTTGCATTACCTCCATCCTTAGAGGGAGTGCATGACGTATTCCACGTCTCCCAGTTGCGAAGGTACGTGACCGACCCAAGTCACGTAGTCGATCATTCAGAGATCGCAGTAGGCCCGAGCTTGAGGTATGAGGAACAACCAGTTGGCATCCTCGACGTCAGTGAGAAGACACTACGGGGACAGACAATCAGACTGGTCCGAGTAGCATGGAAATATCATTCACCAGGTGAATCGACTTGGGAACGGGAAGATAGTATGCGCCAGCGTTACCCCCACTTGTTCGAGGAGGCAGTTGAAAACTAAGCAACCTTGTACTTCCATAACTTTTTCTTTAGTAACTTATTCTTTGATTGCGAGGACGCAATCCTTTTAAGGAGGGAAGATTGTAAACACCCTAAATTTCAGAAATCAGATTATATAATTTTCCGTATTTTCGGTATTTTTCTGGAATTTATCACTGTGGTTTATGGGTTAAATAATTTTAAGTGTGACTAAATGGAGTTAAAATGTTCTGGAAGTAAAAATTTATGGTGTATAATGGAGAACCGGACGCATGGCATTTTTCGATGAATTTATCGGACACCGGAGCAACGTATCGAGGACCTTTAGCCACTTGGATTGGGAACCAACCCGAACCAAACCAACCCCGGGCTAGACCAAACCACCCAGCGTTCGGGTCGGGTTGGATCCAAGCCGAACCCGACCCGGATCCAAACCGTGTGGAAACCCTAAGATTTCCTCCGCCGAAGGCTCCTGTAGCAGCCTATATAGGGCTCCCTCGGCGTCCGTGCCTCGCCATCACCTGAACCCTAAGCTTCCGCCACCATCAATTTCGCCGTCAACCACCCAGCTGCCCCGCCCAATAGCTGGCCCGCGACGCCGCCGCTTCCCGTCACCTAAAACCCCTCCGCCGTGCTCCTTCGAAACCGACGGCTACCCGGAGGCCCTAACGCCGTTAGCCTCGCCGACCCCTCGGACGTCGCCCTCCACCGACGCCGACCAACCCACCTCCGCATAGCCGAGTCGACCCCGCCTCCGTCGTCGACCGAACCCGTAGCAGCCGCCCCTGTTCAGTTCCCATCTCCGCCCAGCGACCCCGAGCGCGGCCTCACCCCTCCGCCGAGTTCGCACAGCGACCCCGGGCCTGACTCCTCCGCCTCACAGCGACTCCGCTGACTTCTGATCTGAACCCTAGCCCAGACTCGCGAGGACACGATCAGGACGCAGACCGGACACGCGGACTTCAGATCCACGGAGCCCTGTACAGGTACTGATTTCTCTTACCTCGCAACTCCGATTTCGATTCTGTCGATTGCTATGCGTAGACTGTATAACCCTCTCGGTGCCCGTGCAACTCGCTCGGTGCATCGCGTCCTGTAGTGATCGTACACCGCGATCCAAAACAGGAAAAAAAAACAACGCCCTGTTTTACCTCCGAACTGAGTCCGCCCCGCCAATCGGGACGACTTGGTCGCACGCGGTCTTTACCAAACTGTGCGCGACATTGATACGGTCGTGTGGGTTTTCGCAGAAGTCGATTCGGAGGTGCGTGCACCCCGGAATCAATGCGTATCCGCCGACGACACCCCGTATCCGTTGATCCTGGAACACGCTGTAACTTCGTGTACACACGTCGGATCGAGACGAAACTTGCGCCAACGGATCCGTAGTAATACGCTGGTCCTGTGAGCCAAGTTTGGTTCGATTCTGAGGACGTTGACAAAATCACGTATCGTGGGCCCCACAGGCTCCACTTGACGGGTGATTTTGTGATCGGCTCATCGGAATCCAATTCTGGAAGTTCCATTGGGTTCGTATCATCGTTCCTGACTTGTAGACACTGAGTTTACGGAATTTGGAGACCTTTGACCCTGACGCGCTTTTCGGTGCAAAGTGGCCCACATATGGAACCCGCTTTGGCCCGAAAATGACCTTTTTGCCCCTGTGTCCAAATTGGACGTAAGGACAGGCATTTCCAGCTATTTGACATCTTCTGAGACTGTTGGTGATATTTATTACAGCTTTTGGAGTAGTTCCCACCGGATCCACAGATACCAGGACAGTTGTTGATATTCGGACATCAGGCAAGTGTACCTTGCCAAACTCTGCAGTTTAGTTATCTATTTTCCTTGTTTTATATATATTGCTGTGCATGCTCAACCTAGGACCGTGTGACGTACTTAGTGTCCGATTATCAGTCGGGTGCCGACACTGTACGCAGTGTTGGGTACGGTCATCTAGAGATGGACATCCGTGACACTTTATATTCTCGTACTTGTCTTATCAAGTACCATATGACCCAGGACACTTGACACTATTCATGAGACAGGATTTTCCCGAGATATTCGTGGTGATTCTGTATAGGATACAGGACATGGACATTATATTATTAGATACTTATGACTGGTTGCATTTAGCTATGATCGCGCTTGACATGGGCATGAGACGTTGTGGTCATGATATGCGTGGTTACATGGGGTGGGGAGAGACACACAGGCTACAGGCTGTATTTATGTATATCTTCTATTATTGAGAGGTCGCAGGTTCTCGTAGCAGAGCCTGACCCACTACCGGTTATTACCGCTACCGGCTCCCCGACACAGAGCTTGTAGTGGCTCAGCCTGAGACTAGTGATGCTCTCACTTGCATTTACACTTAGATGGTTACTTATTTACCCCATTGTTCATTTAGTTATTTATTTGCTGCACTGCTTATCTGTATTTATTGGCATGTTCTTTCTTGTACCTTGTTATGTCCCCTGAGGACCTGGATCCGGATTTTGTTCCCCAGATTTTGCAGACGTGGTTTATCCCGAGATCTACGGGACTGGAGCAGGAGCTGATCCAGGAGTTGTACCACCATCTGAGGACGAGGTCTTAGCTGAAGACTTCTATTGAGCATCCATGTTCATGCTCAGCTTTCATTTCTTTATTTCAGTCTTTTACTTTCTGGGCTGTTGAACCATTGTACTAGATATTTATCGGGTTGTTCCCCGAAGTACTTTGTGAGACTGGATGATGATTTACATTCCTTATTTATTCTGTGGATCATGTTTTATGTCTTGTGTGGATGAGATTAGTTGTACCATGATTGTCGTAGACTTGTTTTACAGCTTAAGTATGCCCTGAGGGATCTCTATTATTGAGTTGGTCCATCGGTGCGTACTGCTGGCCATTGCCACGTGTCTGGTCCCACGGTATTTTGGGACTGGGGCGTGACAGGATATAGGTTGATTCTGGCGTGCACACACGTCCAAATCAACTTTCATAAAATCTCACAGATCCGGATATATCATACGCGCCTTTCGGTGTAATTGGTATACGACAATTTGGTCCCGTTTGATGGGACACACTCCATATCATAAAATTTTAATATTTTGAAAACAAGTTTTTTTTAATTTTCTACATGATTTTTCACTAGGTTTTAAATAATATTAATTTAAAATATTTAATGGTTTCTGAAGGGGGTCAGGTTGTCGATACATTAATGAAATCAATTCTTCGATCGATCAACTGTAGAGGAAGATACGAGCCTTCCAACATAGGGTGTTAGACTGTTTTGGTTCTGTTTTATACATTAGTGTATAAATGATTTTTCTGGTATTTTTTGGTCCATTTATCACAGAATCGAACTCATTCGAATCAAAACTATTTGAAGATAATCGAAGGTGGTTAGGTTGCGATATACCGGAGAAAGCGGATCGTGAAAGGTCGAAGAATGAAGAAGAAAATGCCACACGAATAGGGGCCACTGGGGGTCTGCTGTGCACGTTGTTCCCCACACGTGAGCGGATCCGGCGGTCGGCGCGGCCAAGGATGGTGACGGCGGCTGCTCTGCGGCTGTCGGCGTCGGTGCTGGTTTGGAGGTAGGGTTAGGGTTAGATCTTAGGGTTAGGGTTAGTGTCACGCCCCAGTCCCAAAATATCGAGGGACTAGACACGTGACAATGGCCAGCAGCACACACCGATGGACAAACCCAATTTAATGGATCCATCGGGGCATACTTAAGCTGTAATACAATAATAAGGGTCTAAATATACTAATCTCATCCACATAAATGAATACAACAATATCAGAATCATAAAGCAAGATCAATCTCAATATAACATAAACTCGGGAAATAACCCGATAATGAGTCTGATACATCTGTCAAGATACAAGAATAAAGATAACCACAGCAAATACCGAGTATGGAAACAGTATATACTCAGAAGATACCCTCGGTGATCACTCGTCTACTGGATCTGGTACTGCTCCAGTGCCTGCTCCTGTTCCTGCTTCTGCTAATGCTCCTGTCCCGTATACCTCGGGATCGATCTCGTCTGCTAATCCTGGGGACATAATCCGGATCCAGGTCCTCAGGGGACATAGCAAGGTACAGATAATACAAGCCAAAATAAATGCAGTGCAGCAATAAATGAAATAATAGGGTAAATATATAACCAGCTAAGTGATATGCAAGTGAGAGTTTTAGTCATACTCGGGCTGAGACTACTACAGGATCTGTGTCGGGGAATCCCATAGCAGTATTCTCTCGAAGGGCCAGTACGGTACCAAAGCTCTGTGAGTCTAAGAAACTTCAATTAAAGTATTATATATATATAATCAGCCTTTTGTATGGTAAATCTCTCCCCACCATTGTAATCTCACGTCTCATGTCCATGACACGCATGATCAAAACTAATGCAGCAAGTCATATAATGTCTATGAATATAATGTCTATGTCATAAAACCTGTATCCTATACAGAATCACCATGAATATCTCAAGAAGATTCTGTCTCATGAATAGTGTCAAGTGTCCTGGGTCTATGTACTTGATAAGACAAGTACGAGAATGTAAATGGTCACGATATCCATCTCTAGGTGACGTTACACAACTCCTCGTACGGTGTTGGCACCCGACTATTAATCGGACGCTAAGTAAGTCACACGGTCCTAGGTCAAGCATGCACAAGATATAAATAAATCAAGAAAATATGTAACAAGAACTGCAATGTTGGCAAGGTACACTTGCCTGGGGTTTGAATACCAACAGCTGTCCCTGTATCAGTGGATTCTGTAGGTACTCCTCCAAAAGCTGTAATAAACATCACCATCAGATTCAAAAAATATCAAATAGCTAGAAATGTCTGTCCTTAAGTCCAATTTGGACACAAGGGCAAAAATGACAATTTTTGATCAAAGCGGGGTCCACATGTGGGCCGCTTCGCACCGAAAAATGTAACCGGGTCAAAGGTCTCCAAATTTGTCAAACTTAGTGTCAACAAGTCTAAAACAACGATACGAACCCAACGGAACATCCAGAATTGGATTCCGATGAGCCGATCACAAAATCGCCCGTCAAGTGGAGCCGCGGGGCCCACAATACGCGATTTTGTCAACGTTCTCAGAATTGAACCAAACTTGGGTCACAGGACCAGCGTATTGCTATGAGTCTGATGGCGCAAGTTTCGTTTCGATCTGACGTGTGTACACAAAGTTACGACATGTTCCAGAACAGGCGGATACGGGGCGTTGTCGACGGATACGCGTAGATTTTGGTGTGCACGCACATCCAAATCAACTTCTGCAAAATCCCGCACGTCCGTATCAACGACGTGCATATTTCGGTGATGACCGCGAGCGACCAAGTCGTCCCGTTTGGCGTGGCGTACTCAGTTCCGGGTGAAAATGGGGTATTATTTTTTCTGTTTTTGGATCGCGGTTCGCGATCGCCACAGGACGCGATGCACCGAGCGGGTTGCACGGACATCGAGAGGGTTACACAGTCTACGCGTCACAACTGACGAAACGAAAAACAGAACAACGAGGAGAGAGAACGGATTACCTGAACAGGGCTCCGTGGAACGAGGATTTCTCGTGTCCGGGTCACTGTGCTGTGTCCTGAGTCAGCCGTGTCCGGGTTCTGGAATGCTGCTTTGTCCGGGTCAGCCGTGTCCGGGGCTAGGGCAGTGGGTCATCGATGCTGCGGGGGGCTGGGAGGTCGACGACGAGTGGTGGTCGAGGAAGACGAGGTCGGGGATGGGTCGAGCGGGGTCGAGGGCTGGGGTGGTGGTGCTGGGCTGGGCTAGGGCGGAGCGTAAGGCGGAGGAGATGGTGGAGATGGAAGGCTGCGGGGGTTCGAGACGGAGCTGTGGGAGAGATGGAGGGTGGTGGAGCTCGTCGGAGGGATCGACGATGGTGGAGTCGGGGTGCCAGGTGGTCGAGGCTGGGCGGAGGAGATGGTCGGGAGAGATGGGGGAGAGCGAAGGCGGTGGTGGAGGTTCGTCGACAGGAGAGATGGAGGCTAGGGGATAACTGGAGGAGGAAAACGACGGAGAGGATTTAGGGTTCAGGCGAGGGAATTATCGCTGCGGTGTCTGGGCGGAGGGAGGAGATGGCTAGGGTGATCTGGCGGCGGGGCACGAAATTTGAGACGACTATATAGGCGCCGGAACAGTATTTCCGGGTGAGATTAGGATTAGGGTTTCGGTTAGGGTTTCGGGACCGGGTCGGGTTCGATTCGGATCCGACCCGACCCGTTAAGGGATATGTTTGGTTTAGTTCGATTTAACAGCGGTTTGGGTCGGTTTGGTTTATTTAAGAATAAACCGGGTTCAGTCAGGGTTTAATTAGGTTTAAATTTTAATTAGTTTTTAGGGCTTTAAAAATATTTTCGGGGTCCAATAAATTCTTGGAAAATTACCATATGTCTAGTTTTTTATTTCACACTCAAAATATTATTTCCATAATATTTGAATATTAATTAATATCCTAAAAAAATCATTTAATCACAAAATACCTTAGTTTTAATTCCAGAAAATTACAGAAAATTGTGAAAAATCTAAATTAAAAATTCCTGAAAAATTAGGAGGTTTACAATCTACCCAACTTAAAACAATTTCGTCCTCGAAATTAAACTAGGGTAGGGTCTCTCTATCAAATCTCACTTGATTACAGTCTAAAGAATTTCTCTCAAGTGAACATTGCGGTCTCTACCCAACTTAGAATTTACCCATCTATCATCTAAGGCTATACATCTAAGAAAGCTATGCCCCAAGTTATTTAATCATGTTATTGAATCCTCAAAGTTTTTAACACCAAATATATCATCTATGATATGCCCTTAATCATTTATAAAAGATAGTCACCAAACAATACGACTGGCCTGTGGGGTATATCTAGTACTATCTATATATCAACCTTATACCAAGCAAGATGTTTCGTCTTTCCGAAATAAGGGGAGACGAAGATCAATAATAAAGAGTTCAAGGGGGAGGTAATAGAATAGAATTATCGGGATCAAGGCGTTTAAAGAATTCAAATGGAAATTGTCAAGACAGTTGTGGATTGAAATCATATTTTGGTAATTCCTTATTCGCATGCTCGTATTAGTTCAGCTATGTAACCGATACGATCTGGTCAGACATATCTAGAGGGCAAGTACAGGTGTCTACTAGTCAACTATATATCTCAATTCACGTAAGTATTATTGCGAAGGGCAAATCAAGCGCACTATGGTTGATCAGACCGTAATACACTGATTCTGAATTATATTATTATGGGCCTCCCCAATAATACATATGTCACGAACAAGCTCGACAAAGAATAAGCTTGCACAAACTAGGCTATAATAGCAGCATAAGTCAAGGTAGTACAAAAATATAAGTACGCTAGATGATGATAAAATGAGGTACAAATTAATTCAAGTTCACAAAAATAAAATAAAATAAGCAATAATAATAAAAGACTACACAATCTCTACAGTTATCATACAACCTCCTTGTCTAAGTCGCTAGTCGACCAAATAGGGGCAAGGACCTCTAAATTCTATTGTCTGAATAAACACTATCTTCTTATACAAATCTAAAGTTGTGTCACCCTAGTTCACTTCATCAATGGGTCAATAGGGCTAGGTGGTACTATGTTGTGAGGCATACTACTCATCTTAAAATAATAAACTAATACTGAAATTGTCTTAAGGATACCGTGGAAACTTTTGTTAAGGTCTACGAGAAGGGGTCTTAGTACCTATTAGGGTATCCTCCTATATTACATAGGTTATGGTCGTCTTAAGCCATAGTCTTAGTTCTTATAGAACAAGGGTCGATAGTAAGAATAGAAGAGTTACTAGACGTTAAGGGGGAGAGGGATCTAACTTGTATCGAGGTGGGGGTACAAATTACGCGACTTAAAGCTAAGGGGTAATCATTAGGTCATAATCTACAATAATAACTTAAACTGTCAAGTTCTAATTATCAATCACATAGATTTTTTTTAGAGTAACAACCAAAATAAACAATAAGAGGCGCACAGGAATCAAGGCAGGATGCAAGTCAAGAAATTAATTCGAATCCGATATAGATGTCAAGAACGATTCAAGCAAGTGGATGAGATCCAAAAACTTATCCTATTCTTATTGCAGGCTTGCTTGGTCCCTAAGTTGAAACTGAAACAATTTAGTCGTTGACCTGCATGGGCCACCACAAAAACCAAGTCACACCCCAGTCACAAAATATCGAGGGACTAGACACGTGGCAATGGCCAGCAACACACACCGATGGACAAACCCAATTTAATGGATCCGTTGGGGCATACTTAAGCTGTAATACAACAATAAGGGTCTAAATATACTAATCTCATCCATAGAAATGAATACAACAATATCAGAATCATAAAGCAAGATCAATCTCAATATAACATAAACTCGGAAAATAACCCGATAATGAGTCTGATACATCTGTCAAGATACAAGAATAAAGATAACCATAGCAAATACTGAGTATGGAAACAATATATACTCATAAGATACCCTCGGTGATCACTCGTCTACTGGATCTGGTACTGCTCCAGTGCCTGCTCCTGCTTCTGCTAATGCTCCTGTCCCGTATACCTCGGGATCGATCTCGTCTGCTAATCCTGGGGACATAATCCGGATCCAGGTCCTCAGGGGACATAGCAAGGTACAGATAATACAAGCCAAAATAAATGCAGTACAGTAATAAATGAAACAATAGGGTAAATATATAACCAGCTAAGTGATATGCAAGTGAGAGTTTTAGTCATACTCGGGTTGAGACTACTACAGGATCTGTGTCGGGGAAACCCATAGCAGTATTCTCTCGAAGGGCCAGTACGGTACCAAAGCTCTGTGAGTCTAAGGCACTTCAATTAAAGTATTATATATATATAATCAGCCTTTTGTATGGTAAATCTCTCCCCACCCAATGTAATCTCACGTCTCATGTCCATGACACCCAGGATCAAAACTAATGCAGCAAGTCATATAATATCTATGAATATAATGTCTATGTCATAAAACCTGTATCCTATACCGAATCACCATGAATATCTCAAGAAGATTCTGTCTCATGAATAGTATCAAGTGTCCTGGGTCTATGTACTTGATAAGACAAGTACGAGGATGTAAAGGGTCACGATATCCATCTCTAGGTGACGTTACACAACTTCTCGTACGGTGTTGACACCCGACTATTAATCAGACGCTAAGTAAGTCACACGGTCCTAGGTCAAGCATGCATAAGATATAAATAAATCAAAAAAATATGTAACAAGAACTGCAATGTTGGCAAGGTACACTTGCCTGGGGTTTGAATACCAACAACTGTCCCTGTATCAGTGGATTCTGCAGGTACTCCTCCAAAAGCTGTAATAAACATCACTATCAGATTCAGAAAATATCAAATAGCTAGAAATGCCTGTCCTTAAGTCCAATTTGGACACAAGGGCAAAAATGACAGTTTCTAGTCAAAGCGGGGTCCACATGTGGGCCGCTTCGTACCGAAAAATGTGTCAGGGTCAAAGGTCTCCAAATTTGTCAAACTTAGTGTCAACAAGTCTAGAACGACGATACGAACCCAAGGAAACTTCCAGAATTGGATTCCGATGAGCCGATCACAAAATCGCCCGTCAAGTAGAGCCGCGGGGCCCACGATACGCGATTTTGTCAACGTTCTCAGAATCGAACCAAACTTGGGTCACAGGACCAGCGTATTACTACGAGTCCGATGGCATAAGTTTCATTTTGATCCGACGTGTGTACACAAAGTTACAATGTGTTCCAGAACAGGCGGATACGGGGCGTTGTCGGCGGATACGCGTTGATTTTGGTGTGCACACACATCCAAATCAACTTCTGTGAAATACCGCACGTCAGTATCAACGACGTGCACGTTTCGGTGATGACCGCGCGCGACCAAGTCGTCCCATTTGGCGGGGCGTACTCAGTTCCGGGTGATAACAGGGCATTATTTTTCCTGTTTTTGGATCCCGGTTCGCGATCGCCACAGGACGCGACGCACCAAGCGGGTTGCACGGGCATCGAGAGGGTTACACAGTCTACACGTCACAACTGACGGAACGAAAAATGGAACAACGAGAAGAGAGAATGGGTTACCTGAACAGGGCTCCGTGGAACGAGGATTTCTCGTGTCCGGGTCACTGTGCTGTGTCCTGAGTCAGCCGTGTCCGGGTTCTAGAATGCTGCTGTGTCCGGGTCAGCCGTGTCCGGGGCTAGGGCAGTGGGTCGTCGATGCTGCGCAGGGCTGGGAGGTCAACGACGAGTGGTGGTCGAGGAAGACGAGGTCGGGGATGGGTCGAGCGGGGTCGAGGGCTGGGGTGGTGGTGCTGGGCTGGGCTAGGGCGGAGCGTAGGGCGGAGGAGATGGTGGAGATGGAATGCTGTGGGGGTTCGAGGCGGAGCTGTGGGAGAGATGGAGGGTGGTGGAGCTCGTCGGAGGGATCGACGATGGTGGAGTCGGGGTGGCAGGTGGTCGAGGCTGGGCGTAGGAGATGGTCGGAAGAGATGTGGGAGAGGGAAGGCGGTGGTGGAGGTTCGTCGACGGGAGAGATGGAGGCTAGGGGATAACTGGAGGAGGAAAACGACGGAGAGGAGTTAGGGTTCAGGTGAGGGAGTGGTCGTTGCGGCATCCGGGCGGAGGGAGGAGATGGCTAGGGTGATTTGGCGGCGGGGCGCGGAATTCGAGACGACTATATAGGCGGCCGGAAAAGTGTTTCCGGGTGAGATTAGGATTAGGTTTTCGGTTAGGGTTTCGGGTCCGGGTCGGGTTCGATTCGGATCTGACCCGACTCGTTAAGGGATAGGTTTGGTTTGGTTCGGTTTAACAGCGGTTTGGGTCGGTTTGGTTTATTTAAGAATAAATCGGGTTCAGTCAGGGTTTAATTAGGTTTAAATTTTAATTAGTTTTTAGGGCTTTAAAAATGTTTTCAGGGTCCAATAAATTCTCAGAAAATTATCCTATGTCTAGTTTTTCATTTCACACCCAAAATATTATTTCCATAATATTTGAATATTAATTAATATCCTAAAAAATTATTTAATCACAAAATACCATAGTTTTAATTCCAGAAAATTACAAAAAATTATGAAAAATTCAAATTAAAAATTCCTGAAAAATCAGGGGGTTTACAGTTAGGGCTTACGGTCATATATATATATATATATATATATATATATATATATATATATATATATATATATATATATATATATATATATATATATGTATATACACATATATATAATGAATTGGGAAAGGAAAACGGGTCCGGGTTTCCTGTATGTGTGTGCGTGTGTTTGTGTTGGTGGTTTAGTTGCTGTGGGTGGTGATATTTTTTTTCCTTTGCTTTCTTTTCCTTTCTTTTTATTTTTTTATTTTATTATTACTTGTCACGCCCCAGTCCCAAAATACGTAGGACTAGGAACACGTAAGCATGCCACCCGTATGGATATGGCAACTCCAATATATGGAAACCAACATCCACATGTACGCTGTAATATGAATATCAATCCACAAGTGGTATAAACATATGTCACAAGTCACAGGGTATAATCTAAATCTCATCCATGAAAATTAAATATAAATAAATAACCAGTGTCTATGAAACTAGATCTCAATATAAGTATCTAAGGATGATAGTTGGATGGAAACAAATCCACTACCAACTCGAATATAAAGGTACAACACAATAAACATATATAAGAACACCAGCTAACGACCATGGGCTCGAAGAGAAGACATCCACGAAACATATATAACCATCCAAATCTGTGCTCCTGTAAATACTCAAGAACAGATACACCTGGAAGGGGACCAGGTCCTCAGAGGGACGTAACAAGATACAGAACAACAAGCCAATTTGAATATAGTAAACATGCATATTGTTTGAAAATATATAAGTACGTTGTACAAGAAAATCTATATGAATGCAAATGAGGACAACTTTTCGACGTATGGGCAAGGGTAGGCTTCTCGATCTAAGCCTCACAACTCACACACCCGCCAGTGGACATCAGAAATTGTCATACCTCGGGGGTAGCGACCAGCGCGACTCTACAGAAATGGACATACCTCGGGGGTAGCGACCAGCGCGACACACGCTCGTAGTATGAATTATATACTACAGTTTACCAGAGTGGTTAAAACCCATACGCCTACTGATTGTCCTCTATGATACTAAGTGTCAAGTGTGTGTCAATATATCTAATATATAGTAATGACTGAAAGAAACTACACATGCAATGAATAAACAGAAATACAATAAATATACAGAAATATACTAAGCATGCAAAATACTGTAAACAATTTGGCAAGGTATCTTGCCTGGTAAGAAAGCTACAAGGTGTACTGTCCAGAAGTCAAGCACACAGGATCAGAAGCTACGGCCTCAGAACAAATATCTCCGGATGCTGAAATAGATATCACCAACGTTCCCAGAATAAGAAAAATAGCTAGAAAGCACTTCCCTTTCGTCCAATTTGGACACAGGGGCAAAATGGTAATTTCGGATAAAAGTGGGGTCCACGTGTGGCCCACTTTGCACCGAAAAATGTGCCAAAGATTACAGTCTATAAATGGAACAAGTTATAGGTCAAACAACTCTAAATGTCAATACGAACCCAACGGTATGTCCAAATATGGATTCCGATGGGCCGAACACAATTTTGCCCAAAAAGTCAACCGTGAGGCCCGCCAATTGGCGACTTGGTCAACCATCTCAGAATTGCGTGAAAATTGGGTCACAGGACCAGCGCGTTACCACGAGTCCAGTGACGCAAGTTTCGTCATAATCTGACGAGCGTGCAGAAAATGTGCGCGACTTTTGCAAAAGTTGCGACAGGGGATTGTCCGCGGATACGGGCTGATTCTGGCGCGCACACGAGTCCTAATCAGTTTTTGTGAACTCTCACGTGTTCGGTTATGCTACGCGCACCATTCGATGTACTTGGTACACGGCAGGGCGGTCCCGTTTGGCGGGGCGTGTTCCGTTTCACAACTTTTAGAAATCTGGAAAAATATGTTTGCATGATTTTCCAACGAATTTAATTCTGTCTACAGCAGTTAATAATCTAGGATTATTTAACAAAAAATAAACTAGGTCAAGTGGTCTACGCATACCAAATAGAATCATCGAATTCAGATCTCTGTGGTGGGAGATACGAACTCGGAAACATGGGTGATCATCGCAGTTTTCTGCGATCCCAGAATTTGGTCTATTTCCGCCAACTTTGGCGCTGTTTTCGCCTATGGTTTCAAGTTGTTCGAGGTCTATATCACACATATATGGAAGAGGGTTAAGGAGTGAGCATACCGGTGAAGACGGGATGGCATTTGGTTGAGCGAGGCGACGGAAAACAACTCCGGAACACAGGTACCTCGCTGCGAAAATCTGCAGTGCGCGGGATCGCGGTCGTCGGGGTTGGTTTGGACGGCCTGGCGGGGTTCTCTGGCTGCGGTGACGGCGTTCTCTAGGTCTAGATGGAAAGAGGAAGGGCCTGGATGATTTAGGGTTAGGATTTTATATGATATATATATATATATATATATATATATATATATATATATATATATATATATATATATATATATATATATATATATATATATATATGAAAGGGAAAGAGGGGGTGTTCGCGGCTAAGGGGTATGCTTGGCCCCGCAGGTTGCTATGAGCATCTAAGGGACGACTCACAAAGGGGGGTCTGCTGCTGTGCATTCCTAGCAAAAGGCCGGGTGGTAGTAGTTGTATATGGTTATGGTTATTAATGGTTATTAGGAAATAGTTTAATGGATTTTTTTTTTCTTTTTTTTCTTTTTTTTCTTAATCTTTTCCTTTTCTATTCTCCTTTATATATATATATATATATATATATATATATATATATATATATATATATATATATATATATATATATATATATATATACATATATATACACGTATATACTCACAGAAAAATCTAAAATTATATTAATGCACACCATTAAGCTAGCAACTGCTCAAGGGGTCTCCTACATGAAATAAATTCCAAAAAATTTGCTAATGGCCCCATAAATCCCCTAAGTGCACCAACACCTAAAATAAAAATTATTAAAAATTTATTTCTCCTAATTAGCCACTAATTACTATAATTAAATTAATAATTAATAATTAAAAAAAGGTATATACGATTTTTAGGAATAGGGGTTTTATATTACTAATATATATATATTTAGGACTATTTGATATTACCCCCTCTTAGATTAGGTATATTGATATTACCCCCATGTTAGATTAAAAGTTGAGAATACCTCCCTGAAAGTGTCGTTAAATCCCTGAAAGTGTCGTTAAAAACTCTTTAACGACACTTTCAAAACTTATTAACGACACTTTCATGTTTTTAACGACACTTTCAGGGGGGTATTCTCAACTTTTAATCTAACAAGGGGGTAATATCAATATACCTAATCTAAGAGGGGGGTAATATCAAATAGACCTATATATTTATATATACACATATCTATTTAGAGTATAATTTTTTTTTTGAGAAAATTATATTTGCACAATAAATAATTTTTAGAAAATTTATATTAATTTATCAGAGAAAAAAGATAGTTTTGTGAAATTTTTTTATAAAATATTTATTTAAGTAAATAAACCAAAGAATTCATTTCCGTAATTACTAGGAAAATAACAATTTCAACAATCAAATAAATATATAAAAAAATACTGAAAATGCAAATTAAAAATTAGGGGGGTTTACACACCCTTTATCGAATGGCCCAGTAGAGCTGAAGGAACTGAAGGTGCGATTACACGAGACGTTGGACTGATAATATATTCGCCCAATTGTTTCTCCGTAGGAAGCTCTGGTACTGTTCGTGAAGAAGAAAGACGGATCAATGCTGCTATGCATCAACATCCGGAAACTGAATAAGGCGACAGTGTAGAATAAGTACCCGCTACAGAGGATATATGACCTATTTGATCAACTGCAAAAAGCAAAAGTATTCTCTAAAATTGTTCTCAGGCCGGGCTATCATCAGCTGAAGATTAAGTCTGATGACGTTGCCAAGTCCCTGTTTCGAACCAGATACATGCATTATAAATTCTTAGTGATGCCATTCAGTTTGACGAAGGTTCCGGCAGTATTCATAGATGTAATGAACCACGTCTTTCGACCTTTCGTAGACAAATTTGTGATCGAATTCATCGACGACATCCTTATATATTCAAAGAGCAAGAAAGAGCACATGGAGCATCTGAGGACCGTGCTACAAACTTTGTGAGAACATAAGCTATTTATGAAGTTGAGTAAGTGTGAGTTCTAGATGAGCAGTGTATCATTCCTTGGTCATATTATCTCGGCGGAAGGCATCTTTGTTGACCCAAAGAAAGTTAAAGCTATAGTAGATTGGAGATAGCCTACGTCAGTCAGCGAGATTTGGAGCTTCCTGGCAGGGTTACTATCGAAGATTCATGAAGAAATTTTTAAGACTGGCTTCGCCTTTGACTCACCTCACCCAAAAGGGAATGGCATTCAAGTAGTCAGACGACTGCGAGGCTTCTTTTCAGGAGTTAAAGCAGCGACTCATTTTGGCCCCGATACTCGCTCTTCCGGATGGGCCAGAAGGGTTTCAGATCTTCAGCGACGCTTCAGGACTTGGCTTACGGTGCATGCTCATGCAGCAGAATACGATAATAACATTCGCATCGCGACAATTAAAGTCGCATGAGAAAAATTATCCCACACACGACCTAGAACTGGCGGCGATTGTGTTCGCGTTAAAATTATGTCGACACTACCTTTATGTTTTGGCATGCAAAATTAGTACAGATCACAAGAGCCTCAAATATATTTTCACCCCAAGAGATCTAAACCTACGACAATGGCATTGGCGGGAGCTCCTTAAGGATTACGATATGAATATAGACTATGCTCCTAGCAAGGCTAATGTCATGGAAGATGATTCGAGTCAAAAATTTGTGGCGTCAGTATCCATAAACAACAGAATACTACGAGACTTTGAAGTGATGGGTATCGAACTGCTAGTCCGATACCGAGGAGTGCTACTGGCTGATCTTTATTTTGAACTGAGCTTGCTATAAAGAATCATGTCCTCTCAGAAAGATGTTCCATTCCTGAAGAAGATATGCGAGCTGATATCGACATAAAAGGCAATCGATTTCGAAGAAGATGAGAATGAGATGCTGCGGGTGAAAGGAAGACTATGTGTTCCTAACAACGCATAACTCTGGAAAGAAATATTAAAGGAGGCAAATTATGCAAGGTACTCCTTACATCCAGGTAGCACTAAGATGTATAAGGACTTACGCACAATCTTTTGGTGGTACGACATGAAACGAGATGTCGCAATCTTTGTGTCACAATGTTTGGCTTGCCAGCAGGTGAAAGCGGAGCATCAGATGTAACTACCACTGTTCACCATAGGGGTATTTTGGTAATTTTGTATGTTGTTTAATTTTTTATATATTATTTTATATTAATGATTGCCTAAAATTATATTAGTGTTAGTTAGTGGCTAGACAATTAGAATTTACAAGTGTTAGTTAGTGCTAATTATTCTTAGTCATGACTTTAGTAATTAGAATTAATTAAGTTTAGTTGTCATGAAGAAAATATTCCTCTTAGTTGTAGAGATTCCTTCCTTTAGTTAATTAGATTCCATTCATGACAAATGGATAGAGACAAATTTGATATTTTGGCATGACCAAACCTTACTATAAGAGATAAGTTCAATTTAGAGCTCATCCATTCATTTTATTTCACTCATTAGCCTTATTTTTTTTAAAGCTTCTTCCTTCCCAAGCAAACCTAATTCCCTACCAATTACACTTAATCCACTTTCAATTCCACTCTTTCTCACCATCATGAAGGCTTAGAGCATTGGAGAGCATAAGGAGATCCATAGGAGAGGAGCTTGCTAAGAGATCGTGTCCGACTCATCCTTTCAGTGTCCAAATTCAGAATTCTCCAAAGAGGCTACCAAAACACTAGGTAATTCTCTTAATTTTATCTAATTCATGGTTAGGAACACCCCTTGGTTATGTAGGAACCTTTCAATAGATATATTTGACTTTGCAATGGTAGATCTAGGTACTAGAAGCCCTTAATTTGGTAGATCTAAGTTGGTATCATAATTTTGGAGCTTAATTTAGAGAAAACCCTAATTGTGTCCATTGAGTGTGTGTGAGTATCTTGGATGTAAGGTAAGTGTAGTTTATGATCATGGATTAGTATTTTGGGAGTTGGTATCATATGATACCTAATATGGTACCATAATATCATGTACAAATAAGTGGGATATGTATGGGATAAATTAGAGTGTGGTATCCTAGGATGTATGAATGTATTTAGAATACCAAGACACCAAAATATTAGAATTAGTATGAGGTAATACTAGGATACTAAGGTAAGGTTGTGATATTATGTATTGGATTAAAATACCATGGTAAGGGTAGTGTCTAGCTTGGGTAATGAGTTAGGTACCAAGGTATGAGTTAAGGTATTGGGTATTGGTCAAGGTAATGGTATTAGCTAAGGTATTAGTCTAGAAACTAGGATACATGGTAATATGTTAAGGTATTGGTTAAGGTAATAAGGTAATACTAAGGTATTGGCTAGATATTAAGTGTTAGACTAAGTTATTGTATATATTAGTATATCTATATAATATATATATAATATTATTATATCATAGCTAACTAGTATGACTTTAAAATCTTCTTTAGCTAAGGTATTGACCCTAGAACTAAGGTATTGACTAATAGTTAAGGTATTTGAGATACGGGCTAAGGTATTAGGTAAACGTATGATACATGTTAAGATACTGTGATACGGGTAAGGTAAATAGTTATAGGCCAAGGTATTACTAAAATTTATAGGTAAAAGTATATATTAGGGTAATATATGCTAGTTATGATACTGTACCTTGTTCTTTTCATTTTCATACATGCACTGACTGTACCATATTGCCTATTGCATGTCTCTTTATTTTTCTATTACATTATTTCACTGTCTTCTCAGTATCTAGCATCATCTGTTTATTGCTTTATAGTCCTTATTAATTAAATAGAACTGTTATTTAAGATTTATATTTAGCTCCTTCCTGACTGGAAATATTTTTCCAGACTATGCCTTAGAGGATCGGTATCCGACACTTTATGGACCATATGGTGAGTAGCTGCAACTTGGGCTTGATAGTTTAGTTGTGATTCCGGGAGGTCTAGCCGGAATCACTAATCTTCTAGTTAGTTCTTTTAGCAGACTATTTGGTACCGGATTTGTCTCCGGCATTTTTGATGAGACTTGGATATTTATTGAGTTAGATTATTACTTTTTGACTTGTGTTGTATTTAATTTTGTTCGATATCTTATCGTGCTGTAGTCCTGTGATTGAGTATGTGTTCATTTTATTTGTGTCATCTGTGCCTCCTTATGGAGATTGGATGCTTGTGTGAGATTGGCTAGATAGTATCAAGACCTTGACAGCGTTCTACCGTCGATGCTGCGGCGTAGGCTGGACGTACCCGCGTACTCGTGCCCCAATTTTGGGTGCAGGTCGTGACACTAGTAAATTATTAGTATAGTCTAGAAACCTAGTAGTGGCCTAGTATTAACTAGTATTGACTAGTTTAACATAGTTGGCACCTAAAAACCAAATAGTGACATGTTAAAACCTTGTACAACTTTATAAACCTTGTAAATAGGTAAAATCAACCTAGAAACTAGAAAATGATCTAGTTTACTAGGTTGACCTAGATTTGACATAGTTTGACCAAAATTGATCAAATTTGATATAGTTTGACCTAGTTTGACTTAGTTGGACCTAGTATTAATTTAGAGACATAGTTTTAAGCTAGTATAGCATGTTTGTGATTCCAAAATACTGTAATGATAAATAATTTCATATATAGGTTTGTGAGGCACCAATACAGGCACAGTTTGACATTTATTGTTCTGGATCACAAACGAATATATTCTCTGACAGTTTTTTGTTTATGGTATTTTCTATGTTTCTTGTATCTAGTGTAGATATAACATTTATTGTTCCGGCACCTAAGTCTTGTTGTTCTTGTACTTGTATAGACACCGATTCTTGAGAAGACTTGCTACATTCTCATAGAATCCCGTGCCATAGCGTGCCATGGTTGGATCCACTACACTAGTAGGGACGAGGAGTGTTAGTGTAGATATGTGATGATACCCTTCTTGTGCATGTCTTGTTCCTTGAATAATGTTAATCATACACAACGCGTATGATTAACCAGGCCATAATCCTTGTTCAAGTTTCCAAGCCGATCACATGTTGAAGCTAGTACTCACTCACTTAGTTAGTTGTATTTCTTGTCTCTTGTATATGATACTTATTACTCTTGTATTTATTTACAACATTCTATATCTTGTATATTTCTTGCTCTTGTTCTATTTTTTTGTATTTCTTTCTATTTACTGTTATATAGTCTTTATCATTTATTAGAGCTGCTGTTAGAGGTGTGCTTCGCTCCAATCCTGACTAGATAATATTTTTCAGTGATTGTTGTGCTCTACATTCCAAAATTTCAGAGTGATGCTATAGACATGACTGCTCTTACAATGTGGATCTTAAGGTGATAATTGTAGAGATCTAGGCTAGTAATTTTTATTCCATATTATGTCTAGTTTTCTTCCTTTAGAATGTTATTTGGTTTATCTTTCTTATTTATTCTGCCCTTAAATTATGGTGATTGAGTATATGATAGAACTAGTTGTATTAGTAAGATTCATAGCTACATATTGATGACCTATACAACGTTCTATCGCCGATGCTGTGGCGTAGGCTGGACGTACCTACGTACTCGTGCCCGATCATGTTGGTGCGGGTCATAACACATTTTTATGGTAGCCCATACAGGTCAGGCTTCATAACTAGTGCGATATCGTGGTAGTGCAATGACTTACTTGTACTACTGCGAGCCTGCGATATGATATAGGATATAAAATATAGGATGAGAGAATACTCAATCACAAATTAGGGTTCCATGAGAGATTCTGGGGATGACCCTTGAGGATCTTACTATAAACTCTACTTCAAAATCTGTTTCCACTTGTTTCCGTTCACTCTCACTTGTTGTTGATGAATTTGATTCTTGAAGTTCATTGTTAACTTTGATTCTTATATCGAGATAAATTTTATAGACTGAATTTAGGTATATTCTGATAATATATTTTGATGAGTACACTAAAAAAGGTAAACGTCTACTTTAGTTATGGAGTCTAGAGTTTATCGTAACCATATTAGCTGACATGACAAAAACATAGAGTCAATTTTGGGATATACTTATCTTAGTTATGGAATCTAGAGATCTCGCAACCATGCTAGATGGCAATGCAAGAATTTAGATAACATGATTTGAGAGATATATACCTTGGTTATGGACTCTATAGTTTATCACAGCTATGCTTACTAGCATGGCAAAAATTATGGGTAACATGATTTCAGATAGACGTATATGATTATCAGATTGTATCTTAAATTGGTTCTTAACATATCATCTCTATCATTCCACTCATGTTATTATAGAATTTTATTCCATCATCTTCCCCAGCTCAAGAATAAAGATATCCTTAGTTCCTCCTGTCCAGTTCCTCATAGATCTTTATTTTAATAGTTTTTGAGGTTCCTTGGATAGTGTAGTGGTTTGGTAACTTACAGATAGCTTGTGTCAAGTTGAGTATTGGTGTTGGCTGTAGGGAGTGTAGCTTATGAGTCTGAGAGTGGTTCATGGTTGGGTATATGAGCATCATGTATCAGTGAATAAGCCTAGAAGTAACTCAAAGCGTAGTATATTTATAATAATTGATCTAAGGTTGGTGTCAGAGTATAGTTAGTGATTGATACCTTGGTATTAGAAATAAGAGAGTTATGAGGGAGAGTACCATACCCATTTATGATTCTAGGTATTGGTATTATGTCATCATACATATTTTAGATGGATATAGGGTCATATAGTTAAGTGATCCAAGTAGCAATTGAATATCATGAAATTATTTTGGAAATTAATAGAGCCTCACTATTCTATTGGTGCTTGATACTTGGTTGTGTAGAGATGTGTATCCATGAGATGTATTAGAGAGTGAGCCATGGTAGAGTGATACCCATAAGTGTATAGGTGAGTGTGATAGTATTATAATATATTATGCTAGGTAGTAGGACTTGAGCTACATGTGGAAGTTGTCCATTAGTATGGGTAGTAGTGTGTGATGAGCTATTATGAGTGATAAGAAGTTAGTGTCAGTGTACCAAGAGTGTGTAGAGAGTGCAACTATTCAGGGTGTACCAAGATTTGGATAAGTAACATGTGATATGTGTCAATCTGATTTTAGTAAGTATTATTGTGGGTGATAATATTAGCTAGGTGTATCAGTGCGATATTGAGGTAGGAGGTATAAGGGATGAGTCATGGAGCGTAAGGTGTAGGTGTATTATACAATAAGAAGAGAAGTAACCCGTATATGAGTAAGTTTCAGTAGTGTGAGCACCTTGCTAGCGTATTAGAAGTAAGGAAATAGTTATGCATCAGTGAACCGTATGATGGGTATAATGGTACCAGTGAGATATCATAGTGTCATAGTTGTCATGCCCCGATCTCCCGCAGGCTAATCGGCTGTCCCCGCTAGGCGAGAATTATCGCACCAGCGCTCCCGCGGGACAATCGCTTTGACCCATCTGGGCGTGATACCGCACGAGCGTCGAGCCGCGCCCGTACAAGGCCGATGTTCTTGCTGGCGGTAAGAGGTCTAAGCCACCGAGTCGCACAGATTGTCCGAGTGTAGCGAAATTATAAACACATAGGCAATTGGTAACAAGTTTACTGAGTCGTCAATAACGGAAGCATTGAATAACACAAGTATTGAAGTAAAGTAAACTCTTTATTGATATTGAACAAGTGTTACAGGCGATGCTAGGCCGAGATTACAAGTCGCTCAAGCCTCTCTCTCTGAAACAGTAAAAGCGTGATAAGTGGCTACATTTGTGGATTGATGTACATGCGATATTCTAACATTATGTCTTGTATATGAGCTTCAGTTCAGGGTCACAATGCTCCAAGGCTCCAGAGTGAACTCCACGCCTTAGCATGCACGAAGGAGGCATCCGCACCGAACAAGGTTCTCCCGTACCCTGCAAGCAATCTGGTGGGTTATCAGTACATGAATGCACTGGTGGGGAGGCTACTCGCCCGCTCGACAAATCCAAATACGTTCAATAAGTTTCATGCACCATCTGTAAACCCCCTCTACCAATTTAGGATTATTTAATTTAAATTGAGAGACTAGGATTAATTTGGATACAATTAGAATTAATGTGCAACAATTATGTGACTTAATATGCCTTACCGTTGCTTCGATATTTGGAGCGCTACACTAGTAGGTACCCTCAAACTAATCAAATACATATCTCCTAGACATGCCCGACTACCCATCTGACCCTTGTGTAGCTTTTAGATACTCAATATTGTGCTTCATATGAGCTGCGCAATATTCGTTACAAAGGTCTATGTATTATGCCAATAAAACCAATTTCTTATAATTGCCCATTCCCATTTGAATTTGAGGCACAACCACAACCTAACTCCGTATAACCCAAATTAGGGTATTAAACTATTCTGAGCCTGCTATGCCCATGACACTTGTGTCCCACCCAAATTTAGTTCCATGTGTCTTCAATTCATTAAAGAACGTCGTACGTATTTTTTTAATTAAATTAAACTAGAAGCAATTTCACCAAAACAGGACCGGACCAAGCCTATGTATACCCTTTCTTGTGGACCAGCCCCCACCCCAAAGAGACCAGACAGGCCCCAGTCCCGAGGGTAGCCCATAATTCCCTCATATATATATATTGCATATTTTTCTTATATTGAAACCCTAGATCATAAACACCACCATCACCAAATAACCCTAGCCGACCTCCATTCCTCTAACCCGAGCTCCCTCCCTTCCCCCGACTTCCCAACGCCATCACCACCTCAGGCCGCCACCCCCCGGCCACCGGATCACCCCCTCGACGTCGGACCACCACCCCAGCCGCCTACACAGACCGCTAGCACCTCCATCCATCATCGTCACCATCTCCTTCACTATCACCAACACCCTTCATTAAATCCGACCCCCTTTTCGACTTCCCCCAGCCAACTCCGCCGCCTGAGTACCACCGCCTCTGCCTCCCCAAGACCTGGTCGCCATCCCAATACCATCCCAGCCCAGCAACCACCAGCACCCGCCGCTGCCAAGGCCGTTGCTGCCGATGCTGCAACTATTGCAGTTGCTGCCACTGCCGCTGCTGCCTTGCTGGCCGCCCGACCGGAGCCGTCCCCTTGCTGGAGTACGCACAATCGACAAGCACATGCCCCCCTCCAGTCAGCCACACCTAGGTAACCATTGTATTGCCCCTCTTTCCTTCTTGGTATCGTTGGATATTAATATCATTGTATCGTCGTATCTTATGTCGTGTGTCGACACGAGCAAAGTAATATAAAATATATTTGTGTATATAGGTATATAATTAGATTAGAATAATAATTAATAAGTTAGTAATTAATAAACTAGTAAATGACCCTAATAATATGACTTGTTATAAGGACTCGTAATTCACCAAAACCTAGGCATTGATCAAACACACAGTAACATGAGGAAGAAGGACCTGTAATTGTACGAAACACAAGCAGTTCGTAAAATCCATAACTTCGGTAAATTATGGTCGTGAGATACACGATAACTGAGGACAGGACACGTGTGCACCTTAGCTACATGCGCACGCGACTCTGTAGTCGACTAGCCGTGACCCTTGCGTCAGTACTTAAGCGTAGCGTCGTAGTTTTGTGTATGTATTGCTTTAGTGTCTGATGCTAGATTGCTATAGTATATTGTATGTTTAGGGTCACTGGACTAGCCAGGAGACACTGCAGGAACAGGCTATTGGCATTCACAGCTTGAGGACCCAGGCAAGATACCTTGCTATATTTACTGTCTAATTTAAATTATACACATGTTGTATGATATCTTGCTGTTTTATTTTATATGCCTGTGCGCATCCAAGATTGACTCGGGTGCAGTCGACGGATGCGTCGATGAGTAGTGTACTAGACCTAGTCATTAGCAGACCCACCCCATTGAAGGATACTCTGATTTCTTCCAAGACCTGACACTCATACACGTTTCACGGTGACAAAGTCATATTGGGATGCAGGTTCGCGTACTCGACTAGCTATCGGTGCGTGTGACATGCATCACGGTTAGTACGTAACTTAGGATTATTTGATTTGTAGAGACTTGGCATATAAATACGTGGTATGCACGTCGAGTAGTCAATTTGTGTATCTACATTGGACGGGGAGGACAACTAGTAGGCGTATGGGATACACCCATTGGAATTCGTAGTATCCAGAGGAGCCACGGATCCAATGACTCCCTTTATGCAGATTCTACGTTCTTCGGAGCGATATGGACATTATATTCTATGCAAATTCTACGTTCTTCGGAGTGATGTGGACGTTATATATACATACTATGCAGCTTCCACGTTCTTCGGAGCGGTATGGACGTTATGCCTACACCTACCTATACGTACCAATGTTGTCCTCACATTGCATTCACTTAGATGGTTAGCACACCCTTTATTGTATTTATTTTATTCAGTATTTATATATATGGCATATTTCTATGTATCTTGTTATGTCCCTCTGAGGACCTGGTACCTTTCCAGATTTGGACGAGGCATATTATCCCACAGTGTACAGCCCAGGACAGGAGACTAGGTACGCTACAACTGAGGAGCTAGATGTGCTATCGTCAGAGTTTTCGTGATCAGTTGGTAGGCCTTCTGCCTAGGATTGGGAGCATCATTATCTATTCAGCCGATGCCCTAGTTACTCTTTTTATCTGTCATTCAGTACTTTTATTTGGTCATAGTAGTGGGTTTGTCCCCACCAGACATTCTTGGTTGTACTATAATATTTTGAGACTGGCGTTTATCTTCCAGTATTTATTATTAGTATATTCTTACTATTTATATTGTGGGTGAGATTAGATTACCTATTTTTGATTTATATGGGACATGTTAGTATTTAGGACAGCGTAGCACTCTTCATTAGGATCCATTAAATTAGGATATCCTCGGAGACGTGACAGCTGGCTATTGCCACGTGGCCTGGTCCTGTATATTTTTGGGACTGGGGTGTGACATAGTTTTAGTGGTGGCCCATGCAGGTCGACTTATTCGCTTGTAGTATAGTAACATGCCCAGCGAGCCCGCAATAGGATAGAAATTACTAGGTCTCATCCACTTTGATTACGCCTTTGAACTTCCTTCGTATTGCTTCTAAATATCTGTATCTTGTTTGCTTGGTTCCGTACTCTTTTAATGAAGTCCTATCTCTTGCAGCAAGATGAACTTGCGCAGTGGACGAGGAGCACCGTGGTGCCAACCGATACCACCCAGAGAGAGGAGATACCCCAGGGACTACCTGGAGAGCAACCACCCCTACAGGCACCGCTGATACATTGGCGCAAGACTTCTTAGGGCGATCCTACCCAACAACACGAGGGACAGACTTCCCAGACGATCCCTACGTAATATTTTGAGGGCCAGACTTTGGGAGCTATACCGTTGTCGTAAACCGAGAGGCCAACATCTGAGGAGACACCTACTGCATAGCCAGAGGTTCCATTACCACCACCTCCACCTTATCCACCCCAGATGCCACAATCAGATGGACAGCCACAATTGCTTCAGTTCTTCCATACTATGATGCAAGCACAGTGGCATCAAACCGAGACGTTGAGACAGAGTTTGATGGAAGTACTAGAGAGGACATCTGTCTCAGCAACCGTACCAGCACCTGCACCAGCCCAGACAGGTGGCACCGTAAGATGGTTTTGACAGATGGGACCAGATACTTTCTCAGGCAACGAGACTGTAGAGGAGATCTCCGATTGGGTCGCCAACACGGAGATGCTACTAGAGGCTTCACAACTGCACCCAGACCTTTGGATGACTGCAGTGAGGGCCCAACTGAAAGGCAATGCCCATCACTGGTAGGATTCTATTGAGCGCAGTGTAGGCAAGAACCAGACTTGGGAACAGTTCTTGGAATACTTTAATACGAAGTATTTTTCGGCCATAGTCAGAAATGTCCTGTACTCCCAGTTCCTACATCTAGAACAAGGGAATATGACTGTTGACGCATATGACGCGAAGTTTAGCCGTCTTAGCAGATTTGGTGCCGTCCTGATACCCAATGATCTAGAGAAGGCCCAGAGGTTCCATCATGGCCTCACCTTCGAGCTGCAGAGGTATACCACCACACAGGCGACGATTTCTTATGAGGAGGTTCTTGCAGAGGCGAGGATCCAGGAGGCTATCTGCAGAGGAGCAAGATGTTCCAGCACGACCATACCAGCCAGAGCCCAGCCGGAGCAGGAGGACAGATCCGTCGTCACGGAGCACAGACACAGTAGAGGACAACACCGTACCAGAAAAAGGAGCTTCCGAATTGCCACTACTGTGGTAAGGTAGGACACTTCCAGAATAACTGCCGAAAGAGACTGGGAACATGCATAATTTGTGGAGCGAGCCAGCACCATGCTCAAGACTGCCCACAGTGCAGAGACATAGCACCGCAGACCGGACAGAGGCCAGCAGCACCAGTTCCGAGGATACTACCCCCGCTAGGAGGACAGCGTCCTCCAGCACCTGGAGGATTTCAGAGGGGACCACCCTTGGCCCCACAGCAGGCACAGTTTGATCGAGCCCGACAGCAGACTAGAGGGCAGAGGCACGGACAGGCCTTTGCATTAACAGCTACTGAGGAGGAAACAGAAGGAGAAGCTATCACAGGTACCATTTTAGTTGCATCATTACCTGCAACTGTATTGTTTGATTCTGGAGCTACACTATCATTTATATCTAGTAGATTTGTAGCAATACATAGAGTAGCTACTTCTCCTTTACCTACGAGTTGGAAGATTCTTACCGGAGGAGGTATCGTGCCGGTTACCAGCACTATTAGAACGTGTTCGGTAGTCGTATGTGGTAGAGAGATGAGAGCGCAATTCTTAGTATTACCCATGTCATACTTTGACGTTGTGCTAGGCATGGACTGGTTAAGCCAGTATAATGCCGTACTGGATTGCTGGAAAGGTAGCATCACTTTTAGACCACCAGATCAACCGGAGTTTGGGTACATGCTAGGGACCATCGAGCAAGGAGTATGACAGATAGCTGGAGCCTACATAGCTATGGAGATGGTACCCCCACCAATAATTGCAGAATTTGAGGATGTTTTTCCCGAAGAATTGCTAGGCTTACCACCAGATAGAGACGTAGAGTTCACTATTGAGATAGTACCCGGAGCAGCACCGGTATCTTCCAATGTATACCGATTGGCGAAGAAGGAACTAGATGAGCTGAAGCTACAATTAGAGGAGTTGAAGAGCAAGGGATTTATCCGTCCTAGTACATCACCCTGAGGAGCAACAATATTTTTTGTACCTAAGAAGGATAGAACAGTACATATGTGCATTAATTACAGAGCCCTTAATGCTTTGACTATCAAGAACAAGTACCCCCTACCGCAGATTGATGATTTATTCGACCAGTTGACAGGAGCAGTGGTGTTCACAAAGATCAACTTGAGATCGGGTTATCATCAAGTGAAGGTACGAAGAGAAGACATTCAAAAGACAGCATTTAGGACTCGTTATGGTCACTATGAGTTCTTAGTGATGCCTTTTGGACTGACGAATGCACCTGCTATATTTATGAACTTGATGAACAGAGTCTTCCATCAATACTTAGACCAGTTCGTGGTAGTCTTCATCGACAACATTTTGGTGTATTCGAAGAGCCACGAGGAGCACGAGAAGCACTTGAGACTAGTGTTAGAGACACCGAGGAGAGAGAGGCTTTATGCCAAACTGAGCAAGTGCGAGTTCCTCCTAGATCGTGTTGCGTTCTTAGGACACATTATCTCAGGAGATGGTATTTCAGTTGATCCGATGAAGATTTTATCAGTAGAGACATGGCCAACCCCTACCAATGTCTCAGAAGTGAGGAGTTTCCTAGGACTTGCCGGATATTACCGGAGGTTCGTGGAGAACTTTGCGAAGATCGCGAAGCCGATGACCCGTTTGACCCGTAAGGAGCAGGAGTTCACCTGGACAGAGGAGTGTCAGACAGCATTCGATGAGCTAAAGAAGCGTCTGACTACAACACCTATCTTGACCATACCTTCTGGACCCGGAGGATTCGTGATCTATAGCGATGCATCCGAGAAAGGATTAGGATGTGTCTTGATGCAGGATAAAAAGGTTGTGGCCTATGCCTCTTGGCAATCGAGGACCCATGAAAAGAACTATCCCACTCACGACTTGGAGCTTGCCGCAGTGATCTTTGCTTTGAAGCTTTGGAGACACTACCTATACGGAGAAAGAGTAGAGATATTCACTGATCACAAAAGCTTAAAGTACGTCTATACCCATAAGGACCTTAACCAGAGGCAGAGACGTTGGCTCAAAGTGATGACAGACTTCAAAATTGAGCTACAGTACCATCCGAGAAAGGCCAACATAGTAGCTAACGTGTTGAGCAGAAGACCCATGGCATTCTTCTTGACTACCCAACAACATCTATTGAGAGAGCTAGAGCAGATGGGTATAGAGGTTGTTATGCCCGGAATAGACAAACAGTTGTCGAGTTTCCAGTTGGAATCGACATTAGTGGAGAGGATCAAGGCTGCCTTGCCGACAGACGCCAGATTCCAGAGGCTTCGACAAAGGACAGAGGCCGAAATACAGACAGGACTGCGTATACATGAAGACGGGACTTTGAGATGTGGAGATCGTCTCTATTGTAAACCCCCTCGACCAGAAATTAGGGTTTACTAGTTTAATTAGCCTAATTAGGGTTAACCTAAATTAATTAAGATTTAATATATAGTATTATAATACTTGTGCAATAATTTATTGTTTTAGGATACTACCTTAGCTGTTGCCCTAAAACGAATTCCACATATTTGACCTAGACCTGTAAACCCATCATATTGACCAGGAACAAACCCTGGATACCGATTTTTGTGCCTGATTTTAGACGCACAAAAGTCGTTACAAACGTCCGTGCGCAAATTATTAAATTTGCGTAATTACGTTCGTTGTCCGTTCCAATCGAAATTGAGACCCAACCTCAACCAGTTTTGACCAACCCAGATCACGATAATATTGTACACTGAGCCTACTAACACCAATGACCCTTGTCCAACCCAATTTAGACTCCCAGTTTTTAATTAAATTAAATTAGAAATACCGTTACATTAATTACGAATTAATTAATGTGGAGACCTAACCTAAATTAAATTGGACCCAAATCCAACCCAAACCCACATGCACACCCACAAGCCTCATACAAAACATCAAACACCATCATGGTCCAATGAGGAACACCAAACATGGTGTTTGGTCACATTAAATCCCTTATGCAAATTAATTGTGCAAATACCAAATTATCAGGGGCCTAATTGCAAAATTGCAATGAGGTGCCCCCCTCTCATTGGCCCAAACCATCATGGAGAAAAGTAATGGTCATGACCAATCGTGAGCATTAAATTTTCCCCCTATTTTCATGTCCTTGCATTACCTTTATGAGAACCCATCTTGACCCTACAAATTTGAATGGCCTATTCCTAGCCCTCCACTCATCTTGATGGACAACCCCACTCCCCAAAAATGGTTGTCCAGCCGGCCCTAATCCCTAGGCAGCCCTCCTCACTCTCTCTCCTACATATACATGTTTATTTACTCATTAAATGAGAGAAAAACCCAAACCCAAATACTAAAACCCCAACCAACTCAACCCACAGCCGATCCTAACCTACCCACCCCGAGCTCCACTACCGCCACCAGCCACCACCAGTCACCGCCACCCTAACCCGACCCCTTCGCCGGACCCTCCCCTACCCACGGCTACCGCCACCCGGCCACGACGCCGCCGGCAGCCACCCCCCAGCTGCCCGCACCGATCCTATCTCTCCCTGCCCGTACAGCTTAGCCGACCACCCCTCAGCTTAGTGCACCGCCACCCCCGCACCTCCGACCACCATACTTCACCGGAGCCTCCCCTAGCCTGTCCTCCACCACCCCACAAAATCTCAGCCGCCGCCGCCGCCGCATCGAGGTGAAATCGGGCCCGCAGCTGGGAGCTATACGAGACTGCTGCTGCTGCCCGCGACCTCCCCGAGCCTCGCTGGAGCGCCGACCGGCCACCCCCGCCGGCGACGACCGACCAGCTCGACCCCCTCGACCTGTCGAGCAATAAGGTATAATATTTTATGTGAAATTATTAAGATTTATACATGAAATTTCAGTTGCAAGCTTCATATATACGGATATCGTATTTTTATACGTATTCTATACTATATAATATATTGTATGTATTTAACAGTATTTATATTTATTATATTCCTGTATAAATTTCATATTATATATTATAATCATTTCTTTTTAATTTATATTATGTATGTATGTATGTATGTATGTATGTATGTATGTATGTATGTATGTATGTATGTTATTTTAAATACAAAGAATATAAAATAATCTAATATCTATAATATTAAATACATTTTGGAAATCAAGTATTATTTTTGTGTATATACTGTATTTCTATTTTTGGTATATTTTGTATATAAAATAAATATCTAAGTACGTATTTTTATAAATAACAAATGTATGTATATACATAGTATATATATACATGAGTTTTAAATACCCTATTTTTATTTGAATACCTAATATGTATATATATTAATATATATGTATATAAATGTATATATTTCAAGTTACCATACTATATAGGAATATGTATAAATAAATGATGTTATGGATATTATCTATTATATACATATATATGTATTTATTGAATATAACATAATTACCAGTGTATTGCTAAATAATACATAAATATTATTTTTGTACTAATAAACAAATATATTATTTAATATATTTAAATATGTTTTAGTGTATATATAAATAATAGTGTTAGCTATATATACATACAGCCCCGACCCCGTGTCAGTTGTAGATACGGACAGTGTGTCCTAGTCGTGCTATTGTAGCGAATAATTTGGACATTACTGTATCCTATATAGGATTGCTGGACACTACTGCCGAGGCATCAGGAGCAGGGCTTTGGATTTCGCAGCTACCCGGGACAGGCAAGTATACCTTGCTGGATTACTGCTTTAAATTTAAATGTTAAATATTTTAATTATACATGAACTGTGCGTGTCCGAGAATGACTCGGGTGCGGTCGACATTGCGTCGATGAGTAGTGTACATGTCCTAGTTGCTAGCTGACTCACCCACTGTGAGGATATTTTGATATCTTCCTTGACCATGGCACTATACACGTATCGTGATAGTACACTCATATTGGGATACGGGTCCGCGTACCCGATTCACTATCGGTACGTACGACATGCATCACGGACTAGCTTGTATTCTAGAATAATATAGTTAATTGAGACTTGGCATCTAGATACGGTACACTCAAGTCGTGCATTCGACTTGCGTATCTACATTGGGCAGGAAGGACAACTGACAAACGTATGGGATACCCCCACCGGATTCCGTGGTATCCAGAGGAACCATAGACCCGGTGACTCCCTATATTCAGACACCGCACTCTATGGAGTGTTACGGACGTATGTATACATAGCAGACACCACGCCTTAGAGTGTGGACGTTATACTTATATACAGATACCTCATTCTTCGGAATGATGGACGATTACAGATTCCACACTCTAGAGGACGTTGGACGTTATGCCTACACCTACTTATACGTTCCTAGGTTGTTCTTATATTGCATTCACTTAGATGGTTAGCACACCCCTCCTCTTTACTTTTATTTCAGTACTATATCCAGCATGCATATTGTATCTTGTTACGTCCCTCTGAGGACCTGGTTATCTTCCAGATCTGGACGAGGCCTTTTATCCCACAGTTTATGGGCCAGGTGTATAGGCGAGGTTTGCTCTTGACGAGGAGCTGGAGGTACTTCCATCAGAGTACCCCTGATCAGATTGGTAGGCCTTCCGCCTATGACTGGAGCTCCTTACCTAGTTAGATGTTGTTCCAGTCTCTCCTTATCTGTACTTTCATTTCAGACATTCAGTACTTTATTTCAGTCTATCAGTACATTGTAGTGGGTTTGTTCCCACCAGACTTATTTCAGTTGTACTATGTCTTTCGTCTATGTCCTTATATTCCAGTCTTTCTTTCAGTATTATACTTGTTGTTTGTGGATGAGATAAGATTAGACATTGACTGTTGTTGATTAGACTTGTTAGATTTAGGACAGCGTAGCACTCTTCGCCAGGATCCATTAAATTGGGATATCCTCGGAGACGTGTCAGCTGGCCGATGCCACGTGGCCTGGTCCCATAATATTTTGGGACTGGGGCGTGACATGGTTTTAGTGGTGGCCCATGCAGGTCAGAACATCAAATGTTTATCGCTTGTGGTATGGAAACGTGCCCAACGAGCCTGCAATAGGATAGAAATTACTAGGTCTCATCCACTTGATTACGCCTTTGAACCTCTTCCGTACTTTTAATTGCATCCTGTTTGATTTATTCCGTACTCTCTCTAATGAAGTTCTATCTCTTACAGCGAGATGAACCTTCGGAGCCGACGTGAGATACTCGGTGCCATAGCACCACCTGCAGCACAGAGGGAGGATACGACTCAGGGACCACCTAGAGAGCAGCCTCAGCCAGAGGCACAGGTGATCCCTCAGGCCCCGATGATGCAATGGCATCAGGTCTTTTCCGACGAGGAGACACAGCAGCCAGAGGGCCAGGCATCACAGACGATTTCGAGGCAGTACTACGAGGGGCAGACCTCGAGGGCAACACCGATGCCGTAGTACGAGAGGCCGGCACCCGAGGAGACACAAGGGAGACAACAGGAAGTACCGCCTCCACCCCCTCCACCATTTCCCCCTCAGATGCCACCAGCGGAAGGATAGCCCCAGATTATGCAGTTCTTCCAGATGATAATGCAGGCCCAGATGCAGCAGACGGAGACCCTTAGACAGGGATTGATGGCAGTACTGGAGAGGGCACCTGCCCAAGCACCAGCACCAGCACTTGCACCTGTCCAGCGAGCCGGTACTGTACGAGGTTTCAGAACGATGGGCCCGGATACCTTCTCGGGCAAGGAGACGGCAGAGGAGATCTCAGACTGGGTCTCCAACACCGAGATGCTTCTAGAGGGTTCGCAGCTACACCCCGATCTCTGGATGACCGCGGTGAGGGCCCAACTCACAGGCAACGCCCATCACTGGTGGGACTCTATGGAGCGCAGCATTGGCCGACAGCAGACTTGGGAGGAATTCCTAGAGCACTTCAACGCGAAGTACTTCCCAGCTACGGTGAGGAATGCCCTGTACTCTCAGTTCCTGCACCTGGAGCAAGAAAACCTGACTGTGGACGCCTACGACGGAGAGTTCAGCAGACTCAGCCGATTTGGTGCAGCCCTGATCCCCAATGACCTGGAGAAAGCCAGGAGATTCCACCATGGGCTCTCTAACGAGCTGCAGAGGTACACTACTACCCAGGCGAGGATCTCTTATGAAGAGGTCCTATCAGAGGCGAGGATCCAGGAGGCTATAGGAGGAGGAGGAGCGAGACGTTCCAGCGTGAACGTACCAGCCAGGACCCAGCAAGGAGCCGGAGGACCGATCCGCCGTCCAGGAGCACAGGCGCAGCAGAGGACAGCGCCATACCAGCAGAGGGAGCTTCCGACCTGTCACTTCTGTGGCAAGAGGGGACACATCATCCGAGATTGCAGGAAGAAGCTTGGGCTCTGCATGGTCTGTGGAGCCAGCCAGCACCTTGCTAGAGACTGCCCCCAGCGCAGAGACGCAGCACCCCAGACTGGACAAAGGCCACCAGCAGCACCACTGAGGATACCACCCCCAGCAGGAGGATAGCGTCCACCAGCTACCGGAGGACAGCAGAGAGGACCACCCTTGGTTCCACAGGAGGCACACTTCAACCAGGCCCGCCAGCAGGCAGGAGGGCAGAGGCGCGGGCAAGCCTTTGCTTTAGCATCTATTGAGGAGGAACCAGAAGGAGAGGCTATAGCAGGTACAATTTTAGTTGCATCATTACCTGCAACTGCACTGTTTGATTCTGGAGCTACACTGTCATTTATATCTAGTAGATTCGTAGCAATGCATAGAGTAGCAACCTCCCCCTTACCTAAGAGTTGGAGAATACTTACCGGAGGAGGCATCGTACCGGTTACCAACACCATTAGAATGTGCTCAGTAGTAGTTTGTGGTAGGGAGATGAGAGCGCGATTGTTGGTACTCCCAATGCCAGCTTTCGACGTAGTTCTGGGTATGGACTGGTTAAGCCAGTACAATGCCGTGCTAGATTGCCGGAAGGGTAGCGTTACTTTTAGACTGCCAGGACAACCGGAGTTCGAATTCATGCGAGGCACCATCGAGCGAGGAGTAGGACATGCAGCTGGAGCTTACATGGCAATAGAGACGGCACCCCCAGAAATCGTTGCAGAGTTCGAGGATATTTTCCCGGAGGAGTTGCTAGGCCTACCGCCTGATAGAGAGGTGGAGTTCACCATCGAGCTAATACCTGGAGCAGCACCGGTATCATCAAATGTGTACCGGTTGGCGAAGAAGGAGCTAGACGAGCTGAAGCTACAGCTAGAGGAGTTGCAAATCAAGGGATTCGTTCGTCCTAGTACATCACCCTGGGGAGCACCAGTGTTGTTTGTGCCGAAGAAGGACGGGACGTTCCGGATGTGCATTGATTACAGAGCCCTTAATGCTCTGACTATCAAGAACAAGTACCCTCTACCGCGAATCGACGATCTGTTCGACCAGCTGACAGGAGCAGTGGTGTTCACGAAGATCGACTTGAGATCGGGCTACCATCAGGTGAAGGTGCGAAGGGAGGACATTCTAAAGACAGCATTTAGGACTCGTTACGGTCACTACGAGTTCTTAGTGATGCCTTTCGGATTGACAAATGCACCTGCTGTGTTTATGAACCTGATGAACCGAGTTTTCCATGAGTATCTGGACCAGTTCGTGGTAGTCTTCATCGACGATATCTTAGTGTATTCGAAGAGCCACGAGGAGCACGGGGAGCATTTGAGGCTAGTGCTAGAGACGCTGAGACGAGAGAGGCTTTATGCCAAGCTGAGCAAGTGCGAGTTTCTTCTAGATCGTGTCGCATTCCTTGGACACGTTATCTCGGGAGATGGCATTTCAGTAGACCCCGCAAAGATATCATCTGTAGAGACGTGGCCGACCCCTACCAACGTCACGGAGGTGAGGAGTTTCCTAGGACTTGCCGGATATTACCGGAGGTTCGTAGAGAACTTCACAAGGATCGCAGAGCCGATGACCCGCTTGACCCGCAAGGATCAGGAGTTCACCTGGACAGAGGAGTGTCAGACGGCGTTCGATGAGCTGAAGAAGCATCTGACTACAGCACCCATCTTGACCATACCTTCTGGACCCGGAGGATTCGTGATCTATAGCGATGCGTCCGAGAAAGGATTAGGATGCGTTTTGATACATCATGGGAAGGTTGTGGCCTATGCCTCTAGACAGCTGAGGACCCATGAGAAGAACTATCCTACCCACGACTTGGAGCTTGCCGCAGTGATCTTTGCTTTGAAGCTTTGGAGGCACTACCTTTACGGAGAGCGCGTGGAGATATTCACAGATCACAAGAGCCTGAAGTACGTCTACACACAGAAGGATCTGAACCAGAGGCAGAGACGTTGGCTCGAAGTGATGGCAGACTTTGAGATTGAGCTACAATACCATCCGGGAAAGGCTAATATGGTAGCCGATGCTTTAAGCAGGAAGCCCATAGCATTTTTCCTGACTACCCAACAGCATCTGTTGAGAGATTTAGAACAGTTGGGTATCGAAGTCATCATGCCCGGAGTAGACGGCCAAATGTCGAGTTTCCAGGTGCAATCGACATTGGTAGAGAGAATCAAGGCTGCTTTGCCGACAGACGCCAGATTTCAGAGGCTTCGACAGAGGACAGAGGCTGGAATACAGACGGGACTGCGTATACACGAGGACGGGACTTTGAGATGTGGAGATCGTCTCTATGTTCCGAATGGAGAGCTACGCCAGGAGCTGATGACGGAGGCACACAGTTTGACCTATTCTATACATCCAGGAGGCACGAAGATGTACAGAGACCTGAGGCAGTACTACTGGTGGCACGGGATGAAGAGAGAGATAGCCCGCTTCGTGGCTAAGTGTCTGGTGTGTCAGCAAGTCAAGGCTGAGCATCAGAGGTCTGCCGGATTACTTCAACCGCTCCCGATACCGGAGTAGAAATGGGAGCACATCACCATGGACTTCGTCACGGGTTTCCCGAGGAGTCCTAGTGGTCGCAATGCCGTATGGGTAATCGTAGATAGACTCACCAAGTCTGCCCACTTCTTACCTTTCAGAGTAGGGCAATCTACGGAAGTCTTGGCAGACATGTACATGAGGGAGATTGTACGATTGCATGGAGTGCCAGTCAGTATCGTGTCTGACTGGGATACGAGATTTACATCGTACTTTTAGAGGAGTATGCAAGAGAGTCTTGGTACCCGCCTTAAGTTCAGTACTTTGTACCACCCGCAGACAGATGGACAATCCGAGCGCACCATTCAGACGCTGGAGGATATGTTGAGAGCTTGCATGCTTGACTTCAGCGGTTCTTGGGAGGACCACTTGCACTTGGTCGAATTTTCCTACAACAATAGCTATCAGGCGAGCATTCAGATGGCTCCCTATGAGGCATTGTATGGTAGGAAGTGTCGTTCCCCCGTATGTTGGAGCGATGTAGGCGAGAGGCAGATTCTAGGGCCAGAGTTGATCGTCCATACAGTGGAGAAGGTGAAGAAGATCCAGGGGCATCTATGAGCAGCACAAGACAGGCAGAAGTATTGGGCTAATGTGCATCGGCGACCCCTAGAGTTCCAGGTGGGAGAACATGTGTTCCTGAAGATTTCACCTACCAGAGGAACCATCAGATTTGGAGGCAGAGGGAAGCTGAGTCCGAGGTACATCGGACCCTTCGATATGCTAGAGCGCGTCGGAGAAGTTGCTTACAGATTGGCCTTGCCACAGACACTAGAAGGAGTTCACGACGTCTTTCATGTATCCCAGCTGAGGAGATACATACCGGATCCGAGCCATGTGCTTGACCACTCGGAGATCACCGTTGGTCCAAGCTTATCATACCAGGAGGAGCCGGTAGAGATCCTAGACCGAAGCGAGAAGGTACTGCGAGGCCAGACTATCCCTCTAGTTCGTGTCGCATGGAGGCATCATGCACCAGGTGAATTAACCTGGGAACGAGAGGACGATATTCGGCAACGTTTTCCCCATCTCTTCGAAGGCCTAGGTATGTGATAGTACTTCTTTTATTCAACAGTTATTCTATATGTTTGTTTTTATTTCGAGGACGAAATGCTCTAAGGAGGGTATGTTGTAAACCCCCTCGACCAGAAATTAGGGTTTACTAGTTTAATTAGCCTAATTAGGGTTAACCTAAATTAATTAAGATTTAATATATAGTATTATAATACTTGTGCAATGATTTATTGTTTTAGGATACTACCTTAGCTGTTGCCCTAAAACGAATTCCACATATTTGACCTAGACCTGTAAACCCATCATATTGACCAGGAACAAACCACGAATACCGATTTTTGTGCCTGATTTTAGACGCACAAAAGTCGTTACAAACGTCCGTGCGCAAATTATTAAATTTGCGTAATTACGTTCGTTGTCCGTTCCAATCAAAATTGAGACCCAACCTCAACCAGTTTTGACCAACCCAGATCACGATAATATTGTACACTGAGCCTACTAACACCAATGACCCTTGTCCAACCCAATTTAGACTCCCGATTTTTAATTTAATTAAATTAGAAACACCGTTACATTAATTATGAATTAATTAATGTGGAGACCTAACCTAAATTAAATTGGACCCAAATCCAACCCAAACCCACATGCACACCCACAAGCCTCATACAAAACACCAAACACCATCATGGTCCAATGAGGAACACCAAACATGGTGTTTGGTCACATTAAATCCCTTATGCAAATTAATTGTGCAAATACCAAATTGTCAGGGGCCTAATTGCAAAATTGCAATAAGGTGCCCCCCTCTCATTGGCCCAAACCATCATGGAGAAAAGTAATGGTCATGACCAATCGTGAGCATTAAATTTTTCCCCCATTTTCATGTCCTTGCATTACCTTTATGAGAACCCATCTTGACCCTACAAATTTGAATGGCCTATTCCTAGCCCTCCACTCATCTTGATGGACAACCCCACTCCCCAAAAATGGTTGTCCAGCCGGCCCTAATCCCTAGGCAGCCCCCCTCACTCTCTCTCCTACATATACATGTTTATTTACTCATTAAATGAGAGAAAAACCCAAACCCAAATACTAAAACCCCAACCAACTCAACCCACAGCCGATCCTAACCTACCCACCCCGAGCTCCACCACCGCCACCAGCCACCACCAGTCACCGCCACCCTAACCCGACCCCTTCGCCGGACCCTCCCCTACCCACGGCCACCGCCAACCGGCCACGACGCCGTCGGCAGCCACCCCCCAGCTGCCCGCACCGATCCTAACTCTCCCTGCCCGTACAGCTTAGCCGACCACCCCTCAGCTTAGTGCAACGCCACCCCCGCACCTTCGACCACCATACTTCACCGGAGCCTCCCCTAGCCTGTCCTTCACCACCCCACAAAATCTCAGCCGCCGTCGCCGCCGCATCGAGGTGAAATCGGGCCCGCAGCTGGGAGCTATACGAGACTGCTGCTGCTGCCCGCGACCTCCCCAAGCCTCGCTGGAGCGCCGACCGGCCACCCCCGCCGGCGACGACCGACCAGCTCGACCCCCTCGACCTGTCGAGCAATAAGGTATAATATTTTATGTGAAATTATTAAGATTTATACATGAAATTTTAGTTGCAAGCTTCATATATACGGATATCTTATTTTTATACGTATTCTATACTATATAATATATTGTATGTATTTAACAGTATTTATATTTATTATATTCCTGTATAAATTTCATATTATATATTATAATCATTTCTTTTTAATTTATATTATATATGTATGTATGTATGTATGTATGTATGTTATTTTAAATACAAAGAATATAAAATAATCTAATATCTATAATATTAAATACATTTTGGAAATCAAGTATTATTTTTGTGTATATACTGTATTTTTATTTTTGGTATATTTTGTATATAAAATAAATATCTAAGTACGTATTTTTATAAATAACAAATGTATGTATATACATAGTATATATATACATGAGTTTTAAATACCCTATTTTTATTTGAATACCTAATATGTATATATATTAATATATATGTATATAAATGTATATATTTTAAGTTACCATACTATATAGGAATATGTATAAATAAATGATGTTATGGATATTATCTATTATATACATATATATGTATTTATTGAATATAACATAATTACCAGTGTATTGCTAAATAATACATAAATATTATTTTTGTACTAATAAACAAATATATTATTTAATATATTTAAATATGTTTTAGTGTATATATAAATAATAGTGTTAGCTATATATACATACAGCCCCGACCCCGTGTCAGTTGTAGATACGGACAGTGTGTCCTAGTCGTGCTATTGTAGCGAATAATTTGGACATTACTGTATCCTATATAGGATTGCTGGACACTACTGCCGAGGCATCAGGAGCAGGGCTTTGGATTTCGCAGCTACCCGGGACAGGCAAGTATACCTTGCTGGATTACTGCTTTAAATTTAAATGTTAAATATTTCAATTATACATGAACTGTGCGTGTCCGAGAATGACTCGGGTGCGGTCGACATTGCGTCGATGAGTAGTGTACATGTCCTAGTTGCTAGCTGACTCACCCACTGTGAGGATATTTTGATATCTTCCTTGACCATGGCACTATACACGTATCGTGATGGTACACTCATATTGGGATGCGGGTCCGCGTACCCGATTCGCTATCGGTACGTACGACATGCATCACGGACTAGCTTGTATTCTAGAATAATATAGTTAATTGAGACTTGGCATCTAGATACGGTACACTCAAGTCGTGCATTCGACTTGCGTATCTACATTGGGCGGGAAGGACAACTGACAAACGTATGGGATACCCCCACCGGATTCCGTGGTATCCAGAGGAACCATAGACCCGGTGACTCCCTATATTCAGATACCGCGCTCTACGGAGTGTTACGGACGTATGTATACATAGCAGACACCACGCCTTAGAGTGTGGATTTTATACTTATATACAGATACCTTATTTTTCGAAATGATGGACGATTACAGATACCACACTCTAGAGGACGTTGGACGTTATGCCTACACCTACTTATACGTTCCTAGGTTGTCCTTATATTGCATTCACTTAGATGGTTAGCACACCTCTCCTCTTTACTTTTATTTCAGTACTATATCCAGCATGCATATTGTATCTTGTTACGTCCCTCTGAGGACCTGGTTATCTTCCAGATCTGGATGAGGCCTTTTATCCCACAGTTTACGGGCCAGGTGTAGAGGCGAGGTTTGCTCTTGACGAGGAGCTGGAGGTACTTCCATCAGAGTACCCCTGATCAGATTGGTAGGCCTTCCGCCTATGACTGGAGCTCCTTACCTAGTTAGATGTTGTTCCAGTCTCTCCTTATCTGTACTTTCATTTCAGACATTCAGTACTTTATTTCAGTCTATTAGTACATTGTAGTAGGTTTGTTCCCACCAGACTTATTTCAGTTGTACTATATCTTTCGTCTATGTCCTTATATTCCAGTCTTTCTTTCAGTATTATACTTGTTGTTTGTGGATGAGATGAGATTAGACATTGACTGTTGTTGATTAGACTTGTTAGATTTAGGATAGCGTAGCACTCTTCGCCAAGATCCATTAAATTGAGATATCTTCGGAGACGTGTCAGCTGGCCGATGCCACGTGGCCTGGTCCCATAATATTTTGGGACTGGGGCGTGACATCTATGTTCCAAACGAAGAACTTTGTCAGGAGCTGATGTTAGAGGCACACAGTTCAATATACTCTATTCATCCAGGAGGCACGAAGATGTACAGAGACTTGAGACAGTACTACTGGTGGCATGGAATGAAGAGAGAGAGAGAGATAGCCCGCTTTGTGGCGAAGTGCCTGGTGTGTTAGCAAGTCAAGGCTGAGCATTAGAGATCTACAGGATTACTTCAACCGCTTTCGATACCAGAGTAGAAATAGGAGCACATCACTATGGACTTTGTTACGGGCTTTCCGAGGAGTCCTAGTGGTTGGAATGCAGTATGGATAATCGTAGATAGACTCACAAAGTCCGCACACTTTTTACCCTTCAGAGTTGGGCAATCTACAGAGGTCTTAGTAGGTATGTACATAAGGGAGATTGTGCGACTGCATGGAGTGCCAGTTAATATAGTGTTTGACAGGGATACGAAGTTTATATCTTACCTTTGGCGGAGTATGCAAGAGAGTCTCGGTACCCGCCTGAAGTTTAGCATATCGTATCATCCGCAGACAGATGGCCAGTCCGAGCGCACCATTCAGATATTGGAAGACATGTTAAGAGCGTGCATGCTTGATTTCGGAGGATCATGGGAGGACCATTTGTATTTGGTCGAGTTTTCCTACAACAATAGCTATCAAGCGAGCATCCAGATGGCTCCCTATGAAGCATTGTATGGAAGGAAGTATCGTTCACCAGTATGTTGTAGCAATATAGGCGAGAGACAGATTCTTGGGCCAGAGTTGGTTGTTCGTACAGAAGATCCAAGGGCACCTACGAGCAGCACAGGACAGACAGAAGCATTGGGCAAATGCACACCGACGACCTCTAGAGTTTCAGGTTGGAGATCATGTATTCCTAAAAATCTCACCTACTCGAGGGACTATAAGATTTGGAGGCAGAGGAAAGCTGAGTCCGAGGTACATCGGACCATTCGATGTATTAGAACGCATCAGAGAGGTTGCTTATAGACTATCCTTACCACCGACTTTGGAAGGAGTCCATGACGTCTTTCATGTATCTCAGCTAAGGAGGTACATGCCTGATCCGAGTCATATGCTTGACCATTCAGAGATCAAAGTCGGCCCGAGTTTATCATACCAAGAGGAGCCTGTTGAGATTCTGGACAGAAGTGAGAAGGTATTGCAAGGTCAGACTACCCCCTTAGTCTATATCGCATGGAGGCATCATGCACCAGACGAGTCGACCTGGGAACGTGAGGAGGATATTCGACAGCGTTATCCCCATCTCTTTGAAGGCATAGGTATGTAGTAGCATTTTAATTTCAGTCAGTTTCTTACCATACGTATGTTTTAATTTCGAGGACGAAATGCTCAGAGGGTAGATTGTAAACCCCCTCGACCAATTTAGGATTATTTAATTTAAATTGAGAGACTAGGATTAATTTGGATACAATTAAAATTAATGTGCAATAATTATGTGACTTAATACGTCTTACCGTTGCTTCGATGTTTGGAGCGCTACACTAGTAGGTACCCTCAAACTAATCAAATACACATCTCCTAGACATGCCAGACTACCCATCTGACCCTTGTGTAGCTTTTAGATACTCAATATTGTACTTCATATGAGCTGCACAATATTCGTTACAAAGGTCTATGTATTATGCCAATAAAACCAATTTCTCATAATTGCCCATTCCCATTTGAATTTGAGGCACAACCACAACCCAACTCCGTATAACCCAAATTAGGGTATTAACCTATTCTGAGCCTGCTATGCTCATGACACTTGTGTCCCACCCAAATTTAGTTCCATGTGTCTTCAATTCATTAAAGAACGTCGTGCGCATTGTTTTTAATTAAATTAAATTAGAAGCAATTTTACCAAAATAGGACCGGACCAAGCCCATGCACACCCTTTCATGTGGACCAGCCCCCACCCCAAAGAGACTAAACAGGCCCAAGTTCCGAGGTTAGCCCATAATTCCCTCATATATATATATATTGCACATTTTTCCAATATCGAAACCCTAAATCATAAACACCACCATCACCAAATAACCCTAGCCGACCTTCCTTCCTCTAATTCGAGCTCCCTCCCTTCCCCCCGACTTCCCAACGCCATCACCACCTCAGGCCGCCACCCCCAGCCACCGGATCAACCCCTCGACGCCAAACCACCCCCAGCCGCCTGCACAGATCGCTAGCACCTCCATCCATCATCGTCACCATCTCCTTCACTATCACCAACACCCTTCATTAAACCCGACCCCCTTTCCGACTTCCCCCAGCCAACTCCGCCGCCTGTGTCACGCCCCAGTTCCAAAATATCAAGGAACTGGACACGTAACAATGGCCAACAGCACGCACCGATGGACAAACCCAATTTAATGGATCCATCGGGGCATACTTAAGCTGTATTACAATGATCAGGGTTTACTAATCTCATCCACAGAATAAATACAGCAATATCAATAAAAAGAAATAAACATTAACCAGTCACAAGTAAATAAAATCGGGGAACAACCCGATATTAAGTCTGTTATAATGTTCATTTAAACAAGAATTAAAGAGTTTATTTGCCAATAAAAAACTGATCATAGAGAAGCAGATGTTCATGAGAAGTCCTCAGCGATCACCTCGTCCTCAGGGTCTGGTACTGTTCCGAGAAGTGCTCCTGTTTCGTATACCTCTGGATAGACCTCGTCTGCTATTCCTGGGGACATAATCCGGATCCAGGTCCTCAGGAGACATAGCAAGGTACAGATAATACAAGCCAAAATAAATACAGTACAGCAATAAATGAAATAATAGGGTAAATTATATAACCATCTATGTGAAATGCAAGTTGAGAGCATCACTAGAACATAGGCTGATACAACTACAAGCTCTGTGTCGGAGAGCCGGTAGCAGTTATACTATTCTATGTAATTTACTATGTTGTGGCCTATATATATATAATCAGCCTGTAGCCTGTGTGTCTCTCCCCACCCAATGTAATCATACGTCTCATGTCCACAATGCCTCATGTCCATGTCACGTAAGATCATATCTAATGCAGTGAGTCATACTATATAATGTCTAAGAATATCATGTCTATGTCATAAATCCTGCAACCTACACAGAATTACCTTGAATATTTCAGGAAGATTCTGTCTCATGATTCGTGTCAGGTGTCCTGGGTATAACGTACTTGATAATATAAGTACGAGAATATAAAGGGTGTCGATATCCATCTCTAGGTGACGTTACACAACTCTGCGTACAGTGTTGGCACTCGACTATTAATCGGACGCTAAGTAAGTCACACGGTCCTAGGTTTAAGCATGTACAACAGTTAATTAAATCAAGTAAATAAGTAACAATACTGCAGGATTTTGGCAAGGTACACTTGCCTGGGGTTCCGGCTCCAATTGTAGCTCTAGCAGCAGCGGGATTTGTAGGCAGTTCTCCAGTTGCTGAAATAGACATCACCATCAGATCCAAAAAATATCAATCAGTTAGAAATGTCTGTTCTTGAGTCCAATTTGGATACAGGGGCAAAAATGATAGTTTCTGGTCAAAGCGGGGTCCACATGTGGGCCGCTTTGCACCAAAAAATGTGTCAGAACCAAAGGTCTCCAAATCTGTCAAACTCAGTGTCAACATGTCAAGAACGATGATACGAACCCAACGGAACTTCCAGAAATGGATTCCGATGAGTCGATCACAAAATCGCCCGTCAAGTGGAGCCTGTGGGGCCCACGATACGTAATTTTGTCAACGTTCTCAGAATCGAACCAAACTTGGGTCACAGGACCAGCTTATTGCTACGAGTCCGATGGCGCAAGTTTTGTCTCGATCCGACGTGTGTATACTAAGTTACAGTAAGATTCAGAAAGGACGGATATGGGACGTTGTCGGCGGATACGCGTTGATTTCGGTGTGCACGCACATCCAAATCAACTTCTGCAAAATTTTGTACGTCCGTATCTACGACGCGCATGTATCGGTGAAGACCGCACGCGACCAAGTCGTCTCGTTTGGCGGGGCGTACTCAGTTCCGGGGTGAAACAGGGCATTGGTTTTCCTGTTTTTGGATCGCGGTTCACGATCACCACAGGACGCGATGCACCGAGCGGTTTACACGGGCATCGAGAGGGTCACGCAGCCTATGCGTCACAACTGACGGAAACGAAAATGGGTCAACGAGGAGAGAGAACGGGGTACCTGAACATGGCTCCGTGAACCGAAGATTCTCGTGTCCGCGTGTCTCGACACGAGCTGTGTCCTGTGTTCGGCTGAGTCGTGTCCGGCCTAGGGTTCTGCTGTGTCCGAGTCAGGGGCTGCTGGCGGACACGGCAGAGGCGGCCAGGGACTGGGTCGACCGGAGGCGGGGGAGACTTCGGCGGGGGCTGCTGCTGTGGGTCTCCGGCGAAGCGGCTTTGGGCGGAGGAGCCGACGAGGAGATGGAGGAGGAGGCCAGGGGAGGTCGGAGGCGGAGCTGGAGGCGAGGGCGGCTAGGTGCTGCGAGGCTGCTGCAGGAAGGGGTCGGCCTGGCGGCGCTCGGGGCTGACGGAGGCGTGGAGGTGGAGCTTGCCGGAGAAGACGAAGGAGGGGAAGAAAATCCGGTGGCCGGAGATCGGAGGGGTTAGGGTTTCGGCTGGGTCGGCTTTTATAGGGAGAGAGGGAGAGGGGAACGGCCGTCCGGTGAGGGAGGCGAAGAGGCGGCTGGTACGGGAGGCCAAGCGGCGCTGGGAGGCGGAGCAGCGGCCGTTACGCGGCGGGGGAAGGCGGTCGGGCGGCGGTTACACAGCTGGCGAAGGAGAAGGGGTTCGGGTCGGGTGGTGACGGGTCGGGTCGGGTCAGCAGCGGATCCGGCCCGATCCGCAAACAGGGAAGCAGGTTCGGGGCGACGGGTCGGGTCGGGTTGGCTATTGGACCCAGATCTGACCCGCTAAGGTTCGAGTTGGTTCAAATGAACCCGATCCGTTTCAGCTGTTTGGTTTGGTTTATTTAAAATAAACCCGGTTTATTTCTAGGTTTAATTCGGTTTAATTATAACTTGGTTTTTAGGACTTTAAAAATACTTCCGGGGTCCAATAAATTTCCGGAAAATTACCCTATGTCTAATTTTTCATTTTACACCAGAAAATATTATTTTTATAATATTTTAATATTATTTACTATTATTTAAAAAACATTTAAATTCAAAATATCTTAGTTTTAATTAATAAAAATCCCAGAAAAATCTAAAAAATTGTGAAAAATTCTAAATTAAAATTTCTTAAAAAATCAGGGGGTTTACAATTTACCCCTCTTAAGAGGATTGCGTCCTCACAATCAAAGAATAACCGGTCAACAGAGGTGATACGGTTACCAACATTATTCGAAGCACATCACAATTAAGGAGATCAAGTTGAGGATTAAAACACATAGGGAAAATTATTTTCCTAAGCAAATGGAAGTTATAAAATTTCCATAAGAAAGAAAATCTAGAAACTATAGTTTTTAGAAAACCAGGTTATCTTTTATAAAAACATAATAGGTTAACAATTATAAAACATTCTAGATTATCACTAGGTTATCTATTATTAGCAAGTTAAAACTGTCAGGTTAAGTCTAAGGTCACGAACCAGCAGGCACGAACTAAAGCAATACTAGAAACAGAAAATTATAAAGACTTATGTGCATTAGCTACTCCATGGTTCTGCGCGTCTTCCAAGGTCATCGCGAAGGCTTGTCCGCGTCCTTGTGGTTGATTCCTCTGCTGCCGCTGGGCCTGTTGGAAGAGTGCTGCTTGTGGTGCCAAGGGTGGCCTCGGCTGATACCCTCCTGGGGCAGGTAGAGTTTGTTGGTTTGCCCTTGGTTCTCCTCCTCGATGCTGAAGACAATCCTTGGCTAGGTGTTGATTGGTTCCGCAAATCAAGCATAATCCTAACTTGCGTCTGCAGTCCTTCTCAATATGGCCTACCTTGCCACAGTATTGACATGTAGATAATATCTGCGGAGAGGCTCTGAGTGGCTGGTGTATGTGAGGTCTCTTTACAGCTTCTTTGTGGTGCTTTGACTGATGTGGAAGACCGTTTTAGACTGGTCTCTCTCCTGGTAACGCGTTCCATGCGTCGGGCTGCAGCGAGAACGTCCGAGTAAGAGGTGGGTGCGACGGATCCGATGAGTCTCTACAGCTCGAAGTTTAGTCCGTCGAAGAACTTCTCAGCCTTCTCTTCTTCTATCGGGATCAAAGTAGGGGCAAAGCGACTTAGACGAATGAATTCTGCGTTGTACTCTTCCACTGTCATACTGCTCTGAGTGAGACGATTAAACTTGTCCCGAAGTTCTGATCGTTCGATAGCCGAAATGTACATCTCCTGAAAGAGTCTGGAAAACTCTTTCCAAGTGACTCGGTCTGGTCCGAGCCTGGTCTCTTCAGATACCCACCAGTGATGAGCATTGTCCGTCAGCTGCATTCTAACGGCGGTCATCCAACGTTCTCTTGGAAGCTCAGCTGCTTCCAACTGGTGTTGTATGTTGGTGAGCCACTCATGAACTTCGGTTGGTCCCTCCTTGCCAGAAAAGGTACGAGGCTTGAGCTGACAAAAATCAGTGATGGAACCCATCGCTGGTCGCCTGGCTTGTGGGTTCGCCTGCTCCAATGCGGTTACTAGGCTGGTCCTCAAATACTCTGCCTTGTGACGCTGAGTCTCTTGATGAATTTGCTGTTGGGCTTGCATCATTGCGTAGATTATTTGAAATATCTGTTGCCCGTCTATAGGTTGCCCTTATGGGAATACGGGCATTGGTGGAACAAACTGCGGAGGCGGCGGAATGTCATCACGCCGGAACCTTGAATTATGCTGGGCTGCTTGATCGCTTTGAGAAGATTGTCCTCGATCTTTAGGTGTCACTCCTTCATCATAAGTAACCATAGCATCATATGGTGTACCTAAGGGATTCTCATCTCCGCTTCTTGGATCCATTACTCTGCATCAAAAATAAACTATAAGAGGCGCACAGGAATCAAGGCAAGATGCAAGTCAAAAATTAATTCAAATACGATATAGATATCAAGAACAATTCAAGCAAGTGGATGAGATCCTAAAGACTTATCCTATTCTTATTGCAGGCCTGTTCGGTCCCTAAGTTGAAACCGAATAATTTAGTCGTTGACCTGCATAGGCCACCACAAAAATCATGTCACGCCCCAGTGCCAAAAAATCGAGGAACTGGACACGTGGCAATGGCCAGCAGCACGCACCGATGGACAAACCCAATTTAATGGATACATCGGGGCATACTTAAGCTGTATTACAATGATCAGGGTTTACTAATCTCATCCACAGAATAAACACAGCAATATCAATAAAAAGAAATAAATATTAACCAGTCACAAGTAAATAAAATCGGGGAACAACCCGATATTAAGTCTGTTACAATGTTTATTTAAACAAGAATAAAAGAGTTTATTTGCCAATAAAAAAATAAGCATAGAGAAGCAGATGTTCAGGAGAAGTCCTCAGCGATCACCTCGTCCTCAGGGTCTGGTACTGTTTCGAGAAGTGCTCATATTTCGTATACCTCTGGATAGACCTCGTCTGCTATTCTTGGGGACATAATCCGGATCCAGGTCCTCAGGGGACATAGTAAGGTACAGATAATACAAGCCAAAATAAATGCAGTGCAACAATAAATAAAACAATAGGGTAAACTATATAACCATCTATATGAAATGCAAGTTGAGAGCATCACTAGAACTTAGGCTGATACCACTACAAGCTCTGTGTCGGAGAGCCGGTAGCAGTTATACTATGCTATGTAATTTACTATGTTGTGGCATATATATATATAATCAGCCTGTAGCCTGTGTGTCTCTCCCCATCCAATGTAATCATACGTCTCATGTCCACAATGCCTCATATCCATGTCACGTAAGATCATATCTAATGTAGTGAGTCATACTATATAATGTCTAAAAATATCATGTCTATGTCATAAATCCTGCAACCTACACAGAATCACCTTGAATATTTCAGGAAGATTTTGTCTCATGATTCATGTCAGGTATCCTGGGTATAATGTACTTGATAATATAAGTACGAGAATATAAAGGGTGTCGATATCCATCTCTAGGTGACGTTACACAACTCTGCGTATAGTGTTGGCACTCGACTATTAATCGGACGCTAAGTAAGTCACACGGTCCTAGGTTTAAGCATGTACAACAGTTAATTAAATCAAGTAAATAAGTAACAATACTGCAGGATTTTGGCAAGGTACACTTGCCTGGGGTTCCGGTTCCAATTGTAGCTCTGGCAGCAGCAAAATTTGTAGACAGTTCTCCGTTTGCTGAAATAGACATCACCATCAGATCCAGAAAATATCAATCAGTTAGAAACGCCTGTCCTTGAGTCCAATTTGGACACAGGGACAAAAAATGACAGTTTCTGGTCAAAGTGGGGTCCACATGTAGGCCGCTTTGCACCGAAAAATGTGTCAGAACCAAAGGTCTCCAAATCTATCAAACTCAGTGTCAACAGGTCAGGAACGATGATACGAACCAAACGGAACTTCCAGAAATAGATTTCGATGAGCCGATCACAAAATTGCCCATCAAGTGGAGCCTGTGGGGCCCACGATACGTAATTTTGTCAACGTTCTCAGAATCGAACCAAACTTGGGTCACAGGACCAGCTTATTGCTACGAGTCCGATGGTGCAAGTTTCGTCTCGATCCGAAGTATGTATACTAAGTTACAGTAAGATTCAGAAAAGACGAATATGGGACGTTGTCGGCGGATACGCGTTGATTCTGGTGTGCACGCACATCCAAATCAACTTCTGCAAAATTTCGTACGTCCGTATCTATGGCGCGCACGTATCGGTAAAGACCGTACGCGACCAAGTCGTCTCGTTTGGCGGGGCGTACTCAGTTCCGGGGTAAAACAGGGCATTGGTTTTCCTGTTTTTGGATCGCGGTTCACGATCACCACAGGACGCGATGCACCGAGCGGTTTGCACGGGCATCGAGAGGGTCACGCAGCCTACGCGTCACAACTGACAGAAACGAAAACGGGTCAACAAGGAGAGAGAACAGGGTACCTGAACATGGCTCCGTGAACCGAAGATTCTCGTGTCCATGTGTCTCGACACGAGCTGTGTCCTGTGTTCGGCTGAGTCGTGTCCGGCCTAGGGTTCTGCTGTGTCCGAGTCAGGGGCTGCTGGCGGACACGGCAGAGGCGGCCAGGGACTGGGTCGACCGGAGGCGGGGGAGACTTCGGCGGGGGATGCTGCTGCAGGTCTCCGGCGAAGCGGCTTCGGGCGGAGGAGCCGGCGAGGAGATGGAGGAGGAGGCCAGGGGAGGTCGGAGGCGGAGCTGGAGGCGAGGGCGGCCAGGTGCTGCGAGGCTGCTGCAAGAAGGGGTCGGCTGCTTGCCGGAGAAGGCGGAGGAGGGGGAGAAAATCTGGTTGCCGGAGATCGGATGGGTTAGGTTTTCGGTTGGGGCAGCTTTTATAGGGAGAGAGGGAGAGGGGAAGGGCCGTCAGGTGAGGGAGGCGACGAGGCGGCGGGTACGGGAGGCCAAGCTGCGCTGGGAGGCGGAGCAGCGGCCGTTACGTGGCGGGGAAAGGCGGTCGGGCGACGGTTACACAGCTGGGGAAGGTGAAGGGGTTCGGGTCGGGTGGTGACGGGTCGGGTCGGGTCAACGGCGGATCAGGCCCGATCCGCAAACAGGGAAGCGGGTTCGGGGCGACGGGTCGGGTCGGGTTGGCTATTGGACCCGGATCTGACCCACTAAGGTTCGGGTTGGTTCAAATGAACCCGGTCCGGTTCATCAGTTTGGTTTGGTTTATTTAAAATAAACCCGGTTTATTTCTAGGTTTAATTAGGTTTAATTATAACTTAGTTTTTAGGGCTTTAAAAATACTTCCGGGGTCCAATAAATTCCCGGAAAATTATCCTATGTCTAATTTTTTATTTTACACCAAAAAATATTATTTTTATAATATTTTAATATTATTTAATATCGTTTAAAAATCATTTAAATTCAAAATACCTTAGTTTTAATTAATAAAAATTCCAAAAAAATCCAAAAAATTGTAAAAAATTCTAATTTAATACCCGGTCCGGTTCATCAGCCTGAGTACCACCGCCTCCGCCTCCCCATGACCTGGTCGCCATCCCAACACCATCCCAGCCCAACAACCACCAGCACCCGCCTCTGCCAAGGCCGCTGCTACCGCTGCTACAACTACTGCAGTTGCTGCCACTGCCGCTGCTGCCTTGCTGGACGCCCAACCAGAGCCATCCCCTCGCCGAAGTACGCACAATCGTCGAGCACAGGCCCCTCTCCAGTCAGCCACACCTAGGTAACCATTGTATTGCCCCTCTTTCCTTCTTGGTATCGTTGGGTATTAATATCATTGTATCGTCGTGTCTTGTGTCGTGTGTCGATACGAGCAAAGTAATATGAAGTATATTTGTATATATAGGTATATAATTAGATTAGAATAATAATTAATAAGTTAGTAATTAATAAACTAGTAAATGACCCTAATAATATGACTTGTTATAAGGACTCGTAATTCACCAAAACCTGGGCATTGATCAAACACACAGTAACATGAGAAAGAAAGAACTGTAATTGTACGAAACACAAGCAGTTCATAAAATCCATAACTTCGGTAAATTATGGTCGTGAGATACACGGTAACTGAGGACAGGACACGTGTGCACCTTAGCTACGTGCGCACGTGACTCTGTAGTCGACTAGTCGTGACCCTTGCGTCAGTACTTAAGCGTAGCATCGTAGTTTTGTGTATGTATTGCTTTAGTGTCTGATGCTAGATTGCTATATTATATTGTATGTTTAGGGTCACTGGACTAGCCAGGAGACACTGCAGGAACAGGCTATTGGCATTCACAGCTTGAGGATCCAGGCAAGATACCTTGCCATATTTATTGTCTAATTTAAATTATGCACATGTTGTATGATATCTTGTTGTTTTATTTTATATGACTGTGCGCGTCCAAGATTAACTCGGGTGCAGTCGACGGATGCGTCGATGAGTAGTGTACTAGACCTAGTCATTAGCAGACTCACCCCATTGAAGGATACTCTAATATCTTCCAAGACCTGACACTTATACACGTTTCACGGTGACAAAGTCATATTGGGATGCAGGTTCGCGTACTCGACTAGCTATCGGTGCGTGTGACATGCATCACGGTTAGTACGTAACTTAGGATTATTTAATTTGTAGAGACTTGGCATATAGATACGTGGTACGTACGTCGAGTATTTGATTTGTGTATCTACATTGGAAGGGAGGACAACTAGTAGGCGTATAGGATACACCCATTGGAATTCGTAGTATCCAGAGGAGCCACGGATCCAATGACTCCCTTTATGCAGATTCTACGTTCTTCGGAGCGATATGGACGTTATATTCTATGCAGATTCTACGTTCTTCGGAGCGGTATGGACGTTATGCCTACACCTACCCATACGTACCAATGTTGTCCTCATATTGCATTCACTTAGATGGTTAGCACACCCTTTATTGTATTTATTTTATTCAGTATTTATATATATGGCATATTTCTATGTATCTTGTTACGTCCCTCTGAGGACCTGGTACCTTTCCAGATTTGGACGAGGCATATTACCCCACAGTGTACGGCCCATGATAGGAGACTAGGTACGCTACTGCTGAGGAGCTAGAGGTGCTACCGTCAGAGTTTCCGTGATTAGTTGGTAGGCCTTCTGCCTAGGATTGGGAGCATCATTATCTAGTCAGCCGATGCCCTAATCATTACTCTTTTTATTTGTCATTCAGTACTTTTATTCCGTCATAGTAGTGGGTTTGTCCCCACCAGACATTCTTGGTTGTACTATGATATTTTGAGACTGGCGTTTATCTTCCAGCATTTATTATTAGTACATTCTTGCTGTTTATATTGTGGATGAGATTAGATTACCTGTTGTTGATTTATATGGGACATGTTAGTATTTAGGATAGTGTAGCACTCTTCGTTAGGATCCATTAAATTGGGATATCCTCGGAGACTTGACAGCTGGCTATTGCCACGTGGCCTGGTCCCGTGTATTTTTGGGACTGGGCGTGACACTATCTATTAAGTTATCTTTTTAGTTTTGCCTTAGGATCAGTTTTATGGCATATATGTAAAGCCTAAATCGTGTGGCAGTGCGCTGTGCGAGATAAGAGGAAACACGGTGAGACTTACCAACTTACCATTCTTCCTTCCCTGTCCAAGGCAAACCAAGTTAATTCAAGCACGGGCATATTTACATGAATCCAGGACATAGTATATACAAATACTGTGTTGTGAGCGAGATTACATTTTGGGTGCACGAGTCACACGAATTATCAGGTGTGTTGCAGAAGATGATGAAGTCTTTAATATGTACAAGTATCTTATATCCTCAAGACTCGTTCGGATATTTCAGATGTTCTCGATGCGATGCAATGACTCGCATGCGGGTTGCCGTTAAGCGAGGATGACTTATCTATATGAACATGAGTCACTGGCATAGCCATAAAGGACCAATATTTTTATAGTCTCAATTGCGGAACGAGGTGCAACGCTTTGTACAAGACAAGCAATTCAGGACAATTAGTGATACAGAAGAGCCATTATACGCCATCCCGCCATCACAAGCGACTATTTGGGTAGACGGTGAGTCCAATATAGTATGCGCTACCAAGGCCGAATACCGTGTATTGCCAACCCACAAATACGGTAAGCATACTTATCCTGAAATTGGGGCTAAGCGATACACCATGCATTCCTCCTAGGCCGGTACGATGTCGGTTCCCCGATGATCGTCCGAGGAACGAGATACCTCGTGCACGAGTTGTCCCGACATGCAAGTCTTGGGTTTTCAGATTCACGGGATTCATGAATAGCATGTTAATTCTTGATTCACTTAGCCATTGGATGATGCATAGTCTCTTGGGCGGAGATAGGTGTAGCAATAAGGGCGCATACACCCTCTCGCCCGCTCGAGAGAGACTGCAAACGATTCGAATACTTGAATGAGTCTTTCTTCATGACCTATGATTCTTTCTTTACTTGACATGATGCAATACCCTAGTTCATGAATTGCCTTGGCAACCTAATGGTCCCGTATACTTTCAGGTTCTTTCTTGCACGAAATGACTATTAGATAGTCTTCCGATGAATTGGATGAAAGCAAGCCAAGATAGCATTCACTTGATGTCGGTATACAATTTTGTGACAAGTATTGAATTGAGGCAACATTATAAGTTAACATATAGCAGGCAAGCATGCATTCATAAGAAAACTTAAGCATTCACGTTGGCTCGGGCCCGAAGGTAAGCTGAGGCGTAAAACCGTAAAGGAACTTTTTGAGCGACATTATCTAGGGTCGTGCTGTGTAGTAAGTAAAAAAGTACACTACGAAGAGTGTAATGTTCATATCGTTCTACTCGAGGCATAGCGGGTCTAGTCGCACAAGACGAAAGTAGCATGCGAGGGTCTGTATATAAGCAATATTTTATTTCCATATTCTAACACAAGCAATACAAGTTAGGATTATTTTCTTAGCTAGGTGCGTTGTATTCTTATTAGCATGCATGGGGTGATTCACCTAGCGACTAGTATGAAACATCCATATTTTAAGTGTGCTTGCTAAGCAAATACAAGTTCATCGTAGCCACCCACCTTAGCGATGATCCGCCTCGGTCGGGCGATACTCCGAGCGAGTCTCTGAAAGCCTAAGTCAGAACTCCTGAAGGGCCAAGTATGGAAATTCTTTTTGCCTCAAATGAGTATTCTCGCTGAGCAAAGCGGGTTGGGACGTTGCACTATTGCCGTTTGAATCGGCAATCCGCTTAAGCAGAACGGGTCGTTATAATAGTGGGTATGGGATATTTATGTATGTACATTGATAAAAGATACACATAAATAACCTAGGGTGATTGTTAGGTGTAAGATATGAGTTTGCACCAGATGCCAAGATAGGAGGAGTACCTTAGTGTTAAGATTCAGAGTACCTCAAGTATTAAGAAGGTTTAGGGTACAAACATTCTAGTGGCTAGTGTACTAAGTATAAATGAGAGACATGAATAACCTGGTATGAGAGTATCATCTAAGTGCCACATATAGGAGCTAGTGCCTTATGTAGATGGTGTCAAGACTGGAGTAGGCACCCTATAGAGAGTATTCTAGATTGGTAAAGGTGTACCAATAGGGTACATGAGCGTGAGTGTATACAAGTATTCATTTTCAAGAAGAACAGTTAAGCAGTGTGCAGGTGACTGCAAAAGACTGAGACAAATAGAAGACTATATGTGTGTTTGAGGCTGAGCAAGAATAAGAATCGACATACTTGTGAATGCGTTCATGTGTCTCACAAGGACGTAGAAAATCTGAGTGTTGGTAGAGTGCCCTTCTAGTACCAGATTATAGTATCCTAGAAGTGCTAGTATAGTATCCTGGGTAGTGTGTCCCAGTATGTTCATGGCCTAGAACTATAGTATATCATTAATATTAGAAGTGGTATCTTTTGATATTAAGTATTATGGCTAGAATAATGCTTAGTGAATAATTAGTGTAAGTATTAGATATAGGTAAAGGTCCTTCTAGGCCACCTGTGGCACATCAAATTGCCCTGCACCCACAGATGTAGACACCCCAGCAGGGTATGGTTTTTGTGATGATGGTTGAGAGACCAATGCTACATGTATTGAGTTAGCAGGTTCTGTTCTATTCTTGACCTTCCTTTCCTTTTTATCTATTGATCTGCTTGATTTTCTAGTATCTTATAGCTTAGATTAGTAAACCCTTGATAGAGACTACAATATCATGACAGATAGAGACTATAACCGTGCTTTTAGAAATGTATAGTATGGCTATCAGAATTGTATGTTGGTATGATTTTTAGATGAGTTTTTCTTAGACCATGACTAGATGGAGGCTTAACTATAGTGAGGTTTATGAGTATGTTATGACCGTAGAAGAAATAAGACGAGAATATCTTCTGGACCATGAGTTATCCTTTCAGTTCGTGTCTACTTCCATCCTTAAATTTCGAGGATAAATTTTTTCTAAGGGAGGTAGGATTGTAACTACCATTTTCCACCATAGGGATATTTTGGTAATTTTGCATATTGTTTAAATTTTATATATTATTTTATATTAGTGATTGTTTAGAATTATATTAGTGTTAGTTAGTGGCTAGCCAATGAGAATTTACAAGTGTTAGTTAGTGCTAATTATTTTTAGTCAAGACTTTAGTAATTAGAATTAATTAATTTTAGTTGTCATGAAGAGAATATTTTTCTTAGTTGTAGAGATTCCTTCCTTTAGTTAATTAGATTCCAATCATGATTAATGGAGAGAAATTTTTTTGATATTTTGGCATGACCAAACTTTACTATAAGAGATAAGTTTAACTTAGGGCTCATCCATTCATTTTATTTTACTCATTAGCCTCATTTTTTCCAAAGCTTCTTCTTCCCCAAGCAAACCCAATTTTCTACCAATTCCACTCAATCCACTTTTAATTTCACTTATTCTCACCATCATGAAGGCCTAGAGCATTGGAGAGCACAAAATGATCCATAGGAGAGGAGTTTGCTAAGAGATCATGTCCGACTCATCCCTTTCGTGTCCAAATTCGAAATTCTCCAAAGATGCAACCAAAATACTAGGTAATTCTCTCAATTTTATCAAATTCATGGTTAAAAATATTTCTTGGTTATGCAGGAACCTTTTAATGGATATATTTGACTTTTCAATGGTAGATCTAGGTACTAGAAGCCCTCAATTTGGTAGATCTAAGTTGGTATCATAATTTTGAAGCTCAATTTAGAAAAATCTTAATTGTGTCCATTGAGTGTGTGTATTGTCCTATTGAGGAATAGTGATATTTATTTGATGGTGTGAAGGTGTTCTTGTATCCAAAATTGGACACGTAGAGTCCGTATCATGATACACCATGAAACGTATAGGTAGAATTGATAAATTAGGTGTATATATGTGTTCTTTTGTCCAAAATAGCCAAAATTCTTTATAGTATTCAGTCTTATTTTTAGCAGCCATAGCAACTTAGAATGCCATAACTCCTAACTCAGAACTCCGATTAATCTTCCATTTTTTAAAGAACCGTATCGAAGTTAGATTTTTAAATATATAAATTAATAGGACAAATTCTTTCAGGAACTTTCTGTAAAGCTGTTTGAGTGTCAGGTGTCCGAAAGACGAACGTGTTTCGATGTTTTCGCAATTTTGGGAGCTTCCAGACACGAAAATATGATTCGTTTGAAGTTTTAAAAAGCTAATACGAAGGGCTAAGACATACTTTAATCCTAGAATTTATTGAATTAGTCTAATAGGTATAGTATTAGTTACAAATAGAGAACTGACTATACAACATAGACATTTTGTGTATCCTATGAGCCTAGGTAGTATGGATATCAAGTGAGTGTAGTATCATAGGTTGCCAAGCATATGTATTGTATAGCATATATATACACATAAGTGTTAGATAATAGGTGTTAGTTAGTAAGCGTGTTAGTGTCACGCCCTGGCCCTGCAGGGCCGTTCGTCCTCGCTTGGGCGTGATACCACGCGAGACTAAGTCGTGCCTGTGCAAGCCCATGCATGGAACGGACGGTGAGATAACTAGTTCGCAAGGTTGATATAGCGGAATCATAGAACGATCACAAGTATGATACAAAAACTAGCTCTTTTTTGATTCTGAATAAGTATTACAAGAGGGTTAGGCCGAGATTACATGTCGCTCAAGCACTTTCCCTCCCTCTCTCTCAAACAATAAAGGCGTGCCAAGAGGCTTACAACATGGGATAATACATAGGCGATGTTCCAACATTATGTCCTATATATGTGCTTCTGCTCCGGACGCAAATCTCTAAGGCTCCAGAGCGAACTCCGCGCCTTAGCGTGCACGAAGGGGTTTCCATACCGAATGAGATTCTTCCGCACCCTACAAGCAATCTGGTGGGTTATAATTACATGGATGCACTGGTGGGAAGGCTTCTCGCCCGCTCAACAAATCCAATACGTTCAATTAGTTATGTGCACTCTACCATTGTTGTTTTCTAGTATTTCCCTAGAATTAGTTTCATGGAAAGGATATAAAGCCTAACTCGTGTGGTAGTGCACCATACGATATAAGAGTAATAAGGCGAGACTTACCAACTTACTATTCGTCCTTTCCTGTTCCAAAGTAAACCAAGCACGAATATATATGAGATTAAAGATCGTATAGCAAAAACAAGTGTTACGAGTGTGTTGGGCCTCAAATGAATGATATACTCAGACTATATAGATGAGATACTCTCAGATTTTTCAGATACATATATGGATACATATGTGTTACTCAGAAAAGTCACCATAATGCAATAACTCGTACGTGGATTGCCTCAATCAACCAAACTTAATCTATATGACAGAAGGTCACTAGTATGACTTCCATAGTGGACAATGTAGTCGAGGCAAATATGGTGTGCAAGCAAGATACAAAGGGCATTGCACATATCCCGCCGATAACATATGACTACCAGAAGGTTCCGTCTAGATCGAATCGGCCCCAGTGCCCCGACAACCGTCCACGAAACTAGATTCAAAAATCCATCTTGTGCACAAGTTGTCCGTGACCGCGCGTATCCTCAAGTTTTCCAGATTCTCGCATCAGGTACATGTTCAAGTCAGGGTCTTATCAGAATAACTCCCTGAGCTGTCAGATTCAGTACAAAACGAGTGTTGATTCCAGAGATATCATGATCTTATCTTGCTTGACTTTCAATGCTGCAGTCCCCTAGTTCGAGAAATGCCTTGGCGACCTAACGGTCCCGAATACTTTCAATATTTCCATTACTTGGCTCGCAACGACTATCTTGATAGCATTCCTACCTCAACTGAATGAACCATTATAGTAAAATGCATTAATTCGTAACATATTCTTGATGATAAGCATAGTAAATATGTAAAGCAGATAAGCATTGGAACAATATGAATATAACTTTAAGAAAATATGCAGCATAGTCATACTTGAAACATAAGAGAATACGCTAGCACGAGTCTAAAGGGGTAGTGCGAGTAACTAACAATAAACCAAGTTACATTTCTATGTTCTATACAAGTAATATAAGATATAATTATTTCCTTAGCTAAGTGCGTTAACTTCTTTTATTAGCATGCAAGGGTTATCGCCTAGAGATCTAGCATGTATATTCCAAATTCTTAGGTATGCAGGCCAAGCAAAAATATATTCATCGTAGACACCCACCTGAACGAGGGCTTGCCTCGGCCGAGCGAGACTCCGAGTGAACCGCTAAAAACTCCAAGTCTAAGTGCTGATATGTCGTTTGAGTCATCTTGTAGAACTGAGCGAAGTAGGCTGTTACATAATACACAACTCAAAATAAGTTTCATCCTTGAAACTTTCTAAGATAGAACTCATCCAAGTACAACACTTCTATTCCAAACTTGAACATATCACATTTATCTTCAAATCCTTGAGTACACTTATTGTCCCTTTATCCATTCCAAGTCCGACAATATCCTTGCAGTCTATCAAATCCTTGCCTCAAACTCTACTGTGCCTAGCGCAGAGCTGCACTACTCAAACACAGGGGTATGATATAACTTGTGCACACAAGGAAAAAATTAGAATTAGGTCTAACCACCCGAAGTTCTATTACTTAACGTCTGAGTCATGAACACATCCCAATAAATCACTTGGTATCGCTTGACTAAATCCAGTATTACGCCTAACCAACAACCCAAAAATTCTTAGAACTTTAACTTCATTATCCACCAATTCTTTGCATGTGACATTTATCAAATATAGATCCAACTCATATTTGATACGCAATCCTCTATCCCGAACCATTGTTCAATCATGCTAGAAATCTTGCACTATCTTCCAAGTTTATCACTTGACGCTTATATATTTTCTCTTCCGAAAACTCATTCATCGAACAAGACCTAGCCAATCCCTTATTAATACCTCATGCATATAACAATCATACTCTTCCAAACATGATATATATTTCGATGATATCGTTTGTATTTTAACCAAGTTAAAATCCACGTTTGTTCAATCTTACAGAATGATCTTCACTTACTTCCATCCTGACACATGTCAACTTTATATCTAATCCGTTTATCAATACTTTCTTTTTGTTTCCAATCAATCCTTGCTATTATATGATTCATCATCAAGTATCTCTCGTCTTATAAAATTACCATGATACCATGAGCGGAGTAGACCAAATCCAAGTCAATTCCAATTCAATTTCAAATCCTTAGTATTGTACTACCATCGAGAACATCTTCCAAGCACATGATTTTCATTCATATTCATTGCGTCATCCAAGTTTTCCATGATTTACTTTATACGTTCAACACCAACACGAATTCGATAAGTCTTTGATATTAACTTATACTTTCCTTCGCATAATCCATTCGATTTCAAGTAATTCTACTGACAAATTCCCAATTTCCATCGTTTGTTACAATCATGTCGAAAATTAACTCTTCTAAGGCACATATCTCAAAACCACATCATAATTCTAACTGTTGCTGTCCCAGCTCTGGAGTCTTACCCAGGCAATTCTAAGGTTGATCACACCAAATCAAATCTCATCAAGGGATCATCTGCTTAACCACTATGTCTGCTCACTAGGTCATAGTTATAATCCCGATCACCATCCATAATATGCAAATCCAGAGTATCACGCTTACCTTAAACTAAAGTCAAACTATTGTTCGTTCGTACGGGGTATTCTATCCAAGATTGCATCACTCAGATTTCTAATATCATGCATAGATCATCCTACCCAAACAAAATATCTCAAGCCAGGGATACAAGGCCGTTTAACAAAGTCGTCCTTAGGTAAAATCTATTGTAACACAATTCTCGATGCATCCTGTGATATCGCATGTCAAACTTATCAATTCACATTGTCTATCTCCTCAGAAGTATCCGTTAAATTCTACTTATCCATCTATCCAAGTCAAATTCAACAAGTCACAATTCAAATCTCTAAACCATAATTCTCATATCGTATTCTCTAAATCGTTCGACATGATTCACGTATTCATTCATAAAACCATTAAGCACTGTAAACTCCCTCACCCAAAATAAGGCCTACTTGGCTTAGATAGAGAGACTAGGGCTAGTTTGAATCCAATTAAGAATAGAACACGGCATTTTATTTAATTATACAATATTTATATCACTTAGTGCACCTTACCGTTGCTTCGATAATTGGAGCACTACACTAGCCATTGCCTTCCTATAAATTTCATACCCTTATTCTAAACGTGCCCAACTTTCATTCTGACCTTTGTGTAACTTATAATTATGCTCTCTTGTGCTATATTTTAGTCGCACAATATTCGTCGCAGACATTTATAATTAATTCTAAATAAATTCAACTTTGTATCCTTGTGCGTTCCAATCGAAATTGGAGACACAATCTTGACCCATTTTGTGCAACCCAATTTATGATAATATTCTATCCTGAGTCCTCTATATCTATGACACTTGTATCCCACCTAATTTTAGCCCTATGTACTTCTAATTAATTCAAGAACACCTTTTACATTAATTTTAATTAATTTAATCCAATTTTTATCTTTGTGCAATTTTCTAATTATCTGGCACTTTTTATGCAAAAATGCATTAAGGTGTCCACACCATTGGACACAACACATGAAGAAACCTATTTCTTCTTTATATAAAATTTTTTCCATGATTTTTGGAATGTGCAACACACAACATCACCCCTCATTTAATCCTAGCCATGCATTTTAAACAATGCAAATCCTAGACCTCCAAACATCCCCATATGAAGCCAAGCCCATCCCAAGTAAGATGTTGACCAAGCCCAATTTTCTAGGTCAAACAAACAACCCTCCTTTACATATATATATATATATATATATATATATATATATATATATATATATATATATATATATATATATATACCTCTTTTCCTTTTTTCTTTATTTTTCCTAAAACCCAAACCAATACCTAGCCGACTCCCTCTCCCTATTCATCGTCTTCAACCTCCCTCTTCCCTGAACCGCCGGCCTGCCTCCTTCCACGACTGCTCTCCCCCTCCTTCATCTCGCCGGATCCACCACCACTTCTCGACGACTCGACGACGGGAGCCGCTGAACTTCCCGTCGACGACTGAACCATCGTTCCTGACCTCCGTCGGACCTCCATAACCTGACTGCACAGCCACCGTGCATCCTGTTCGTCGACCACCTGCCGTCCTATCCCTCGCCTTCTCGCCTGAGTCCCTGCCAACCACCATCACCATTAACACCGCTCACCGCCATCTTGACCTCCCTGTTCTCCTCCTCGATCTTGTCTCTTCCTCCGCCGTGGCCATCGTCATCCTCCTCACAGTCGATCCCGACCGACTGAACCTTGACTCCTTTTATCATCCCGAACATCTCCACCACCACGTCGTCTTTCCCGGCCATCTCACCAATCACCCCGACCTGTCCCCGTCCTCCTTCTCCGACTCCACCATCGACGTACTCCTTCGCCATCCTCCTCGCATGAAGCCTCGCCGGAGCTCTCCTCAGCCCGGCAGCAGCCTACTCGACCACTCGTCGGACCTCTCCTCCCTGCTCCACTCTCCTCCTTCTTCCCCTGAGCCCACTCGCCGGACCTCCCCTCCGACCTGGCCGGAGTAGTCCCCTTCACCATTAATCATCGTCATAATCTTCATCATCATCATTAATCATCCCCATAATCATCATCATTAATCATCCCCATCATCACCATTAATCATTATCATAATCTTCATCATCATCATTAATCATCCCCATAATCATCATCATTAATCATCCCCATCATCACTATTAATCATCGTCATAATCTTCATCATCATCATTAATCATCCCCATAATCATCATCATTAATCATCCCCATCATCACCATTAATTATTATCATAATCTTCATTATCATCATTAATCATCCCCATAATCATCATCATTAATCATCCCCATCATCACTATTAATCATCACCATTAATCATTATCATAATCTTCATCATCATCATAATCTACATCCTAATCATCACCACCATTATCATCCTCATCATCACCAATCATCATCCTAATCATCATCACCCTCGTCATCATTATCAACATCGACATCATCGTCATCATCGTGGACTCGTCACCCTCATAAAAGACAACCTGCAACAGTCACCCCCGATCCTCGTGCCCGTACACGCTAAACCCGAGGTTCAAACCTGTCTCTTCTCCTTTTATGTGTGCTTGTGTGTATGCTATTAGGACATTAGTATTGCTTTATGACAGTTAGTTGACATCAGACCCTGAGTCGGTGAACCCAACTCATATACGTATACGTACGCGTATGCGTATATTGTTTAATTTGGTATATAACTATATATTTAGTATATATATATATATATATATATATATATATATATATATATATATATATATATATATATATATATTGTGTAGGAATTTAATGCAATACCAGTTATGACTATATATGTATTTGTATTGTACGACCCTAGGACACTGTGGATTATCCCGTATTTACCTTGACCATATTGACCCTAAGAACTTATGAATTGACCGCCTTGTGTACATTAACGTACTGGCTTAGACACATATTAGTTGACTGTCTGATTTTGATACATTATTTAATATAGGACACCCGCGTAATTAGATGCTGTCACGACCCGCACCCTGGGTAAGGGTACTAGTCGGAAACAACGCCCAGCCTATGCCGCAGAATCGGCGGTAGAACGCTGTCTAGAAAGTCTATCTAATATAATGAACCACCAAAAGATAGTGTACTCAATCACAGAACTAAGATAGAATGAACACGGATCAGATAAGAATAGAATAGTCATCAACTCATGAGTTTAAAATAATACATCAATGAGTCTGAAGAGTAACAAAAATAAGCTGGAGACAAATCCAGTACAAAAGAATACTATCATACTACAAGCTACACTCCAGGGTCAACTGTCTCAGTTGGGATAAGTCCCTCTTGAGCCAGGGTCTCCGAATCTAAACCCACAACATCCTGGGGTCCATAATAGGTAGGGTACTCCTCAGTGTCATCTGGAAAAATATATCCAGTCAGGAAAGGAGCAGAGTACATCTCTAACAGCAGTTCTAATCCATGATAAAACTATGTAACAGTAAATAGCTGTGGATAAACAAGATGCACAAAATAGATATAAGAGATATATAGACAATAAGAAAATACTGGAAAAAAATACAATAATGAACAATATGCCAATGAAACAATAATACTAATGACTAAGTGTGTGAGTACTAGCTTAACATGTGATCGGCTTGGGCAAGATACAATACGGCCTGGCTAATCATACGTGCGGTGCATGATCAACACTATTCGCTTACCAATAGTTTATTCAATAGGGATTTGATCACATATCTATACTAATACTCCCTACCCCCAACTGGTATAATAGATCCAATCACGGTATGCTATGGCACTAGATTCCCCAAGAAGATAGCTAGTCTCCCCGAGAATCGGTGTCTGTACATGTACAAGATAACCAATGAAACAATACTTGCACCATATATACCATATACCAAGGAATAACATCTCATGACGAGATCCGAATATACCAATCCGTGTAACCATAGTGTCGAGAGAAACATATAAATCTACACTAGATACAACGAACATAGAGGATATCATAAATGAGAAACTATCAGAGAATGTACTCGCCTGAAATCCAAAGAACAGTCTCACAGATGTCTGACTCGGTGCCTCGAAGACCTAGATATAGAATACCACATTAAAACAAGGTCCCGGAAAGAGAACAAGTCAAACTAGTCAACTCCTAGGTCAATAAATAAATTCTAAGTCAAAAGTCAACTATGGTCAACTCTAAAGTCAACTAAAGTCAAACCAAGGTCAACCTCACAAGAAATCTATATCAATAATATAGAAATAAAATACAACAATTTAGGAATAAAAATTAGATCCCAAATCATACTCACACAAAGTATACTACTAATACAAATAATATATACCCTAAAATAATATATATACAAACCAATATGTATACAAATAACATAATATATTATTACAAATATTATACAAAACACATATATATACACATATATATATACAATAATAATATATAAAATATAATTTAAAACTATTAAAGCGTCACTGAAAACAGTGAACAAAACAAGATAAAATAAAAACAGGTTTAATAGTGACAGTCTTGACTGTCACTGAAAATTCGTTGCAGAAACTCCATATACAAAACCGCTGCTGTCACAGTTTGCTGACAGTTTCAAACTGTCACAAAAAAAATGTCGCTGAAAGGTTGCCGCTCAAAACTGCCGCAGCATTAATGACAGATCTGTCATTAATGCTGACCACTGTACAGCGGCTGCTGTTCAGACCAAATAATGACAGTTTCACTGTCATAGAAACCACTGTCACCAAAATAAATATAAATATAAATATATATATATATATATATATATATATATATATATATATATATATATATATATATATATATATATGCAATAATAATCATAATACATATATATAAATAAATAATTATATACTTATATATATATGCACATATAAACTTATAATTAAATACTAATAGTTACAACACATGCACATATTAATGTTCATATTTTACATGGCTAGAAGCACACCTAAAATATATACATTAATATACAAATAATTACATAATAATTATAAATAATATAATTACACAATTAAACATATAAATATATTTTATAAAATATTTATGTATAATTTATACTATTAACATAAGTACATATATAATTACATGCAAGAAAGCTACATATTATATTTGTACATCATATTAGCACACACAAAAATATATAGATCTATGCTACAATAATTACTATAATAAATACACAAAATAAATATATAATATCTATATATATTTACTAATTATAATTGAAGAATTTAAACCATACATAATTAGATATATTCAAAAATCCACACAATTGGAGAGTATCACACCGTATCCCACTAGATCTAGGATACGCATGTGACACGAGTCCAACACACAACCAATTGCACCCCGAAGGATACAAACAAATTACAAATAATATTTATGAATAAATCAAAGTGTCAAAAGTAGATCTATGTGTCCGTGTCAAAATACGATATGTTCAAAGCCCCGTGTCGGAGGGAAAACCCCCAAAATGACACGTATCACCAAATAGTTGGGATACGAACCACATGTACCAAATTATGGACACGACACTAGCCCCAAACACATAAGCTCATGTCCAATTGATCTATAGGATCAATTGATACACACAACAAAATGTAAATTCGGAATTCCAACAAAATTGACACAAAAAGCACTATAACTTTCTCCATGGGTCTCCTATGAACACAAAACAAAGTCCTATGGGTAGTACATATATATAGGTTGATTTTACATGATTAAATCTCAGATTTAGAAGCTATTTAAATGGGAAAATCTGAATTATACCTATTGGAAGATGGATTCCCAATGAAACCTCTAATTGAGAAGAACTTGCTTCCAAATTGTAGATCCTTGCTCCTCTTTGTAGATCCTTGCTTCCTTCTTCTAGATCCTTGCTTCCTCCTTCTCTAATGGTGAATTGGAAAGAATTTGGAATAAATTTGGTAGGAAATTGGAATGGGAATGGAGGGAATTTGGGAGTGGGAAATTCTAGATCTAGATTTGGAATGAGAATGAGAGGAGAGAGAAATTTCCTCCCTCTTTTAATAGGCCGGCCTTGCCCCTCTCCCAAGCAATTGTAAAATGTCCAATGTACCCCTTGGGGCCTCTCATGAAGAAATAATTAAGGAAGAAAGCTTCTAGTCTAATCACTTAATTAATTTAATCCATCTCCTTAACTATGGGCTTTCTAAATGGGCCAAATCTAACTATTTAATTCATGTTGGTCCATGGGTCCAAACTACACTAGTTGGGTCCACTAAAATAAGTCCAAAATAATTAAATAACATCCAACAACAATTAAATAATACAACAAAAATTATTTACCATGCACAATATTTATTTAAATAGGAAATTACTAAAATATCCTTTTTCCTAAAATGTGGTAGTGACAAGTCTACCCTCCTTAAAATAATTTCGTCCTCGAAATTCAAAGACGAAAACTACCCCCAGAAAAACACAGAACAGAACTAAAGAATCACAACTAACTAATGAACAGAACATAACAATGAACAGAACATAACTAGAAATAACATACCTCAAGGTACAAACAAATATGGATAACGCTCTCGCATGTCATCCTCTCTTTCCCAGGTAGACTCCCCCGGAGAGTGATGCCTCCATGCGACGCGCACCAAAGGAATAGTCTGGTTCCTCAGCACCTTCTCTCTCCGATCCAGAATCTCAACTGGCTGCTCTGGATAGCTAAGAGTAGGGCCCACCTCTATCTTCGAGTGATCCAATACATGACTAGGATCTGCCACGTATCGTCTCAACTGCGACACATGAAACACGTTATGCACTCCCTCCAATGCAGGTGGCAAGTCTAGTCTATAAGCAACTGCACCGACCCTCTCTAGAATAGTGAAAGGTCCGATGAATCGCGGACTAAGCTTTCCGCCTCCACCGAAGCGAATCGTGCCTCGTGTCAGAGAAATCCTCAGAAACACCAAACTACCCACCTAGAACAAAACACCATCTTAAGAACTTAATCTTTAACAAACAAGAACAAGCACAAACAAAATCTAAACTATACCTCAAACTCCAAAGGTCTCCGATGGCTATCGGCCCAATGCCGCTGTCTGTCCTGCGCCACTCGAAGTCTGTCTCTGATCAAATGAACCTTCTCCGCTGCATCCACAACCATCTCTGGCCCAAGCAAAATTCTTTCTCCAACATCATCCCAAGACAAAGGAGTACGACACCTCCGACCATATAGAGCTTCAAAAGGTGACATCTCTATACTGGCCTGGTAACTGTTGTTGTAAGCAAACTCTACCAAATAGAGATGGTCCTCCCAAGAACCCCCAAAATCTAGTACACAAGTGCACAACATATCCTCGAGAGTCTGGATAGTCCTCTCTGACTGCCCATCTGTCTGGGGATGATATGCAGTACTGAACTTGAGCTGAGTGCCCAAACTCTCCTGCAAACTCCTCCAGAAATGAGAAGTGAAACGACTATCTCGATCTGAGACTATGCTGACGGGAACTCCATGTATCCTAACGATCTGCCTCACATACATCTCTGCCAGCTTCTCCGTAGACAAACCCACTTTGAAAGGCAAAAAGTGGGCCGACTTGGTCAATCTATCAACAATGACCCAAATCGCGTCTTTCCCTCCTGGAGATCGTGAAAGTTCGGACACAAAATCCATAGTAATGTGTTCCCACTTCCACTCTGGAATGGGTAATGGCTGAAGTAACCCTCCTGGCCTCTGCCTCTCGGCTTTCACCTGCTGGCACACTAAGCATCTGGATACAAACTGTGCCACTTCCCTCTTCATGCCATACCACCACACACTCTCTCGCATATCCCGATACATCTTGTTAGCACCTGGATGTATGGAATACTGAGAGCGATGCGCTTCCTGCAATACCTCCTCACGCAACTCCCCACTAGGCACACACAATCTAACTCCATGCCTCAAGGATCCATCCTCTGTAATAGTGAAATCATCCTCCAATCCTGCTCTCACCTGAGCTCTGATACTCCTCAAAGATACATCATCATACTGTGCTGCCTTGATCCTGTCCATCAAATCTGAGTGTATCTGCAATCCCCACATCTGCATAGCACACCCAGGAACAATTACCTTAATGCCCAAGCTCTCCAAATCCTCCAATAAATATCGATCCTGCGTCAAGAACATAGATACCGGATACCTGCTCAAAGCATCGGCAACTACATTTGCTTTCCCAGGATGATATTGCAAAGAGATATCAAAATCCTTCATCAATTCCAACCACCGACGCTGCCTCATGTTCAACTCCTTCTGCGTGAAAACGTACTTCAAGCTTTTGTGGTCTGTGAAGATCTCCACACGCTCTCCGTACAAATAATGTTTCCACAACTTCAGGGCGAATATGACAGCTGTCAACTCCAAATCATGGGTAGGATAGTTCTTTTCATGAGGACGCAATTGCCTAGATGCATAGGCAATCACTTTCCCATGCTGCTGAAGAACACAACCTAAACCCTTCCCCGATGCATCACTATAAATAGTGAAACTTCCGGACCCTGATGGCAACGTCAAAATAGGAGCAGACGTCAACCTCTTTTTCAACCCCTCAAAAGCAACCTGATAATCCTCCGTCCAAACAAACTCCACATCCTTCCTTGTGAGTCTGGTCATCGGCTCGGCAATCCTCGAAAAATCTTGCACAAACTTCCTGTAATAGCCTGCCAATCCCAAGAAACTCCTGATCTCTGCTACTGAACTCGGAGTCTTCCAAGATTCCACTGTTGAAATCTTCTTCGGATCCACTGAAATACCATCACCAGTCACAACATGCCCCAAGAATTCTACTTTGTCCAAGAAAAACTCATATTTGGACAACTTCTCATACAGCTTCTCCTTCCTCAGCACATCCAACACAATCCTCAAATGCTCCTCATGCTCCTCCGGTGTCCTCGAGTATATGAGTATGTTGTCGATGAACACCACCATGAACTTGTCAAGGTACTGGTGGAACACCTTGTTCATCAAGTTTATAAATACCGCCGGTGTATTAGTCAAACCAAACGGCATCACCATAAACTCGTACTGACCATACCGAGTTCTAAAAGCAGTCTTCGGTATGTCCTCCGGCTTCACCTTCACTTGATGGTAGCCTGATCTCAAATCTATCTTAGAAAATACCTTCGCACCACTCAACTGATCAAACAGATCATCAATCCGTGGCAAAGGATACTTATTCTTGATAGTGAGATTAGTCAAAGCCCTGTAATCAATGCACATGTGCACCGATCCATCCTTCTTTGGTACAAACAATACCGGGGCTCCCCATGGTGAAGAACTCGATCTGATAAACCCCTTATCCTGTAATTCGTCCACCTGCTTCTTCAACTCGACCAGCTCGCTGTTGTTTACTCTATAGACATGTTGCGAAATTGGTTCTGCACCTGGCACCAAGTCTATAGAAAATTTAACATCTCGATCTGGTGGCAATCCTGGCAATTCCTCAGGAAACACATCCAAAAATTCTGCTATCAACGGATGTGGCAACTCCTTGTCTTCCACCATAGCTCCACAAATAAAGCCTTCTCCCTGCTCCGCAGCTCCTCTAGCAAACTCGAACTCTGGCTCTCCTGGCGGACCAATCAAAACTCTACCTCCTCTACAATCTATGCTAGCACGGTGCCTACTCAACCAATCCATCCCGAGTACAATATCGTAGCTCGGAAGTGGCATTACAAGTAGACACGCACTCAACTCCCAGCCTCCCAGAGTAACTCTCCGATCCTTGCAAATATCATTAACCAGGATAATGCCTCCCCCGGTCATGATCTTGCAAGTCCTAAGCAAAGACTCAGCTACCAAACCATGCTTCAGAGCAAAAGAAACAGATACAAAACTATGGGAAGTACCACTATCAAACAAAGCTAAGGCTGGAATGGAATCAAGAAGAATAGAACCTGCGATGACATCTCCAGTGGGTTCCTCCTCTTCGACGGTCATAGCAAACGCTCGTCCCTGCCGAGCACCTCCTTGCTGCTGATGCTGGACAAAACGCTGCTGCTGTGTCGGAAGCGGTCCCCTCGGCTGTGCTGCAGGTGGTCTCGTCTGTGCCTCTGACTGAGCCCTCTGTGCCTCGAGCATCTTACAAAACAGTGTAAACATCTGTGACACCTCTGTTGGCACAGGAGGTGGAGGTGGAAGCCCCTCAGATACAGCTGGCACAGTCCTCTGAGTAGGTGGTGGACCTCCGAAAGCAGCTGATACTCCAATCACCGGAGAAGTGACTGGTGCAGGCCCTCGGGACATCGCAGACCTCTCAGAAGCTGCTCTCTTCTGCTGTAATCTAGTCTTAGGCGGCATCCTGAGATAAGCGAAAGAAAGAATCAATATGGCACAAGATATAAGACATCAAGGAAAGGACAGATTAAGAGATCAAGTATCAATATCAAAGGAGAATAGTTGAATCAAAAGAATTTTCCTAGATATGATTGAGTATCTCAGCCTATATCCTATATCCTATCGCAGGCTCGCAGTAGTACAACTAAGTTGTCGCACTACCACGACATCACATACTTGTGAAGCTAGACATGCATGGGCCACCACCAAAAATGTGTCACGACCCGCACCCGGGGTAAGGGTACTAGTCGGAAACAACGCCCAGCCTACGCCGCAGAATCGGCGGTAGAACGCTGTCTAGAAAGTCTATCTAATATAATGAACCACCAAAAGATAGTGTACTCAATCACAGAACTAAGATAGAATGAACACGGATCAGATAAGAATAGAATAGTCATCAACTCATGAGTTTAAAATAATACATCAATGAGTCTGAAGAGTAACAAAAATAAGCTGGAGACAAATCCAGTACAAAAGAATACTATCATACTACAAGCTACACTCCAGGGTCAACTGTCTCAGTTGGGATAAGTCTCTCTTGAGCCAGGGTCTCCGAATCTAAACCCACAACATCCTGGGGTCCATAATAGGTAGGGTACTCCTCAGTGTCATCTGGAAAAATATATCCAGTCAGGAAAGGAGCAGAGTACATCTCTAACAGCAGTTCTAATCCATGATAAAACTATGTAACAGTAAATAGCTGTGGATAAACAAGATGCACAAAATAGATACAAGAGATATATAGACAAAAAGAAAATACTGGAAAGAAATACAATAATGAACAATATGCCAATGAAATAATAATACTAATGACTAAGTGTGTGAGTACTAGCTTAACATGTGATCGGCTTGGGCAAGATACAATACGGCCTGGCTAATCATACGTACGGTGCATGATCAACACTATTCGCTTACCAATACTTTATTCAATAGGGATTTGATCACATATCTATACTAATACTCTCCACCCCCAACTGGTATAATAGATCCAACCACGGTATGCTATGGCACTAGATTCCCCAAGAAGATAGCTAGTCTCCCCGAGAATCGGTGTCTGTACATGTACAAGATAACCAATGAAATAATACTTGCACCATATACACCATATACCAAGGAATAACATCTCATGACGAGATCCGGATATACCAATCCGTGTAACCATAGTGTCGAGAGAAACATGTAAATCTACACTAGATACAACGAACATAGAGGATATCATAAATGAGAAACTATCAGAGAATGTACTCGCCTGAAATCCAAAGAACAGTCTCACAGATGTCTGACTCGGTGCCTCGAAGACCTAGATATAGAATACCACATTAAAACAAGGTCCCGGAAAGAGAACAAGTCAAACTAGTCAACTCCTAGGTCAATAAATAAATTCTAAGTCAAAAGTCAACTATGGTCAACTCTAAAGTCAACTAAAGTCAAACCAAGGTCAACCTCACAAGAAATCTATATAAATAATATAGAAATAAAATACAATAATTTAGGAATAAAAATTAGATCCCAAATCATACTCACACAAAGTATACTACTAATACAAATAATATTACCCTAAAATAATATATATACAAACCAATATGTATACAAATAACATAATATATTATTACAAATATTATACAAAACACATATATATACACATATATATATATACAATAATAATATATAAAATATAATTTAAAACTATTAAAGCGTCACTGAAAACAGTGAACAAAACAAGATAAAATAAAAACAGGTTTAATAGTGACAGTCTTGACTGTCACTGAAAATTCGTCGCAGAAACTCCATATACAAAATCGCTGCTGTCACAGTTTGCTGATAGTTTCAAACTGTCACAAAAAAAATGTCGCTGAAAGGTTGCCGCTCAAAACTGCCGCAGCATTAATGACAGATCTGTCATTAATGCTTACCACTGTACAGCGCTGCTGTTCAGACCAAATAATGACAGTTTCACTGTCATAGAAACCACTGTCACCAAAACAAATAAAAATATAAATATATATATATATATATATATATATATATATATATATATATGTAATAATAATCACAATACATATATATAAATAAATAATTATATACTTATATATATATGCACATATAAACTTATAATTAAATACTAATAGTTACAACACATGCACATATTAATGTTCATATTTTACATGGCTAGAAGCACACCTAAAATATATACATTAATATACAAATAATTACATAATAATTATAAATAATATAATTACACAATTAAATATATAAATATATTTTATAAAACATTTATGTATAATTTATACTATTAACATAAGTACATATATAATTACATGCAAGAAAGCTACATATTATATTTGTACATCATATTAGCACACACAAAAATATATAGATCTATGCTACAATAATTACTATAATAAATACAAAAAATAAATATATAATATCTATATATATTTACTAATTATAATTGAAGAATTTAAACCATACATAATTAGATATATTCAAAAATCCACACAATTGGAGAGTATCACACCGTATCCCACTAGATCTAGGATACGCATGTGACACGAGTCCAACACACAACCAATTGCACCCCGAAGGATACAAACAAATTACAAATAATATTTATGAATAAATCAAAGTGTCAAAAGTAGATCTATGTGTCCGTGTCAAAATACGATATGTTCAAAGCCCCGTGTCGGAGGAAAAACCCCCAAAATGACACGTATCACCAAATAGTTGGGATACGAACCACATGTACCAAATTATGGACACGACACTAGCCCCAAACACATAAGCTCATGTCCAATTAATCTATAGGATCAATTGATACACACAACAAAATGTAAATTCGGAATTCCAACAAAATTGACACAAAAAGCACCATAACTTTCTCCATGGGTCTCCTATGAACACAAAACAAAGTCCTATGGGTAGTACATATATATAGGTTGATTTTACATGATTAAATCTCAGATTTAGAAGCTATTTAAATGGGAAAATCTGAATTATACCTATTGGAAGATGAATTCCCAATGAAACCTCCAATTGAGAAGAACTTGCTTCCAAATTGTAGATCCTTGCTCCTCTTTGTAGATCCTTGCTTCCTTCTTCTAGATCCTTGCTTCCTCCTTCTCTAATGGTGAATTAGGAAGAATTTAGAATAAATTTGGTAGGAAATTGGAATGGGAATGGAGGGAATTTGGGAGTGGGAAATTCTAGATCTAGATTTGGAATGAGAATGAGAGGAGAGAGAAATTTCCTCCCTCTTTTAATAGGCCGGCCTTGCCCCTCTCCCAAGCAATTGTAAAATGTCCAATGTACCCCTTGGGGCCTCTCATGAAGAAATAATTAAGGAAGAAAGCTTCTAGTCTAATCACTTAATTAATTTAATCCATCTCCTTAACTATGGGCTTTCTAAATGGGCCAAATCTAATTATTTAATTCATGTTGGTCCATGGGTCCAAACTACACTAGTTGGATCCACTAAAATAAGTCCAAAATAATTAAATAATATCCAACAACAATTAAATAATACAACAAAAATTATTTACCATGCACAATATTTATTTAAATAGGAAATTACTAAAATACCCTTTTTCTTAAAATGTGGTAGTGACAGATGCGCATTTGACCCTGTTAGTTGACCAGTGTCACCCCTAGCGTACCCTCTGAGTCCAGTATAAAATATGGTTGTGTATGTGCTAGTGTAATGGCTGATATGGTATTGTATTATATTATATGTACATAGGATCCATCGAATTATTTTGCACGACTTCTGGTGCAGGTTATTGGTACTATGCAACTTTCTTGCCAGACAAGTATACCTTGTCATTGTACTATAATTTATATTCCATATGTTGCATGTATTTTATTTCTATTATTTAGTTCATATATTTTAACTGTTATATAAACTGCACGTCCAAGGAAACTTGGGTGCAACGACGGTGTCGTCGTATTCTGTTTTTATTATGCATATGCATTGACCTAGTTTATGAGACCACCCTATTATCATGAGGCATTCTTATGTTTCATTGGCCGTGACACAGCTGTTACACGAGTGTGAGTCTCATGTAGGACACGGACTTGTGTGACAGGTCTGGCCTCCTGTACGTATGGGACATGCGATAGGGAATAACTGCTGTTAGAATTTACATGCTAGGAGACTTGGCAGTTATTAGAGGTATTATCGTGTCATAGATATGACATGCTTAGAGCATGGGATGGAGAGAACAACAAGTAAGGCATTTTGGCTCCTTTGCACTTTCCTTTCTGTAACCCGTACGCTCCGTCGGAGATACGTGGCGGTGATGACCCCTATATTACTAGCGGCCTCTGGCGTTCAAAAGATGACATAATTTGTAGGCCCCTAATTCTCCGAGAGAATTATGCCAATCCTATTTATGGCCAGATAGCCCACTTGTTGGAAAGTTGTTCTCAACTGCATTCACATAGATGGATAGGCGACCCATTGGATGTTTATTTTCAGTACTTTATTGGCATTCTTCTATGTATCTTGTTATGTCCCTCTGAGGACCTGGTCCCTTTTCAGGTGTACATATTCATGACTTAGCAGGAGCGCAGATCCGGACTTGCTACTTATATTTCGAGGAGGTCTTCTCTTCGAGCCTCGTGATTATTAGTTGATGTTCTTATATTGTGTTTGCCCTTATATTCTAGTTTGGTAGTGGATTTATTTCCACCCAACTATCATCTTTTGATACTTCATATTGAGATTTAGTTACATAGTTATTGGTTATTTATTCATTTATGATTTTCTGTGGATGAGATTTAGATTATGCCTGTGACTTGAGATAGTTTATACCACTTGTGAATTATTGTTCATAATACAGCGTACACATGTGTTATGGTTTTCATATATTGGAGTTGTCATATACATGCGGCTGGCATGATTACGTATTTTGGGACTGGGGCATGACAAGCACTACTTGCATTAGATTTTAGACTAAATTATCCTCGACTGTGATTCATTCTCCAACCATATACTAGAGCAATCCTTAAAACTCGCCGAGCTATTCTTTGTTATGCGTTCATTTTATCCGAGTTACAATTTATATCAAATCTTTTTCTAAACATCAATCCCGTTGCATCGATCCAAGATCTGTCATCAAACATTCATTTTCTTAAGTTCGTGTTGATCACAAATCTATCACTCATCAACTAGAGAATCCTCGAGCCCATGACTACCTATTTTATTGTATTCTATTTTATCGAGTTTGTCCATATAACCATCAAAAATTTCTTTGCACGATATCTAATCGTTTAACCGATTATTAACGTCTAAGTTATACACAAGATCAATTCCTTATCGTCATTTACGTATCATCAAACCAACTTGATTCCCATCTCTAACATCAAATTTGATTCATCAATTATTCCGAATTATTGCATATCGTCCAATCCGAATTCTCTTGCGCTAACTCTTTCTTACGCTCTCGCTTGATTAAGCTATCTTCCAATCATACTAGTTCCATTCATATCTAATCATATTCACCTGTAGCTGCATTCTAGTTCTACATATCGCTGAGTCAGGATCGTGCACACACTCGAGCCTTCCCCCAAGTATATGCATTTCAACCAAGATTAGTGATATCGAAGTTGGTTCGAGTTCAGCATATCGCTGAGTCTGGATCGTACACATATTTAAGGTGCCCCCAAAATACATGTATTTCAACCAGCTTAGCGATAGCGAAGTCGGTCAAGCTACGGTGAAGGTACTACAATTTTTATGGAACTTTTAATCCTTGACACGAAGTTTATCTGTTTGATTCAATGCTTACGTATCACATAATCTCTTCTGATTTTCTTATTCTTCCTTGACCAAGTCATTCATTTCAAATCCTTATCCGACATCATCCTAACTTCTGCACAATTTCTATAGAACCTTTCGAGTAATTCTTATATGAGACACATTATATCAATCTTACTAGGCTACATATGTTCTAAGGCTTTGCACTGATCTCTTGTACAACTTTGTATTGCTGACCTACTCATTGCTATCCCAAAATCCATGATCCAAAGAACGTTCCTCAAAGTTACCCCATACACCACTCGGGTTCAAGCCACACAAAAATCTTTGAAACCATGATCGTACCGCTAAACATCCAACCGATGCGTTCCTTAAAACCCATGCACGATCCTCTATTTCATATCGACGGTATCATCTTTCCCAAAATCAGCTTCATTGATATATATCTCTCAATTTCATGATTCAAATCCAACTATCGCATACAAACATGCTAGCACTAAGAAAGTCTAATATGTAACACCCATTACTCGGCCCACAAGGTCTTCTGTATAGCTGTCCTGATCAAGAAAATATCCATATAAGATCCATTCAACTTGTCACTACCACATTCTGAAAACAGGGGTATTTTCGAATTTTTACAATATTTAATATTACGTTATTTACAATTAATTAATTTCATGATAGTGTATTTGATTTAAATAATTTTGTGCGATGTGTAATTAAATATATAATTATATGCAGTGTTAATTATTTTATTTTAGCTAGCAGACTAGACCTAGAAGCCCAGTAGACGAACCCCTGTCCGAATTATAGAATTCTGGATTTTATTATTTTAATTAGGATTTAATATTTGAAGATTGAAATTAATTACTGTATTTTATTTAATATTTTTGCGCATTGCCTTTGCTTCGATATTTGGAGCACTATCCAGACTTTTGTCTTCCAACAAATTTCACAATCTTGCCCTAGACATGCCCGCCTTCAAATCTGCTATTTTTGCAACTCATAATTTTGCTCCCTGTGCATTGTTTCTGGCCGCACAAAAATCGTCGCGGACGTTATTTTTAATTTCCTATTTTTGTATCGTTGTGCGTTCCAATCGAAAATTGGAGGCCATCTTGACCTATTTTTCGTACGGCCCAAATTAGGGTAATATTCTGTTCTGAGTCTTCTTCAATATTGGTATTGATGACTTGATCTGATTTTGACCCCAAGTACTCCTAATTAATTGTTGAACACAACTTGCATTTAATTCTATTTAAAATTGAGGATACCATTTTATCTGATTTTAAAATCCCAAATTAATTCCAGTGCCCTACAAATTCAGCCCATACCCATCTTACAGTGCTCCCTGACCCTACAAAACATCGGACCCCGAATCGCCCGCAAAATTTTCATCATTTCATGTGTTTGTGCAAATATCCAAATTTAAGGGGGCTAATTTGCAATTATTACATTAGGTGTCAACATCCCATTGGTTCAAACAAATGGAGAGCCCAATTATTTGACTAAGTCAACAACCCTCTCCATGAATAATTAATTTTTCATGGCAAGTCATGTCCATCCATTCTAGATGAATGCAATCTCCACCCTTCATCCACATCTCACCCTCCCTATTTAAATGTCACATCAACCCATTTCCCTAGAAAACCCTAATCCCCAAGCAAGCCCTCTCTCTCTCCTCCAAGCCCCCATCTCCTACGTATGAAATTTTTCTTCTTCTTCCATTCTTCTCCTCTTCTTCTCCTCCTTTCTTCTTCTTTCTTTCTTCATTTTGAAATTTAAATTTGAAGGAGGGGGGGGGGGAATACTGTTCATTCCCCCCATACTGCTGCTGCCGCACCTACTGTTTCCAGGCCGACACCGGTCCGGCGCTCCACTGCTCCCTCCGCCCGTAGCAGTTCTCCGACGGCGCTGCGAACCCCGGCCACGGCATCAAGTCCGGTGTGGTCAGCCGGCCGACACACCACCACAACCTACATCCACCCATCAGACCGGACCCACCTGCAGCCGAACTCGCCGCTGCTCCTCCGGCACGGTCAGCCACGCCTCGACAACCAGCCTCCCATCCTCCTCTTCCCATCGGTCCGGCGTCGAACTCCGGTCCTCCTCGCATTACTCCGGCAGACTCCCTGCCATCATCCCATCTCCGGAGCAGCACTCTACAGCAGTTTTCCGGTCTGCACCCCGATTTCCTGAACGCTCCGGCAACTCCCCCATCCTCGCTGTCATCCCCGGCCCGGCCTGCACTCCGGCCGGCGTCCCCATCTGCAGTCCCTCCTCCGGCGGCCACTGTTTCCCCCTGCTGCTCTAACACACCACCACCTCCATCATCTACATCCGACCACCACCATCTCCACCTATCTTCATCACCTCCGGCCCGGCGACCCGCCATCCCCGCTGCTCATCCTCCCTTCCCTGTGCTTCGACCCCGGCCTGTTGCTCGGCTGCTACTACCCCCGGATCGATCGGCTTCCTTACTCGATAAGGATCCTACTGGAGTCGGCTATCCGGAACTGCGACGAGTTCCAGGTGACATCCAAGGACGTGGAGAAGATCTTGGACTGGGAGAACACTGCTCCCAAGCAGGTCGAGATCCCATTCAAGCAGGCTCGTGTCCTCCTTCATCGTGCTCCCATCTTAGTACGTGGTCGATCAACACCAATAGCCCCATCGTGAACGAGGCCACACGTCATGAACGTTCTCGCCGTGCTTCCTTTCCGACAAACGAAGCACCTCCTTCTCCCTCTGGTATTTGACCGTCTCATCTTGCTTTATATATAGATGGTAGTAGTTAAATTTCTTTTCTATAGGACTCTGCTATTAATAATGTACGTGAATGAGTTAGTTGGCATATATACTCATTTAGAAACCTATTCCCTTGTTAACTGAATATTTATGCAACGTGAAGCATATGGAGGTAGTAGTCCTTGTGAATGATATAGGACCTATCCTATTTCCCAGCTAAAACTTCTTCTTGCAATGGGATTCCTATAGCCAGGAAGCAATATAGCTGTGCATATGTTAGCTAGTGAGAGATGGCAAAGGATTGGAGGGGAAAATCATATTGAAATAAATGCAAGAAATTCTTGCAGGTGCATGGGAGTTGTGGAGTAGAGTAAATATATGTATAAACTTATTTTGGTGTATAGTAGGTGTATCTTATTTAATACATATGTATATATTTGGTATAAAAACATAATGTTAGTATATGTATATATATTTTGTATATATATACTTAAAATATTTTCAAACATGTATAATTAGTATAAATGTATATATATACATTTTGTACATACAGTTAATATATTTTCAATATATATATATATGATTGATATACATAAATACGTGTTCTACTATATGTATTATTGGTATATTTAATATATTTTTTCAATATATATATAAAATTGATATATGTATATATTTATTGTATATACACCTGGTATATTTTAAATTGATAAACATGGTAAACATACATGGTTTAACTAATATATATATATATATTATACATAAATTAAATAGATATAATGTGTCTTATATATCTATCTACTAGACGACCCTAGATTGACCAGTGCCATACCTGGCATAGCCCTGAGTTAGTATTTGCTTGTGTGTTAGTATAGCTTCTGATGCAATATTGTATTGTCTATTATATGTCTTTAGGACTGTTGGTTCCTCCAGGCGACACTTTGGAACAGGACCTCGGTATTCACCAGCTAAGGACCAAAGGCGAGTACATTCTCTGATTAGTTTCTAATTTATGATATCTCCTATGTTCACTGTATCTAGTGTAAATATCCATGATCTTGACACGATGGTTACACGGATTGGTATACACGGATCTCGTCATGAGATGTTATTCCTTATTCATGGTGTAGCTTGTACGAGACTTGTTTCCTTGATATCTTGTGCATGTACAGACACTAATTCCCGGGGAGATTTGCTACCTTCCTAGGGAATCCTGTGCCATAGCGTACCATGATTGGATCTACTATACCAGTCGGGGGTTTGGGGAGTACTTTAGTGTAGATATGTGATCATACCCAACTTTATATGTACCATAGCTCACCTCACATCTCACGTCGGGTGCGGCCTGACCATTTATATGCTCCATAGCTGTTACGTGTGATTAGCCTGATCTCTACATGCACCATAGCTAACCAACGGTTAGCCTGACTTTATATGAACCATAGCTAATCACATGTAACCAGCCTGATCAAGTTCCCAAGCCGATCACATGTTAAAGCTAGTACTCACACACTTAGTCATAGGTTTCTTGCTCATTGACATATTGCTTCTTTTCCTGCATTTACTTACAGTATTTTCCAGTATTTCTTTCATTGTACATTTCTCGTACCTATACATGCATCTGGTATGTTCCATCTAGAACTGCTACATAGTTTATGTCATTTATATAGAACTGCTATTTAGAGATGTACTTTGCTCCTTCCTGACTGGAAAATATTTTTCCAGACTGTAACCTTAGTGGACTTGGTTCCGACACTTGAGGATTGGATGTTACTGATTGCAGGTATGATTTTTGTTACTAGGCTTGTGTTGTATTCTTTATTCTTAAATTCCTATCGTGCTGTAGTTGTGATTGAGTATGTTGTTAATATTTTATAGTGCTATCCGAATCTCCTTATGGAGTTGGATACTAGCGTGAGATTTTAGAGATAGTACTTGACCTAGACAGCGTTCTACCGCCGATGCTGCGGCGTAGGCTGGACGTACCCACGCACTCGTGCCCCTAAACCGGGTGCGGGTCGTGACACGTTTTAGTGGTGGCCCATGCAGGTCAGACTTCGCGAGTTGTGCGATGTCGTAGTAGTGCGACGTCATAGTTGTACTACTGCATACCTGCTATAGAATATAGGACATAGGATACTAGGATGAGAGAGGATACTCAATCACAAATTCTTGAGAGATTCCTGGGACGACCCCTTGAGAATCTTATTCCAATTTAAATCTTTTTTCCTTGATTTCGTCCGCTCTCGCTTGTTGTCACTGAACTTGATTCTTGTTGAGCAGTTATTAAATTAAATTTTGGTATCATTGTTGAGTTTGATTCTTGTTGACCAGTTGTTAAACTTTAATTCCTGATATCGTTGTTAAGTTGATTTCAAATTTAGATGAATTTTTTACGGACTAGAATTTATGGTATCATCTGATGACATATATTGATGAGGACAGTGAGGAAGGTAAAACGTCTACTTTGGTTATGGAACCTAGAATTTATTGCAGCCATATTAGCTGTCGTGACGAGAACGTAGGAACCTAACTTGGATGTACATACTTTAGTTATGAGATTTAGAGTTCTCGCAGCCATACCGGTTGGCGTGGCGAGTATTCTAGATGACATGATTATAGGGTTGCATACCTTAGTTACGGAACCTGTCGTTTATCGCATCTATGCTTACTGGCGTAGCGAGGATTCTGAGTGCCATGATTTCAGATAGACGTGTATGATTATCAGGTTGTATCTTAAATTGGTTCTTAAAAGATCATCTCAAGACTTATCTATTTATGTTATTCCAGGACTTTGTTCCACCGCTTTTTCTTTACTAGCAGTAAGGATACCTTCTGTCCTCAATTCAGTCTTTGAGCTCCTATTCCTTGAGGATTTCTTGTTAAGTATGATAATTAGTGGCTTGTAATTTTGTTTGTGTCTTGTATTAGTATTGACTGTGTTGCTAGTGAGTTGTAAGTGTTTCTTAGTTGGGCATGTGAGCAGTAGGCTTTAATCTAGAGTTAGCCCTTAGCATAGTACCTTGTACCAATGATTCTAGGAGTAGTGTCATAGAGACTGAGAGTTAAGGAGAGTATAGAGTATCAGTGATAGTTCTCAGAGTTAGTATCAGAGCCAATTACCCGTCCTGGATAATCATGATTATGTAATTGAGTGATCTATGTAAACGATTAAGTATCCGGGAATTGTGTTAAGGTTTATGGAGCATGATGTTCAATTTGATGATTAATATCGGAAGTGTTAAAGGTAAGGAAATACATACGCATAAAGAGTTAATGAGGTGTCATGGGTAGAGAAATATTGGAATTGGTAATGAAAGTGGTTAAGGGTATCACAGATTAGTTTAACAGGCTGTAAAAGATTACAGGGAAATGCCTACATAAAAATCGAGATGAGGAACCATATACTTGCCCATGAGAATAAGAAACATGAGTGTTGTAGTAGATACATATAATCCCGAGTTATAATGAGCATTGATGAGATGATGCATTAATGAAGCTAGTAATATAATACCAAGAGTGCCGATGATTCTATATCAAGGATTATTGAAATTGGTGCTAGTAACAGTAAGCACTCGGTGTGATGATAATTAGATAATATACCTGTTGACATAAATTAAAATTATGAAAGAAAACACAGTTGATGGTAACTTTGATCATTGGAAGTAATAGTACAAGTGATTAAATTTTCTTCGATAATTGAGTATCTGATTTTGAAGAGGTATATGCAATTTATTTTTAAGTTGATCGAGGAGTTAAACCTTGACGATTATTTCGAGGATTAACTTTATGGTAGATAAGAGATGAATATTAATATATGAGTAGATGATATACATGTGTAAGGATCTGATGGCTTGAGTATGATTGAGATCTCACTACCAACTGACTTGGGTGTCAATCTAGGGTGGTATTAGAGAGAGCAGTACTTAGTATAGTGTGTTGCAATTGATATGCACTCGCGTGATAAGAATAACTAGTATCAACTATTGCAGTAGGTAAGGAAGCTAGCAGTGAGTATGCTTGTAGTAAAGTGTGGTACCTAAAGAGATAGAGGTATCAAACTTTCCATGCATCATTTGACCTATGATTATGTTAGAAGATATTACAAGTATATATTAGCAGGTTCTTTCTTTTCTTTCCTCATGTTCTTTTTGTCTTCTGATTGATTGATACCTTAGTACCGTAGCTGTATGCATGAATTCTTGTTATAATGTAGTTAGTAGTACCCCTGATACAGAGACTGCAATACCATGACAAAAGACACCATGATCATACATATTTCCCTTAGGTTGCATGTTGTATGGTTGTAGGTAGAATTCTCTTAGACTTTGATTGTTGAGGATTTAACTGTAGTAAAGATTAATGAAGAGGTTATGACTTAACAAAGAGAGACAAGGTGCCTAAAATTTTGAGGAAAAATATTAAATTAAATAAAGAGTCGGAAACTTAGTATGGCATAATTGAAGTTTTGTTAGATCATTGATTTTTAAGAAGATTATGAAATGATTGAATTTATCATTAAATTTGAGAAATTTAAGAAGGCCATCGATATATTTATTGGACTGCAAGTTGTGAACTTATATTTTGAATATTGTATTGAAGGGTTCATAAGTATTACATCGTTGCATATCATGTGAAAAAAAAAAAAAAAAAAAAAAAAAAATCGAGGGATAAGAACACAAATGGATTAGTGTTAAATTCAAATTTGGGACGAGATTCAATTTTTGAAATATGCACTGATTGGATTTCAATTAGAGGATTGAATATTAAATTCTTGTATTTCGCTATTAACTTAAAATTTTGGAGGATATTGTGATAAGAATGGGATTTGATTTTACAATTGAAGATTTTTAAGGATGTGATATTTATAGAATTTTGGAAGAAAAAAAAATTATTGTGAGATAACAATATGGAGTAGTTCATGATCATATGATTTGATGAATTTAATTTTGATGGTAGTAAATAAATAAATAAAACAATTGAAGATTTAAAAAATTCGAGGATAAACGTTGATTTAAATAGAGGGTTAAGAATTTAACATGGCAGAATTTATGACTTATTAATTCCAGGAAAAATTATGACATGTTTAAGTTAGTTATTAATTTGGAAATTTTGGGAGATTTATCAATGTATTTATTTAATTGCAAGTTATGAATCTTAGAACTTTATATTTGGATGTAACATTTGGAAAATCCTTAAATATCATATTGCTAAGTATTTTGAGGAGTGGATATTAAATCCTGAGTATCGAATTAGTAGCTAAAAACTTTCAGGAAAATTTTGATAAAAAGGGACTTTGATTCTATGTCGAGGAATTTTACAGGAATGCAAATAATTTTAGAATTTTTGAAAGTGTGAAAAGACCTGGTGGATTATTCGTGGTTGATGAATTTAATTGAGGGAATAATAGTGTGTATGATTTAAACACTAAAATGAGGATTTTAAATTTCGAGGACGAAATTCTTTTAAGGTGGGTAGACTTGTCACTACCACATTCTGAAAACAGGGGTATTTTCGAATTTTTACAATATTTAATATTATGTTATTTACAATTAATTAATTTCATGATAGTGTATTTGATTTAAATAATTTTGTGCGATGTGTAATTAAATATATAATTATATGCAGTGTTAATTATTTTATTTTAGCTAGCAGACTAGACCTAGAAGCCCAGTAGACGAACCCCTGTCCGAATTATAGAATTCTGGATTTTATTATTTTAATTAGGATTTAATATTTGAAGATTGAAATTAATTACTGTATTTTATTTAATATTTTTGCGCATTGCCTTTGCTTCGATATTTGGAGCACTATCCAGACTTTTGTCTTCCAACAAATTTCATAATCTTGCCCTAGACATGCCCGCCTTCAAATCTGCTATTTTTGCAACTCATAATTTTGCTCCCTGTGCATTGTTTCTGGCCGCACAAAAATCGTCGCGGACGTTATTTTTAATTTCCTATTTTTGTATCGTTGTGCGTTCCAATCGAAAATTGGAGGCCATCTTGACCTATTTTTCGTACGGCCCAAATTAGGGTAATATTCTGTTCTGAGTCTTCTTCAATATTGGTATTGATGACTTGATCTGATTTTGACCCCAAGTACTCCTAATTAATTGTTGAACACAACTTGCATTTAATTCTATTTAAAATTGAGGATACCATTTTATCTGATTTTAAAATCCCAAATTAATTCCAGTGCCCTACAAATTCAGCCCATACCCATCTTACAGTGCTCCCTGACCCTACAAAACATCGGACCCCGAATCGCCCGCAAAATTTTCATCATTTCATGTGTTTGTGCAAATATCCAAATTTAAGGGGGCTAATTTGCAATTATTACATTAGGTGTCAACATCCCATTGGTTCAAACAAATGGAGAGCCCAATTATTTGACTAAGTCAACAACCCTCTCCATGAATAATTAATTTTTCATGGCAAGTCATGTCCATCCATTCTAGATGAATGCAATCTCCACCCTTCATCCACATCTCACCCTCCCTATTTAAATGTCACATCAACCCATTTCCCTAGAAAACCCTAATCCCCAAGCAAGCCCTCTCTCTCTCCTCCAAGCCCCCATCTCCTACGTATGAAATTTTTCTTCTTCTTCCATTCTTCTCCTCTTCTTCTCCTCCTTTCTTCTTCTTTCTTTCTTCATTTTGAAATTTAAATTTGAAGGAGGGGGGGGGGAATACTGTTCATTCCCCCCATACTGCTGCTGCCGCACCTACTGTTTCCAGGCCGACACCGGTCCGGCGCTCCACTGCTCCCTCCGCCCGTAGCAGTTCTCCGACGGCGCTGCGAACCCCGGCCACGGCATCAAGTCCGGTGTGGTCAGCCGGCCGACACACCACCACAACCTACATCCACCCATCAGACCGGACCCACCTGCAGCCGAACTCGCCGCTGCTCCTCCGGCACGGTCAGCCACGCCTCGACAACCAGCCTCCCATCCTCCTCTTCCCATCGGTCCGGCGTCGAACTCCGGTCCTCCTCGCATTACTCCGGCAGACTCCCTGCCATCATCCCATCTCCGGAGCAGCACTCTACAGCAGTTTTCCGGTCTGCACCCCGATTTCCTGAACGCTCCGGCAACTCCCCCATCCTCGCTGTCATCCCCGGCCCGGCCTGCACTCCGGCCGGCGTCCCCATCTGCAGTCCCTCCTCCGGCGGCCACTGTTTCCCCCTGCTGCTCTAACACACCACCACCTCCATCATCTACATCCGACCACCACCATCTCCACCTATCTTCATCACCTCCGGCCCGGCGACCCGCCATCCCCGCTGCTCATCCTCCCTTCCCTGTGCTTCGACCCCGGCCTGTTGCTCGGCTGCTACTACCCCCGGATCGATCGGCTTCCTTACTCGATAAGGATCCTACTGGAGTCGGCTATCCGGAACTGCGACGAGTTCCAGGTGACATCCAAGGACGTGGAGAAGATCTTGGACTGGGAGAACACTGCTCCCAAGCAGGTCGAGATCCCATTCAAGCAGGCTCGTGTCCTCCTTCATCGTGCTCCCATCTTAGTACGTGGTCGATCAACACCAATAGCCCCATCGTGAACGAGGCCACACGTCATGAACGTTCTCGCCGTGCTTCCTTTCCGACAAACGAAGCACCTCCTTCTCCCTCTGGTATTTGACCGTCTCATCTTGCTTTATATATAGATGGTAGTAGTTAAATTTCTTTTCTATAGGACTCTGCTATTAATAATGTACGTGAATGAGTTAGTTGGCATATATACTCATTTAGAAACCTATTCCCTTGTTAACTGAATATTTATGCAACGTGAAGCATATGGAGGTAGTAGTCCTTGTGAATGATATAGGACCTATCCTATTTCCCAGCTAAAACTTCTTCTTGCAATGGGATTCCTATAGCCAGGAAGCAATATAGCTGTGCATATGTTAGCTAGTGAGAGATGGCAAAGGATTGGAGGGGAAAATCATATTGAAATAAATGCAAGAAATTCTTGCAGGTGCATGGGAGTTGTGGAGTAGAGTAAATATATGTATAAACTTATTTTGGTGTATAGTAGGTGTATCTTATTTAATACATATGTATATATTTGGTATAAAAACATAATGTTAGTATATGTATATATATTTTGTATATATATACTTAAAATATTTTCAAACATGTATAATTAGTATAAATGTATATATATACATTTTGTACATACAGTTAATATATTTTCAATATATATATATGATTGATATACATAAATACGTGTTCTACTATATGTATTATTGGTATATTTAATATATTTTTTCAATATATATATAAAATTGATATATGTATATATTTATTGTATATACACCTGGTATATTTTAAATTGATAAACATGGTAAACATACATGGTTTAACTAATATATATATATATATTATACATAAATTAAATAGATATAATGTGTCTTATATATCTATCTACTAGACGACCCTAGATTGACCAGTGCCATACCTGGCATAGCCCTGAGTTAGTATTTGCTTGTGTGTTAGTATAGCTTCTGATGCAATATTGTATTGTCTATTATATGTCTTTAGGACTGTTGGTTCCTCCAGGCGACACTTTGGAACAGGACCTCGGTATTCACCAGCTAAGGACCAAAGGCGAGTACATTCTCTGATTAGTTTCTAATTTATGATATCTCCTATGTTCACTGTATCTAGTGTAAATATCCATGATCTTGACACGATGGTTACACGGATTGGTATACACGGATCTCGTCATGAGATGTTATTCCTTATTCATGGTGTAGCTTGTACGAGACTTGTTTCCTTGATATCTTGTGCATGTACAGACACTAATTCCCGGGGAGATTTGCTACCTTCCTAGGGAATCCTGTGCCATAGCGTACCATGATTGGATCTACTATACCAGTCGGGGGTTTGGGGAGTACTTTAGTGTAGATATGTGATCATACCCAACTTTATATGTACCATAGCTCACCCCACATCTCACGTCGGGTGCGGCCTGACCATTTATATGCTCCATAGCTGTTACGTGTGATTAGCCTGATCTCTACATGCACCATAGCTAACCAACGGTTAGCCTGACTTTATATGAACCATAGCTAATCACATGTAACCAGCCTGATCAAGTTCCCAAGCCGATCACATGTTAAAGCTAGTACTCACACACTTAGTCATAGGTTTCTTGCTCATTGACATATTGCTTCTTTTCCTGCATTTACTTACAGTATTTTCCAGTATTTCTTTCATTGTACATTTCTCGTACCTATACATGCATCTGGTATGTTCCATCTAGAACTGCTACATAGTTTATGTCATTTATATAGAACTGCTATTTAGAGATGTACTTTGCTCCTTCCTGACTGGAAAATATTTTTCCAGACTGTAACCTTAGTGGACTTGGTTCCGACACTTGAGGATTGGATGTTACTGATTGCAGGTATGATTTTTGTTACTAGGCTTGTGTTGTATTCTTTATTCTTAAATTCCTATCGTGCTGTAGTTGTGATTGAGTATGTTGTTAATATTTTATAGTGCTATCCGAATCTCCTTATGGAGTTGGATACTAGCGTGAGATTTTAGAGATAGTACTTGACCTAGACAGCGTTCTACCGCCGATGCTGCGGCGTAGGCTGGACGTACCCACGCACTCGTGCCCCTAAACCGGGTGCGGGTCGTGACACAACTAGCTAGACTTATTGTTTGGAACATCCCAACATTGAGAAAGAGAGCGTCTAACGTATTACCCATGAACGAAGTTTCAAGCAGAGAGAATCGATACGAGACCAAGAACGTAAAGCCGATCTCTGGTACCAATATGTCACGCCCTGGCCCCGTAAGGCCGTTCGTACTCACTTGGGCGTGATGCCGCGCGAGCCTAAGTTGCATCCGCACAGGGCCAGGCATAAAACGGACGATGAGATAACTAGTTCACAAGGTCGATATAGCGGAAGAATAGAACGAACACAAGTATGATACAAAATCTAGCTATTTATTGATCCAGAATAAGTATTACAAGCGGCATTAGACCTAGATTACAAGTCACTTAAGCACTCTCTCTCAAACAATAAAGGCGTGCCAAGAGGCTTACAACATGGGATGATACATAGGTGATGTTCCAACATTATGTCCTGTATATGTGCTTCTGTTCCGGACGCAACACTCCAAGGCTCCAGAGGAAATTCCGTGCCTTAGCGCACACGAAGATATTTTTGCACCGAATGAGGTTCTCTCGCATACTGCAAGCAATCTGGTAGGTTATCAGTACATGAATGCACTGGTGGGGAGGCTTCTCTCCCGCTCAATAAATCCAACATGTTCAATTAGTTATATGAACTCTACCATTGTTGTCTTTCTAGTCTTTTATTAGAATCAATTTCATGGTAAGGATATAAAGCCTAACTCGTGTGGCAGTACGCCATGCGATATAAGAGTAACACGACGAGACTTACCAACTTACTATTCTTCCTTCTCTGATACAAGGTAAACCAAGTTAATCAAGCACGAATATATATGAACTCAAAGATCGCATAGCAAACACAAGTGTTACGAGTGTGTTATGCCTCAAATGAATGATATTCTCAGACTATACAGATGAGATACTCTCAAATTATTCAGATACAGATATGGATACAGACATGTTACTTAGAACAGTCGCCGTAATGCAATGACTCGTACGCGGATTGTCGCAATCGAGCCAACTTAATCTATATGACAGAAGGTCACTGGCATGACTTCCATAGTAGACAATATAGTTGAGACAAAGATGGTGTGCAAGCAAGATACTTAGGGCATTGCACCCATTCGTCTAATAACATATGACTACAAGAAGGTTCCATCTAGATCGGATCGACCCCAATGCCCCGGCGACCATCCACGGAACTAGATTCGAAAATCTACCTTGTGAACAAGTTGTCCATGACCGCGCGTATCCTCAAGTCTTCCAGATTCTCGTATCAGGTACAGGTTCAAGTCAGGGTCTTATCAGAACTTATCGACTCCCCGAGCCATCAGATTCAGTACAGAACGAGTGTTGATTCCAGAGATATCATAATCTTATCTTGCTTGACTTTCCATGCTGCAGTCCCCTAGTCCGGGAAATGCCTTGTCGATCTAATGGTCCCGAATACTTTTACTATTTTTATTACTTGGCTTGGAACAACTATCTTGATAGCCTTCCTGCCTCAACTGAATGAACCATTATAGTGAAGTGCATTGATTCGTGACATGTTCTTGATGACAAGCATAATGAATATGTAAATCTGATAAGCATTGGAACAATGTGAATATAACTTTAAGAAAATATACAACATAGCCATACTTGAAACATAAGTGATTATGCTAGCACGAGTCTAAAGGGGTAGTGCAAGTAACTAACAATAAACTAAGTTATATTTCTATGTTCAATACAAGTAATATAAGATGGGATTATTCCCTTATCTAAGTGCGTTCACTTCTTTTATTAGCATGCAAGGTTTATTGCCTAACGATCTAGCATGTATATTCCAAATTCTTAGGTGTGCAGGCCAAGCAAAGACAAGTTTATCGTAGCTACCCACCTGAACGAGGGCTTTCCTCGAACGAGCGAGACTCCGAGTGAACCGCTAAAAACTCCAAGTCCAAGTGTTGATATGTCGTTTAAGTTATCTTATAGAACTGAGCGAAGTGTGATGTTACAGATAGTGTCGATACAAGTGGTTATCAAGTGAGCCAAGTATAGATACATTATGCGTCAAGGTATTAGATTTTTGGGCAATGTACTAGTGTGATACTTGGGTACCATGCGGATATTGGTATCATGACATTCAAGTATCATGCGTGAGGGTAAGTGAGTATTAGGACTTGAGTAAGGTATCATATTTGGTATCAAGTATTAGTATTAGAGTTAGTTGGGTAAGTATCTAGGAGAATAAGGTATTAGTCAAGATACTAATATATTGGATATTAGAACTAGATAATGGGTAATATTAAGATAGCAAGTACCAAGAGTAGGGTGAGTATCTTGGATGTAAGATAACTGTAGGTTATGGTCTTGTGTTAGTATCTTGGGGGTTGGTAACATATGATACCTAATATGGTACCATGGTACCATGTACAAATAAGTGAGATATGTGTGGGATAAATTAGAGTGTGGTATCCTAGGATGTATCAAGCTATTTAGAATACCAAGACACCAAAATATAGAACTAGTATAAGGTAATACTAGGATACTAAGGTAAGGTTATGATATTAGGTATTGGATTAAGATACCATGGTAAGGGCAGCGTCTAGCTTGGGTAATGAGTTAGGTACAAGGTATGAGTTAAGGTATTGGGTATTGGTCAAGGTAATGGTATTAGCTAAGGTATTAGTCTAGAAACTAGGATACATGGTAATATGTTATGGTATTGGTTAAGGTAATGAGGTAATATTAAGGTATTGGCTAGGCATTAAGTGTTAGACTAAGTTATTATATATATTAGTATATCTATATAGTATATATGATATTATTATATCATAGCTAACTAGTATGACTTTAAAACCTTGTTTAGCTAAGGTATTGACCCTAAAACTAAGGTATTGACTAATAGTTAAAGTATTTGAGATATATGCTAAGGTATTAGGTAAATGTGTGATGCGAGTTAAGATACTGTGATACGGGATAAGATAAATAGCTATAGACCAAGGTATTGCTATAAATTATAGGTAAAAATATATATTAGGATAATATATATTAGTAACTTATTAGTATAGCCTAAAAGCCTAGTAGTGGCCTAGTACTAACTAGTATTGACTAGTTTGACCTAGTTGGCACCTAAAAACCAAATAATGATTTGTTAAGACCTAGTATAACTTTATAAACCTTGTAAATAGGTAAAATTAACCTAAACTAGGAAATAACCTAGTTTGACTGTGTTGACCTAGATTTGATCTTGTTTGACCAAATTTGACCTACTTTGATCTAGTTTTACTTAGTTGGACCTAGTGTTGATTTAGAGACATAGTTTCAAGCTACTATAGCATGTTTATGATTCTAAAATACTGTAATGACATAGAATTTCATATATAGTTTTGTAAGGCACCGATACAGACATAGTTTAACATTCATTGCTCTGGATCACAGGCGAGTACATTCTCTGACAGTTTTTTCTATATGATATCTTCTATGTTTCTAGTATCTAGTTTAGATATCCTTGATTTCTTGACACATGGTTACTCGAATTGGTATTTTTTGGATTCTGTCATGAGATATTATTCCTTGTGTATCTTGGTATATCTTGTGCAAGTCTTGTTGTTCTTATACTTATATAGACACCGATTCTTGAGAATACTTGTTACCTTCTCATAGAATCCCGTATCGTAGCACGCCATGGTTGGATTCACTATACCAGTCGGGGCAGAAAGTGTTAGTGTAGATATATGATCATATCCTCTTTGTGCATGCCTTGTTCCTTGAATAGTGTTAATCATACACCACACTTATGATTAACTAGGCCATAATCTTTGTTCAAGTTCCCAAGCCGATCATATGTTGAAGCTACTACTCACTCACTTAGTTAGTTGTATTTCTTGTCTCTTTTATATGATACTCATTACTCTTTTATTTTTAAGCATTCCATATCTTGTATATTTCTTGCTCTTGTTCTATTTTTCTTGTATTTTTCTCTATTTATTGTTATATAATCTTTATCATTTATTGGAAATGATGTTAGAGGTATGCTTCGCTCCAATCCTGACTGGATACTATTTTTCAGTGATTGTTGTGCTATATATTCCAAAATTTTAGAGTGATGCTATAGACATGACTGCTCTTACACTATGGATCTTGAGATGACAATTGTAGAGATCCAGGATAGTGCTTTTTATTCTATATTATGTTTAGTTTTCTTTCTTTAGAATGTTATTTGATTTATCTTTCTTATTTATTCTGCCTTTAGATTATAGTGATTGAGTATATGATAGAACTAGTTATATTAGTAAGATTAATAACTAGATATTGATGACCTAGACGGCGTTCTACCGTCGATACTGCGACGTAGGCTGGACGTACCCACGTACTCGTGCCCGATCATGCGGGTGCGGGTCGTGACATCAGAGGCTGGGCGGAAAACTGCAGAACCTCATTATTCTCGAGTTAAAGTGTAACAACATCGCAATGGACTTTGTCGTGGGCTTTCCAAAGACACCGTGGGGGAAACGATACGATTTGGGTCATCGTTCATCGATTGACCAAATCTGTGTATTTTATCGCGATCAAGACTACTTGGAGCATAGATCGGCTAGCGCAGATCTACATTGACGAAATCGTTAGACTCCATGGAGTACCAGCCTCGATCATTTTAGACAGAGACATGCGATTCCTATCATATTTTTTGATTAGTTTTCAAGCTGCAATGGGGACAAAGCTAAAATTTAGCACCGCTTACCACCCTCAGACTGAGTGCCAGACGGAGAGGACCAATCAAATACTTGAAGATATATTGCGCCTCTGTGCGATCAATCTGAAGACAAGTTGGGATACACACTTTTCCCTATCAAAATTTACGTATAACAACAGTTATCAACCGAGCATCCAGATGGCACCTGTAAAACCCCTATCCTAGAAATCGTATATACCCTCTTAATTATTAATTATTAATTTAATTGTAGTCATTAGTGGCTAATTAGGAGAAATATATTTTTATTAATTTTTATTTTATGTGTTGGTGCACTTAGGGGATTTATGGGGCCATTAGGATTTTTTTCGAATTTATTTCATGTAGGGGACCCCTTGAGCAGTTGCTAGCTTAATGTTATGTATTAGTGTAATTCTAGATTTTTTCTATGAGTATATACGTATATATAAATATATATATATATACTTATATATATTTTAAAGGAAATTATAAAAGAAAAGAAAAGAAATGAAAAACCAAACCATTACTTACTTAACTACCAACCCAACTATCCCACACCCGCTGGCTTTGCTGCATGAAGCAGCAGCCTACCCGCGGCCTTGTGAGCTCCTTGTTAGCAAATGCAGACGCCCCTATTTCAATTAGCAACAAACCCACCACCCTTTGTTAGAAATCCCACAAACCACCAAGACCCGCGACTGAACCCCCTCTCTCCCCTTATATATATATATATATATATATATATATATATATATATATATATATATATATATCATTATTTATAAAACTCTAACCCTACAATCATCCAAACCCTTCCTCTTCCCATCTAAACCTAGAGAGCGCTACCACCGCAGCCGGAGAACCCTGCCAGGCCGTCCAAACCAATCCCGACGACCGCGACCCCGCGCACTACAGATTCCACAGCGAGGTACCTGTGTTCCGGAGTTGTTTTCCGTCGCCTCGCTCAACCAAACGCCACCCCGTCTTCACCGGTATGATCACCCCTTAACCCTCTTCCATATCTTTGTGATAGTAGACCTCGAACAATGCGTAACCATAGGCAAAAATAGCGCCAAAGTTGGCAAAAATAGACCAAATTATGGGATCGCAGAAAACTGCGGTGATCACCCATGTTTCCGAGTTCGTATCTCCCACCACAGAGATCCGAATTCGATGATTCTTTTTGGTATGCGTAGACCACTTGACCTAGTTTAATTTATGTTGAATAACCCTATATTATTAACTGTTGTAGGTAGAATTAAATTCGTTGGAAAATCCCACGAACACACTTTTTCCAGATTTTCAAAAGTTGTGAAACGGAGTGCGTTCCGCCAAACGGGACCGCCCCGCCGTGTACCAAGTATACCTAATGGTGCGTGTAGCGTAACCGGACATGTGAGAGTTCGCGGAAACTGATTCGGACGCGTGTGCGCGTCGGAATCAGCCCGTATCCGCGGACACACCCCGTGTCGTAACTTTTGCGAAAGTCGTGCGCATTTTGCGCACGCTCGTCAGATTGCGACAAAACTTGAGCCACTGGACTCGTGGTAACGTGCGTCCTGTGACCCAATTTTTACGTAATTCTGAGACAGTTGACCAAGTCGCCAATTGGCGGGCCCCACGGTTGACTTTTTGGGCAAAATTGTGTTCGGCCCATCGGAATCCATATTTGGACATACCGTTGGGTTCGTATTGACATTTAGAGTTTGTTTGACCTATAATTTGTCCCATTTAGAGACTGTTACCCTTGGCACATTTTTTGGTGCAAAGTAGGCCACACGTGGACCCTGCTTTGATCCGAAATTACCGTTTTGCCCCTGTGTCCAAATTAGACGAAAGGGAAGTACTTTCTAGCTATTTTGCTTATTCTGGGAACGTTGGTGATATCTATTTCAACATCCGGAGATATTTGTTCTGCGGCCATAGCTTTTGATCCTGTGTGTTGGACTTCTGGACGTTACACTTTACAGCTTTCTACCAGAAAAGATACCTTACAAAATTGCTTACAGTATTTTGCATGCTTAGTATATTTCTGTATATTTATTGTATTTATGTATATTTCTTGCATGTGTAGTTTTTTTTTAGTCATTACTATGTATTAGATATGTTGACACACACATGGCACTTAGTATCATGAGAGGACAATCATTAGGCGTATGGGCTTTTAACCACTCTGGTAAACTGTAGTATATAGTTCGTACTACGGGAGTGTGTCCGATGGTCGCTACCCCCGAGGTATGTCGGCTGATGATGTTCTAGACGGGTATGTGAGTTGTGAGGCTTAGATCGAGTAGCCTACCCTTGTCCATACGTCAAAAAGTTGTCCTCATTTGCATTCATATAGATTGTCTTGTACAACTTTCTTACATATTTTCTACCTATTATGCATGTTTACTGTATTCAAATTGGCTTACTTTTATTCATCTTATTACGTCCCTCTGAGGACCTGGTCCCCTTCTAGGTGTATCTGTTCTTGAGTATTTACAGGAGCGCAGATTTGGATGGTTATTATGTTTCGTGGATGTCTTCTCTTCGAGCCCGTGGTCGTTAGCTGGTATTCTTATATTGTGTTTATTGTGTTGTACCTTTACCTTCGAGTTGGTTGTGGATTTGTTTCCATCCAACTATCATCCTTAGATACTTATATTGAGATCTAGTTTCATAGATACTGGTTATTTCTTTATATTTGATTTTCGTGGATGAGATTTAGATTATACCTTGTGACTTGTGACATATGTTTATACCACTTGTGGATTGATATTCATATTACAGCGTACGTGTGGATTTTGGTTTCCATATATTGGAGTTGTCATATCCATACGGCTGGCATGCTTACGTGTTCCTAGTCCTACGTATTTTGGGACTGGGGCTTGACATATTTTTGTGGTGGCCCATGCAGGTCGAGAGCATATTGTCTCGGTTATGTTATTGTACCGAACAAGCCTACACCTAGGAATAGAGTATAGGATCTCATCCACAATTGACTATGATTCGTTCTCCTTCCAGTCTATTCTATTTGAATAATTGTATCCTGCTTGATTCATGTGCTTCCCTAATAAGTTTTTTGAGTATAGCCCCCTCCTAGAATATAAGTCCCTGTTGTTAGATGATAAGTAAGGTAACCTTCCTATTAAGAGTACAACTAGAGTGTTGACACACCACTAAGTTTAGAATAACTAGTGAACCGTAGAATTCCTTATCTATAGACTGGTTTACCATTACCCCTTGATGTATTATGAAGACTTGAGAGTAATATAGACACTACTAGAGTTAGCCAGAAGTTTTACCATGATGTTTGACCCTAGTATTGAGGAACCTATAGAAAACCAAGATTGAATATTAGGACTGGACCTAACCTTCATAATTAGATAGTATTGGAGAACTATAAACTTAGATCATTGTCTTATTATTAGCAGACATCACCTTAGGAAGCCTAGAGGAATGTAATTAACCCTTTTTCTTGATCCTACCTCGAACATAGCAACTAGCATACCACTGTCCCTTAGAAAACTGTGATGCTATCTAGAGCCCCCTATTTTTAATTTCATATATAGTTCCTCTGCGACCTTAGCGTTCGCTAATTGCGCGACGAATAAATTTTGTTCTTCTACCCTTCATCTTTCAACTCGTGCCATCTGACACTTCTGATTGTAAGCCAGGTGATTTTATTCTGTGTTAAGGACATATAGTTGCTAGGATTATAATTGTTAATGTTAAATTTTGAAATTGTGTGCTTAGTAGTTAAAACTTGATAGTTTAAGTTATTATTGTAGATTACGACCTGATGATTATCCCTTAGTTTTTAAATCGCGTAACATGTACCCCCACCTCGATACGAGTTATACCCCATTTTTCCCTTGAAGGCCAGTAACTTTCCATTCTTACTATTGACACTTGCTCTATAAGCGCTATGACTAAGACTTAAGACGACTATGACCTATGTAATATAAGATGATACCCTAATAAGTACCAAGACCCCTTTCTCGTAGACCTTACCAGGAGTTCTACGGTATCCTTAAGACAGTACGATATTAGTTCAATTGTTATAAGTTGGGTAGTATACCTCACAACATAGTATCACATAGTCTTTTGACCCATTATTGAAGTGTAGCTGAATGACATTAACTGTGTGCTAGCATAAGAAGATAATATTTTATCAGACTGTAGAACTTAGAAGGCTATACCCCTATTTGGTCGACTATCGACTTAGACAAGGAGTTAGTATGACAACTGTAGAGATTGTAAGAGTCTTATCTTCTTTGAGAACTTGGATTATATTGTAACATCTCTCATCATAATATAGCGTACTTATATTTTCTGTACTACCTTGATTTATGCTGCTATTATAGCCTAGTTTTTGCAAGATTATTCTTTTATCAAGCTTGCTCATGACATATGTATTATTGGGTGCACACAATGATACAATTGCCTAATCAGAATCGGTGTATTAAGGTCTAGCTAACCTTAGTGCACTTGGTTCGCTCTTCGCATGACTATTTTACGTGGATTGAGATATATGATAGTAGAAGAATATACTTGCCCCTAGACATGTCTGACACATCGTATCGGTTATATAGCTGTACTGATACGAGCATGTAAATAGGAAATTACCAAAAAAAAAAGGATTTCAATCCACAACTGCCCTGACAACTCTCTTTTCGAATTCTTTAATCTCTTTGAACCTCGTACTTGTATTCTATCACCTTCACCTTGAATTCTTTAATATTGCTCTTCGTCTTCCCTTATTTCGGAAAGACGAAACCTCGTGTTGGTATAAGTTGACACTGATAGTACTAGATATACCCCATAAGGCTAATCACATGACTTAGTGACTCTCTTTTATAATTGATTAAGGGCATATCATAGGTGATATGTTTGGTGTTAAAACTTTGAGGATTGAATAACATGATTAAATAATTTGAGGAATATTTTCCTAGATATATAGCCTTAGGGGATAGATGGATAAATTTAAGTTCGGTAGATTGTGAACCCCTCACCCAAAATTTGACCTACTTGGCTGAGATAGGGAGACTAAGGTTAGATTGAGTCCAGTTAGAGATAGAACACGATATATTTTTTATTTAATTTTGCAATAATTATATCACTTAGCGCACATTACCGTGCTTTGATACTTGGAGCACTACATTAGCCACTGTCTTCCTACAAATTCCACACCCTTATCCTAGATGTGCCCATCATCGAAATCTCATCTTTGTGCAATTTTCCAAATTTTGGGCACTTTTATGCAAAAGAGCATTTAGGTGTCCACATCGTTGGACATGACACATGAAGAAACCTATTTTTCGCTCATGTGGATTTTTTCATGATTTTTCGGGATGTGCAACGCGCAACATCGCCTACCCCTTTAAACTTGGCCTTGCATTTTAAATAATGCAAATCTTATACCATCCTTGACTTTCTACCACGGCTTAATTTTAATTTTGAGGACAAAATTTTTATAAGTTGGGTAGAATGTAAAACCCCTATCCTAGAAATCGTATATACCCTTTTAATTATTAATTATTAATTTAATTGTAATCATTAGTGGCTAATTAGGAGATATATTTTTATTAATTTTTATTTTATGTGTTGGTGCACTTAGGGGATTTATAGGGCATTAGGAAATTTCCGAATTTATTTCATGTAGGGGACCCCTTGAGCAGTTGCTAGCTTAATGTTATGTATTAGTGTAATTCTAGATTTTTCCTATGAGTATATACGTATATATAAATATATATATATATATATATATATATATATATATATATATATATATATATACATATATATTTTAAAGGAAATTATAAAAGGAAAAGAAAAGAAATGAAAAACCAAACCATTACTTACTTAACTACCAACCCAACTATCCCACACCCGCTGGCTTTGCTGCATGAAGCAGCAGCCTACCCGCGGCATTGTGAGCCCCTTGTTAGCAAATGCAGACGCCCCTATTTCAATTAGCAACAAACCCACCACCCTTTGTTAGAAATCCCATATACCACCAAGACCCGCGACTGAACCCCCTCTCTCCCCTTATATATATATATATATATATATATATATATATATATATATATATATATATATATATATATATATAATTATTATTATTATTATTATTATTATTATTTATAAAATCCTAACCCTACAATCATCCAAACCCTTCCTCTTCCCACATAGACCTAGAGAGCGCCGCCACCGCAGTCGGAGAAACCCGCCAGGCCGTCCAAACCAATCTTGACGACCGCGACCCCGTACTGCAGATTCCACAGCGAGGTACCTGTGTTCCGGAGTTGTTTTCCGTCGCCTCGCTCAACCAAACGCCAATCCAACTTCACTGGTATGCTCACCCCTTAACCCTCTTCCATATCTGTGTGATAGTAGACCACGAACAACGCGTAACCATAGGTGAAAATAGCACCAAAGTTGGCAGAAATAGACCAAATTCTGGGATCGCAGAAAACTGCGGTGATCACCAATGTTTTCGAGTTCGTATCTACCACCACAGAGATTCGAATTCGATGGTTTTTTTGGTATGCATAGACCACTTGACCTAGTTTGATTTCTATTAAATAACCCTATATTATTAACTGCTGTAGGTAGAATTAAATTCGTTGGAAAATCTCGCGAACACACTTTTTCCAGATTTCCAAAAGTTGTGAAACGGAGCGCGTCCCGCCAAACGGGACCGCCCTGCCGTATACCAAGTTTACCGAACGGTGTGCATAGCGTAACCGGACATATGAGAGTTCGCGAAAACTGATTCGGACGCGTGTGCGCGTCAGAATCAGCCCGTATCCGCGGACACACCCCGTGTCGCAACTTTTGTGAAAGTCGTGCGCATTTTGCGCACGCTCGTTAGATTGCGACAAAACTTGAGCCACTGGACTCGTGGTAACGCGCGTCCTGTGACCCAATTTTTACGCAATTTTGAGACAGTTGACCAAGTCGCCAATTGGCGGGCCCCACGGTTGACTTTTTGGGCAAAATTGTGTTCGGCCCATCGGAATCCATATTTGGACATACCGTTGGGTTCGTATTGACATCTAGAGTTTGTTTGACCTATAATTTGTCCCATTTAGAGACTGTTACCCTTGGTACATTTTTTGGTGCAAAATGGGCCACACGTGAACCCTGTTTTGACCCGAAATTACCGTTTTGCTCCTGTGTCCAAATTGGACGAAAGGGAAATGCTTTCTAACTATTTTGCTTATTCTGGGAACGTTGGTGATATCTATTTTAGCATCCGGAGATATTTGTTCTGCGGCCATAGCTTTTGATCCTGTGTGTTGGACTTCTGGACGTTACACTTTGCAGCTTTCTACCAGGCAAGATACCTTGCCAAATTGCTTACAGTATTTTACATGCTTAGTATATTTCTATATATTTATTGCATTTTTGTATATTTCTTGCATGTGTAGTTTTTTTAGTCATTACTATGTATTAGATATGTTGACACACATATGACACTTAGTATCATGAGAAGACAATCATTAGGCGTATGGGCTTTTAACCACTCTGGTAAACCGTAGTATATATTTCGCACTACGAGAGTGTGTCCGATGGTTGCTACCCCCGAGGTATGTCGGTTGATGGAGTCACGAGGGTCGCTACCCCCGAGGTATGTCGACTGATGATGTTCTAGACGAGTGTGTGAGTTGTGAGGCTTAGATCGAGTAGCCTACCATTGCCCATACGTCAAAAAGTTGTCCTCATTTGTATTCATATAGATTGTCTTATACAGCGCACTTACATATTTTCTACCTATTATGCATGTTTACTGTATTTAAATTGGCTTGCTTTTATGTATCTTGTTACGTCCCTCTGAGGACCTGGTCCCCTTCCAGGTGTATCTGTTCTTGAGTATTTGCAGGAGCGCAGATTTGGATGGTTATTATGTTTCGTGGATGTCTTCTCTTTGAGCCCGTGGTCGTTAGCTGGTATTCTTATATTGTATTTATTGTGTTGTACCTTTACCTTCGAGTTGGTAGTGGATTTGTTTCCATCCAACTATTATCCTTAGATACTTATATTGAGATCTAGTTTCATAGATACTGGTTATTTATTTATATTTGATTTTTGTGGATGAGATTTAGATTATACCCTGTGACTTGTGACATATGTTTATACCACTTATGGATTGATATTCATATTATAGCATACGTGTGGATTTTGGTTTCCATATATTGGAGTTGCCATATCCATACGGCTGGCATGCTTACTGTCATGACCCGATTCCTTAGAATCAATGGGGCGTCCCCCGAATCGTGACTGCCGTACGGGCCTGGAGTTGCGCCCGTACAAGGCTTTAATGATTTGCATAACAAGCACATATTCAGAGTACGCAGATATATTAAAACACAGATTCGAAACATAGAAAAGTTCTCTTTATTGATAATAAACATCTATTACAAACTCCTGAATGAGTCAGCTAATATGCCAAACTGCTTACAAAAGTGTTGACTCAAAATGAGATAGCAGTCTTGTACATTACATCCCTTTATAACTTCAAAATATATAGACCTCCAAGCTGGAGGACGGCTTTGCCACGGAGCTGCATTTGTGTATGAAGAGTTGCAGCTTCTGGCTTCAAAATACTTCTAGGGGCGCGGTGAAGATGTGCCAATAGCTGGACTGGATCGGGAAGATGACTTCGGCTCCTCGCTCGGTTCGCCTTAGTGCGGAGAACCTGTTTCAACGAGGGTCAGCATATCGAAACATGCTGGTAAAGGCGAGCTAGCCTGACTATACCAATCAACACATTGTTTTAATGAAGCATGCATATTTGTGGGTTTCTATCTTGCCTTAGTTCATTTACAAGTAAGCAGCATATAGAATCTACTGAAATGAACGTGCCACCATTCGGTGGATTTTACCTGCCCGTCTGAATTACCTGCACAATACTTACCATGCCTTCCCTGCCACAAAGACACAAGTTAGTTTGCAACAGGTTTAAATATACACGTTGGGATCACTGGCTAGAAGCCATAATAGATCGTTTAGTCTTTGAACGAGGATGGTGTGCAACAAAGCACGTGAGGCGCTGTACGCCATCCCGTTCGCACGTGAGACTATCGTGAAGTTCCGCCCGGACCGGATCGGTGCCAGTGCCCCAGCGACCGTCCGCGGAACCCGTTACCTTGTGCACAAGTTGTCCGTGATCAATCGTTCGTGGCACATTAACGTTGATGCAGTTGAGGCACGTGAACAAGATAAGCAACACTACATGATTCGTTTTGCATAGTCTTCCTGACAGTTTATTTTATAACAAGTGTATTCCATACTTAGCACAATTTATGGAAGAAGATGCATTCTAAATAAACTTGAAGCATGTATAGAACATTTAAAATGAACAAGTATGCAAATTGAGTAACCGTTTCCCAGTTAAGTGACAAGCATAAACATCCAAGTCTATTCTCTTTTATCTTGGCTTCTTTTATTATTAACTTGGTATCGTTTGATCGGGGCAAAGAAGTGAAGCTTGGAAGCAGGGCTAGCTAATCGGGTTGGTAGCCACTCACTTGGTTGGAAGGAAAGGAGAAGGAAAGAGGCACTTCACGACTCCGCTCGCAAGCCGCCTACTGCTCGTTCACCTGCACACGAACAGCTCGATTAATACTTCTTTCTCTCTTTCCAATCTCGGAATTGAAGTGCGGTTCAATAAACGAAAGCAATTAAAACCATCGAAACTGTTCAAGAAAAATAAGCAAATCCCAAACCCGACTCAAAGCACGAAAGCAACAAGCGACATCGAAAACTGAGGCAATAAAAGATAGCAGCGGAGAGGTCCCTCCTGACTCTGCCGCTAAGCCGATCCTTGGGGCGCAGTCCACTGAATATGGGAATCGATTCCGAAGAAACAAATCCATAACGAGGACGAGTTCTTAATTCAATCTATCCCGATCGAACGATACCGTTTGTGTTTCTTAGCCGCACTCCCCGCACCGGGGGAACGGGGCGCTACATCCTACCCAACCAATTGGAAGTTTCGTCCCAAAACTTAAGAACAATGCTTACCGTTAAGGGTGATGAACAGAATAGTTTGGGCAATCACGAATTCGGTGGGTTGAGTCACCACAAATGAGACATTGCCCGAGTTTCTTGCAGCACTTATCGGACGTGTGCCCTTGTTTCTTACAGAAATTGCACGAAGGCCCTGGGTTTGCTCGTTGTGGACCGCCGTGGTTAGGGCGCTTTGCAGCAGTGTTTCCTCTATCGTTGCCTTGGCGTTTGTGATTGTAGGTATACACAGCGCCGGTGGAAACGTGAGGATACTGCGGTTCAAGAGACAGGGCGTGATTCATGACTTCACGCATTGTCCCGTACTGATTATTGACTACGTGCCCATGAATGGCAGGGCGCAGACCGCCTTCAAACCTTCTAGCTCGACTCGCTGCATCAGGTAAATAGGCCCTAGCGAATTTTGAGAGTCGGTTGAATTCGACGGAGTACTGCTTCACCGTCATACTGCCCTGCCTCAGTTGCACGAAATTATTTTCCATTTGACGTTGTACTGGAGGGGGTATAAACTCCTCTTCGAACGTGGCACGAAAGGTCGTCCACGAGATTGCCTCCTCTCTGTGATCAAATTGGAGAGATCGTCGATGCACGTTCCACCAATCGTGTGCGTTGAGGCGAAGCTGTAGTTGCACGCAGGTGACGCACTTATCTTCGGGGAACTCTAGCAGAGCGAAGTGATCTTCAAGCTCGGCTAGCCAATCTAGAGCTACCACTGGGTCCTCAGTCCCGTTGAATGGGGTGTTACAGACTTTCTTGAAATGGCCCAAGTTGAAGGCAGTCACGTCCCTCGGCCTTGGGATTTGAGGCATCTCCACTTCAAGCACGGGCTGTTCTGTAAGCCCCCTGATTTTTCAAGAATTTTTCTAGAATTTTTCGGGATTTTTCTGTCATTAAAACCTAGGCCTTTGTCAATTAAATGATTTTTTTAATTGCTATTAATTAATATTAAAATATTATGGAAATAATATTTTATGGTGTAAAATGGGAAACCGGACATAGGGTAATTTTCCGTGAATTTATTGGACTCCGGAAATCCGTTTAAAGCCCTTGAGAACTATTAAATAATTAAACTGAATTTAACCCGTGCCAACGCCCGACATCCCCATGAGAGCCGAAGCCAAGCCCAAGGAGCGTTGACCCGGCCCGAATCCTAGGTCAAACCCTATTCCAATTTTCGGTATGTATAAATACATGTTTTCTAGTTTTTCTCCACAAAGAAAAATAAAAAAGAAAATAACAAAATCCTAAATCCCTAAAATCCCCAAAATCCCCAAATTCCTAATTAACCCTAACCGTAACCCTAACCTAGCCATCGGCTACCCCCCCCCCCCCCGCCGGAGCAGCCGATCTCCTCCGTCTCCCTCGACTTCGCCATCACCCCAGCGACCAGCCGCCCGACCCGAGCCTCTGCACGACTCCCCGCCGTCGAGTCCAGCCCCGACCCGTGGCCGCCGTCTCCCTCTGCACGACCCCCTCCCAGCCGTCGATCACCCTCCGCCGAGCCCGACACCTCCACCCAGCCTCCTCAGCCTTAACCGCCCCGCCTCGCCTGAACCGAAGTCGCCATTGAACCCCTGTCCGCCAGAACCCTAGTTCTCTCCTCCGCCGTGGCCGACACCCGCAGCCCCAACTCGACGACCTCTCTTCTTCCTCTGTCTCCTTCCCTGCCTCCTCCCTCCACCACCGGAGACCCCTCGACATCCCTCCTCCTCCGCCAGAACACCCAGGCCGGAACCCTAAGCTACTCGACCCGCCGTGTCGAGCCCCTCTCCTTCTTCCTCCTTCCCAGAACCCCCGTGCCCTAGCCCGCTGTCCCCTGCCTCCCTTTGGCCGCCCTCCGGCCACGACCCCCGACACGAGCACCTAACCCTAGCCTGGACACAGCAGCAGACACAAGATAGGGACGCAGGATACGAAGGACACGCTCGGACACGAGAAATCGGACTTCACGGAGCCCTGTTCAGGTAGCGTTTCCTCTCTCCTCGTGATTCCGTTTTCGATTCCGTCAGTTGCGTCGCATAGACTGTATGACCCTTTCGGTGCCCGTGCAACTCGCTCGGTGCATCGCGTCCTGTGGTGATCGCAAACCGCTATCCAAAAACAGGAAAATCAACACCCCGTTTCACCCCGGAACTGAGTGTGCCCCGCCAAACGGGACGACTTGGTCGCACGCGATCTTTACCGAAACGTGCGCGACGTTAATACGGACGTGTAGGATTTCGCAGAAGTCGATTCGGATGTGCGTGCACACCGGAATCAACGCGTATCCGCCGACACCGCCCCGTATCCGTCGATTCTGGAACACGCTGTAACTTTGTGTACACATGTCGGATCGAGACGAAACTTGCGCCATCAGACTCGTAGCAATACGATGGTCCTGTGACCCAAGTTTGGTTCAATTCTGAGAACGTTGACAAAATCGTGTGTCGTGGGCCCCACAGGTTCCACCCGACGGGCGATTTTGTGACCGGCTCATCGGAATTCAATTCTGGAAGTTCCGTTGGGTCCGTATCATCGTTCCTGACCTGTTGACACTAAGTTTGACCGATTTGGAGACCTTTGACCCTGACACGCTTTTCGGTGCAAAGTGGCCCACAAGTGGACCCCGCTTTGGCCCGGAAATGTCATTTTTGCCCTTGTCTCCAAATTGGACGTAAGGACAGGCGTTTCTAGCTATTTGATATTTTTTGAGACTGATGGTGATGTTTATTTCAGCAACCGGAGTAGTACCTGCAGATCACACTGAGACCAGAGCTACAGTTGGAGCCAGGACCACAGGCAAGTGTACCTTGCCAAACTTTGCAGTCTTGTTACATATTCTCCTTGATTCTTTTACATTATTGTGCATGCTTAACCTAGGACCGTGTGACGTACTTAGCGTCCGATTATAGTCGGGTGCCAACACCGCACGCGGTGTTGGGTACGGTCATCTAGAGATGGACATTCGTGACACTATATATATTCTTGTACTTGTCTTACCAAGTACGCTTGACTCAGGACACTTGACACTATTCATGAGACAGGATTTTCCTGAGATATTCGTGGTAATTCTGTATAGGATACAGGACTTGGACAATATATTCTTAGATATAGTATGACTTGTTGCATTAGTCTTGATCCTACGTGTCATGGACATGAGACGTGAGATTTCATTGGGTGGGGAGAGTATTACCATATGAAAGGCTGATTATATTATATATTGACATCTGGATGTGTCTTAGTCTCTGACACAGAGCTATGGCACCAGTTCTGGCCCTTCGAAAAAATACTGCTATGGGTTTCTCCGACACTGATCCTGTAGTAGTCTCAGCCCGAGTTTGGAATAATGTTCTCATTTGCATATCACTTAGCTGGTTATTTACTTACCCTATTATTTCATTTATTTGCTGTACTGCATTTATTTTGGCTTATATTTTCTGTACCTTGCTGTCCCCTGAGGACCTGGATCCGGATTATGTTCCCAGATATTGCAGACGAGATCTACCCCGAGGTTTACGGGACCGGAGCATTGGCATTAGCAGGAGCAGGTGCCTACATTGGAGCAGAACCAGGATCTGAGGACGAGATCGTACCAGAGGACTTCTCTTGAGTATTGGCTTGAGATACTCATTATTTTCAGTTTCTAGTTATTTACTTTCCAGTCTATTTCATTGATGTAGCAGACTTGTACTCGGATTGTTCTCCGAGACATTTTATTGAGATTTGTCAATTATTTATTTACTTTATTTCTGTCATTTGATCTGTGATTATCTGTTGTGGATGAGATTAGTATAGACTGTGACTTGTACCACTGGATCTACTTATTGTTATATTACAGCTTAAGTATGCCCTGATAGATCCATTAAATTGGGTTGTCCATCGGTGCGTACTGCTGGCCATTATCACGCGTTCGGTCCCTTGGTATTTTGGGACTGGGGCGTGACATGTTCCACCGGAGTCGTTGCAGTTGCAGTGGAATGGTTGGCAGCCAAAGTCTGAACGATTTGTTGTAGGGTATTTACCTGCTTCTGTTGGACTGAGAATCGGGTCTCTAAATTGCTTTCGAACTTGGCTTAGCGAGCATCATCTCTTTGTCGTTGCGATTCTAACATTTGTATTACCCGCTCAAGCGGGTCGACTTGAGATATGCCACGCTGGCTCTGAGAGCTTCCCGAATTGCCCGAACTACTTTCTTGTGTTTCGTTTGGTGCTTGCGCTGCAGATTGCGCTCGTACCATTCCTTCAAAAGAAGGTAAATTATATTAGAATCATAATGTATTATGGACTTATTGCATGAACGTATCTCATTTTGGCCTAGCGAGTTCAAGAGTTCGCACAGGAATTTGATCGTTAAAGGAACTTTTCCAGCACGAAGTCTAAGGAACTTGAATCTGTGCTCTGATACCATTATGTCACGACCCGATTCCTTAGAATCAATGGGGCATCCCACGAATCGTGACCACCGTACGGGCCTGGAGTTGCGCCCGTACAAGGCTTTAATGATTTGCATAACAAGCACATATTCAGAGTACGCAGATATATTGAAACATAGATTTGAAACATGGAAAAGTTCTCTTTATTGATAATGAACATCTATTACAAACTCCTGAACGAGTCAGCTAATATGCCGAACGGCTTACAAAAGTGTTGACTCAAAATGAGATAGCAGTCCTGTACATTACATCCCTTTATAACTTCAAAATATATAGACCTCCAGGCTGGAGGACGGCTTTGCCATGGAGCTGCATTTGTGTATGAAGAGTTGCAGCTTCTGGCTTCAAAATGCTTCTAGGGGCGCGGTTAAGATGCGCCAACAGCTGGACTGGATCAGGAAGACGACTTCGGCTCCTCGCTCGGTTCGCCTTAGTACGGAGAACCTGTTTCAACGAGGGTCAGCATATCGAAACATGCTGGTGAAGGCGAGCTAGCCTGACTATACCAATCAATACGTTGTTTTAATAAAGCATGCATATTTGTGGGTTTCTATCTTGCCTTAGTTCATTTACAAGTAAGCAGCATATAGAATCTACTGAAATGAATGTGCCATCGTTCGGTGGATTTTACCTGCCCGTCTGAATTACCTGCACAATACTTACCATGCCTTCCCTGCCACAAAGACACAAGTTAGTTTACAACAGGTTTAAATATACACGTTGGGATCACTGGCTAGAAGCCATAATAGACCGTTTAGTCTTTGAACGAGGATGGTGTGCAACGAAGCACGTGAGGCGCTGCACGCCATCCCGTTCGCACGTGAGACTATCGTAAAGTTTTGCCCGGACCGGATCGGTGCCAGTGACCCAACGACCGTCCGTGGAACCCGTTACCTTGTGCACAAGTTGTCCGTGATCAATCGTTCGTGGCACGTTAACGTTGATGCAGTTGAGGCACGTGAACAAGATAAGCAACATTGCATGATTCGTTTTGCATAGTCTTCCTGATAGTTTATTTCATAACAAGTGTATTCCATACTTAGCACAATTTATGGAAGAAGATGCATTCTAAATAAACTTGAAGCATGTATAGAACATTTAAAATGAACAAGTATGCAAATTGAGTAACCGTTTCCTAGTTAAGTGACAAGCATAAACATCCAAGTCTATTCTCTTTTATCTTGGTTTCTTTTATTATTAACTTGGTATCGTTTGATCGGGGCAAAGGAGTGAAGCTTGGAAGCAGGGCTAGCTAATCGGATTGGTAGCCACTCACTTGGTTGGAAGGAAAGGAGAAGGAAAGAGGCACTTCACGACTCCGCTCGCAAGCCGCCTACTGCTCGTTCACCTGCACACGAACAGCTCGATTAATACTTCTTCCTCTCTTTCCAATCTCGGAATTGAAGTGCGGTTCAATGAACGAAAGCAATGAAAACCATCAAAACCGTTCAAGGAAAACAAGCAAATCTCAAACCCGACTCAAAGCACGAAAGCAACAAGCGACATTGAAAACTGAGGCAATAAAAGATAGCAGCGGAGAGGTCCCTCCTGACTCTGCCGCTAAGCCGATCCTTGGGGCGCAGTCCACTGAATATGGAAATCGATTCCGAAGAAACAAATCTATAACGAGGACGAGTTCTTAATTCAATCTATCCTGATCGAACGATACCGTTTGTGTTTCTTAGCCGCACTCCCCGCACCGGGGGAACGGTGCGCTACACTTACGTGTTCATAATCCTACGTATTTTGGGACTGGGGCGTAACAGCACCATATGAAGCTCTTTATGGGAGAAAGTATCGATCGTCGATATGCTGGGATGAAGTCGGCGAGTGGCAGGTACTCGGACCAGAGTTAGTGGAGCAGGCCGTCGAGACGGTCACCATGATTCGGGAGAGACTTCGCGTTGCGCAGGGTAGACATAAGAGTTATACCGATATTCATCGACGACCCCTGGAGTTCCTGGTCGGGACCATGTGTTCCTGAATGTAACGCCGATGCGAGGAGTGATGCACTTGAAAGTTAAAGGCAAATTGAGTCCACAGTTTGTTAGCCCCTTTGAGATCCTCGAGTTAGTGGCCGCCGTGGCTCATCGGATCGTACAACCCCCGGCCCTGGCTGAAGTGCACGACGTCTTCCATATTTCCCAACATTGAAAGTACGTGCATGGTTTGGGGCACGTAGTTAGTTTTGATCAGTTAGAGTTGTGCACGGTCTTGACATACTCGAAAGAGTCGGTACAAATCTTGGATCGCAAGGATAAAGTCCTACTCAATCGATCGATACTTTTTGTTCGTCTATTGTGGCGAAACCATTCGGTCGAGGAGTCAACATGAGAAATGGAGGCAGAGATGAGGAAGAAGTACCCTTCGTTGTTTGCCCAACCTAAGGTAAGATCTAGTTCCTAAGTTTCGGGACAATTTTTTTTCTTAATGGTATTATGTAGTGCCCCAAATCCTGATCCTATTGGGAAGCGCACTATATACTGGTCTTGTGGCAGTTCCGCTTGAGTCATAACTTAGTGTGACCCAACCGTTCAATATCTACTTGGCACAGACGAAATGCTTAGAACCTTTCCAATAAATGGATCGACTTCTATTGAAACGAGTCCAACAGTTTTTGTGGATGTTTTATTGCTTGGTTTTCCTGATTGTGTTTTGGTGTTGCTTTCGATAATTTGGCTTTTGTTGCTTGGTTTTCCTGAATGAGTTTTGGTGTTGCTTTCGATGATTTGGCTTTTGTTGCATGGTTTTCTTGCCCTGCGCCTTAGTTTTCTTGAGGATTTGGAGATGGAGGATAAGGGAAAAAGGATTCTGACTCAATGCTGGTACTATTACAGGGACGCATAACTGATGTTTGATCGTTGAAAATCGGGTTTCTTTTTCTTAGCACATTTTAACTAGGTCGGTGGTTCGGACCCTTCTTTTCTATATCTTCACGTCAACAAATCCTTATGCCTCAGCATTAAATCAATGATGCTCGATTGAACGAACCAAGTCATTCCTAGCCATAATGCATGCATAACACTAAGATAAAGGAACATGGGATAACTGTAAATATCTTGTATATCTTTGGCACGAACTAAGACACGAGTTTCACTTATGAAATAGGCAGTTGTGGTTCGAAACAATGGAACTTCCGCAAGGTATGCGATATCAAAAATATTGGTGGCGGCGAGGTGCCTCGGTAACATTTGGTTCCTACGGGTTGCCTAATCGAAACATACAGCTTGGAAGAAATATGAGATCGTTGAATGAGTAGATAGATAATTACTTCTTATTTCTGCTCCATGTCATGCATATGTTTGATAGCTAAACTGTTCACGCATTCGCATGGTCATGGACAACTTGTGCATAAGGTTTGGCATTTTCTCGAAACGGTATCCAGGGCACTGGAACTGAATCGACCTAGGAAAAAAACTATAAGCACGCCTCGGCGTGAGGCATTGCGGGACCTTCAATTAGACTTGCAACTCGAATTGAAAGGGAGCGCAATATCATATATTAGTCCTTCATGGTGTCGATATTATCAATAACCGTATATACGTATTTAGGGGTAACACTTCGAAGAAGCCCACGGAAGGTGAAAGACGTTAGGACCAACCATCCCTATTCGTATATAGAATTTCATATCTTAGACTCTGCCTAACCTAAAGGCAAGGCGAGAAAATATTGAACGATTAACGGAGGAAATTCATGGATGAAGGCTTTCTTTGGCATGCGAAACTTTGGCTGGGTACGATAAGCTGCTAACATATTGTCTTGTGCAGGTGGTAAGTGTTTATATTTTTTTTGATGCAGGGATGGGTGCGTCGATTGGGTAAGCAACCGATGTACAACATAATTTAATGTTATTGCTTTTAAAACCATGCAACTTATATGAACTAAACTTCACCCTAGTTCTGTAGTGTCCTGCTCCGCGTTGGCACTATGTACAAGAGATATCGCTTTGCTGGCTCGAGCATAAGCCTTCTCGAAGAGTTTTTCGATCGAAACACAAGACGACTAATCTAGATGAGTGGGCAGAACTTCATTCTTTGATTCTTGCATGCCTTAATAATGAATCTGAGTTTTTGTAATGCTTGTTTGCTAATAGATAACGTTTGCATAAGAATGATAGAACGAGAACCTGTATGCCTAACTAGAGAACTTGAATGCTTGTCAATAAAGAACCTTGCTATGCTAAGTCAAGAAAGAAATATTGCATGCTAGTTACACTGACACCGCTATCGAACGAACCTTTTCATGCTAAGAAAATAGTAGAATTGCATGCTTAACTAGAAGAGATAGAAGACTCGTGCCATGCTCGCTTTAATTAAAGATCGTTCATATGTTTGCTTCTCGTCGTTTATCTAATTGCTTATCTTGGATACAAAAGCTAGATTGAATGTATACTTTTATTATTATAAAGAGTTAATGGCTTGTCTTGCTAGAGAAGAGACTAGTAGCCTGTCCTGATGCTCCGGTCCTACGGGATCTAGGAGGGTGCGGCTATTAGATAAGAGATAGATGGATTAAAAGCTTGTATTGTCATATTGTGTTATAATTTTTATCGACTAGATGGGAGACTAATAGTTTACCCTGATGTTTCGGTCCTACGGGATCTAGGAGAGCGTGGCTATTAGAATGGTGGATGGAGGCTAAACAACAAGTTTGGAGACTAATAGTGCGCCCTGAGCTTGGGGTGTGGCTATTAGAATAGTGGATGGAGACTACTGATGGGGTGAGACTAATAGTGTGCCCCGAGGGTATGGCTATTAGATGGGAGGCAGTTCTTTTATTGGGAAGAGTTTGAGTTAGAGAAGTTAGCTTGTTCATGGAGATAGCTGTATTTCAGGTAGTTAGGACGCATGCTAGGCTAGCCTTCTTGCATACCTAACTGTTTGATGCAGAGACGGACAGAAAAGAGAACCTTGTTTATATATGCAAATTGTTGCTAACTTGTATGTCTGCTGCAAGGATAACCGTTCGACGAGGCATAAGATCCACAGAATAAGTAATATGCTATTTTGTTTATTGTCTTGCATCGCACATAGACTTGCATGCTTGCTTGTATATGTTGATCGCCTTGTAGTATAAAGAATGATAGTCCACTAGATGCTGATTTGTCCCTAGAGTCTTTGAGTATAGCTCACGAGACACGCTGTACACACCCTGATTGGTATATCGTGCTTGAACTGCTTGCCTTGTATGCTTTATTGTATTTAACTTAAATATGATTTCAAAGATATTTCCAAAAGAAGTAATATGACTCTGTTTCCATACTGCATAAAACGAACCTGGTAAAACTAGAAAGATCACTAGTAATGTAATATTTTATAACATAATTACTTAGTGTTGATTTTAGTAAATATTTCCTCTGTTCGTTGATTTTATATTCACCAGTACTTTTTGCAAAGTGCTGACCCACCAACAGTTTGCTTGTTTACAGGTGTTGGGTCGTTCGAGGAAGCAATAGCCGTACCTCATCTCCATGACCCAAAAATCTGGTGTCGATGCCTTGAGCCGTATTAAGATATTTTGAGCTGCTTTTGTATAGAGGGACATAATGTATGGAATGATGCCATTATATTTAGAGAACCTCGTGCCTTAACCTTTGTCCCATTTACTCAGATGGATTATTGTTTGTAACACTGCTCCTCCGCTGCAAACTTGATCGGTTCGATGCTAACCAAGATGACTTATGTTGTTGCCTTGCGCGAGAGCATCTCCAGGCTCGTACGGTATCATGTCCCGAGGGGAACGACCGTCCTGTGGGAGCGTCGACACGGTGATTCAAGTCCGACGGGGTGATCGGGACCGCGGGAGTTTGGGGCGTGACAAAGTGGTATCAGAGCAACTTGATTCTCTGGCCTTACATCCTTTTCGCTGCTGTTCTTAGATGACGATTTCTTGCCTATTGATATCATTGCTGAGTTTAGCGTTCCATACAATTAGTCCATAAATATTCTTAAAGGTGCGCGCAAAAGTTTTCTGGATTTGTTTTTTTTTCTTGAGAGTTGTGATTTCGTGCTTCTTGATTGCTTGTGTTTTCGATTGAGGATGGTGAGGGATGGGGACTATCATTGCTCAGGATATCGAAAGTTTCTCCTTGAAGTTTCGAGGACAAAACTTTTTTTTGGTGGGTAAGTATGTAGTGTCCCGCTTCGCATTGGCACTATGTACAAGAGATATCACTTTGCTGGCTCGAGCGAAAGCCTTCTCGAAGAGTTTTTTGATCGAAACACAAGACGACTGATCTAGTTGAGTAGACATAACTTCATTCTCTGATTCTTGCATGCCTTAATAATGAATCTGAGTTTTTATAATGCTTGTTTGCTAATAGATAACGTTTTGCATAAGAATGATAAAACGAGAACTTTCATGCTTAACTAGAAAACTTGAATGCTTGTCAATAGAGAACCTTGCCATGCTAAGTCAAGAAAGAAATGTTGCATGCTAGTTACACTGACACCGCTATCGAACGAACCTTGCCATGCTAAAGAAAGAGTAGAACTGCATGCTTAACTAGAAGAGATAGAATACCCGTGCCATGCTCTCTTTAATTAAAGATCGTTCATACGTTCGCTTGTCGTCGTTTATATAATTGCTTGTCTTGGATGCAAAAGCTAGATTGAATGTATGTTTGTATTGTTATAAAGAGTTAATGGCTTATCTTGTTAGAGAAGAGACTAGTAGCCCATCCTGATGTTCCGGTCCTACGGGTCTAGGGGGTACGACTATTAGATAAGAGATAGATGGATTAAAAACTTGTATTGTCATGTTGTGTTATGCTTGTGATATGCTTTTTATCGACTAGATGGGAGAATAATAGTGCGCCCTGATGTTCCAGTCCTACGGGATCTAGGGGGCATGGCTATTAGAATGGTGGATGGAGACTAAACGACAAGTTTGGAGACTAATAGTACACCCTGAGCTCGGGGTATTTTATTTGAATGATGAATGGAGACTACTGATGGGGTGAGACTAATAGTATGCCTGATGGTATGGCTATTAGATGGGAGGCGGTGCTTTTGTTGGAAAGAGTTTGAGTTAGAGAAGTTAGCTTGTTTATGGAGATAACTGTATTTCAGGTAGTTAGAGCGCATGCTAGGCTAGCCTTCTTGGAAACCTAACTGTGTGATGCAGAGACGGACAGGAAAGAGAACCTTGTTTATATATGCAAATTATTGATAACTTGTATGTCTGCTGCAGGGATAACCGTTCGACGAGGCATAAGATCTACAAAATAAGTGATATATTATTTTGTATATTGTCTTGTATCGCACATAGACTTTCATGCTTGCTTGTATATGTTGATCGCCTTGTAGTATAAAGAATGATAGTCCACTAGATACTGCTTTGTCCCTAGAGTCTTTGAGTATAGCTCACACGCTGCGCACACCCTGATTGGTACATCGTGCTTGAACTACTTGCCTTGTATGCTTGGTTGTATTGAACTGAAATCTAATTTCAAAGATATTTCCAAAAGAAGTAATATGACTCCGTTCCCGCACTGCATGAAAGAACCTAGGTAAAACTAGAAAGATCACTAGTAATATAATATTTTATAACATAATTATTTAGTGTTGGTTTTAGTGAATGTTGCCTCTGTTTATTGATTTTATACTCATCAATAATTTTTCCAAAGTGCTGACCCACTAACAGTTTACTTGTTCACAGGTGCTGGACCGTCCGAGGAAGCGATAGCCGTGTCTCATCCCCAGGACCCAGAAAGCTGGTGTCGATGCCTTGAGCCGTATTGAGATATTTTGAGCTGCTTTTATATAGAGAGACATAATGTATGGAACAATGCCATTGTATTCAGAGAACCTTATGCCTTGACCTTTGCCTCGTTTACTCAGATGGATTATTGTTTGTAATATTGCTCCTCCGCTGCAAACTTGATCGGTTCGATGATAACCAAGATGAATTATGTTGTTGCCTTGTACGAGAGCATCTCCAGGCTCGCACGACATCATGTCCCGAGGGAAACGACGGTCCTGCGGGAGAGCCAGCGCGGTGATTCGCGCCCGGCAAGGGCGATCAAGACCGCGGGAGTTCGGGGCGTGACAAGTTCTAAGTAGCAAGATCACCTTAATGCATGCCTTCCCTTAATAAGCAGAGTCAATTTATACGTGTGGTTTCGTCCCACTCACCAGTACAAGTTACATACTGATCCCTAACTTTCTAGGTGTCGATCCTTGCGGGAGTGCGTAACGCTACCTGGAGACAGGGAGGCGTACAACTATTTCTATTTTGAAGTACAGTTGAAGCTGGTTCATTTTGGAGGCGTGGAATTCAACCTATACGAGGGCGTGATGTATGGAACGACGACTATTATCTCATCAAGCTCACTATGTATTATGTTTTTGTGCAATTAATGTAGCCGAGAGGCGTATCAATATAAATCTAGGTAAATTACTTTGTTTTAATCAATAAAAAAGTATGATTCTTCCTATACTCTGTGTTCAACTATCTACGAAAAGTGTGTTTTATAACTTGTGTTTCAAATGACATTCTATTAAATTTTCTTGCCTTGTGCGGACGCAACTCCAGGCCGCACGACATCATACCCAAGCGAGGACGATCAGTTACGCAAGGATCAAGCGAGGATGATCGGCCCTTGCAGGACCGGGACGTGACATCTGTGTCACCTAGAAAGCAACAAAGATCAAACTATCATTACGGTGGGCCACTACAAAAATACAACAATTGTCTACAACGATAAAAATATTTATAATAAATGCATATATGTCCATATTTTTATCGCTAGTCCGTCGCTGACGTGTCAGCATATACAGCGACGGACTGACGACGAACCTATTTCATCGCTACGAAACATTTTATTTCATGCAGTCATGACTTTTTCTTATTTTCATTTCCCTCCAAAATTTAGTTTATCTATCCTACAAACCCCTCTCCGGCGACCCCCTCCTCCTCGCGACCTCTCCTCTCCTGCCATCGCTCCGTTGCGCACTTCCCCCTCATACTCTACGCGACTACGACCCTGACCGCCTACTCCTCGATGATGAGCCCCTCTTAGAACCCTCTTCTCCTTCCTCCTCGTCTTAGAGACCTCATTGTAATATTTCTCAAAACCTAGCCCTAATTTCTTAGTTTCAAATTTTATTTCTAATATTGTGTTTTTATATGTATTTCTTAATAAAACATGGACTGAGAAAGATATTTTTTCCCCTATGATAACCATCTAGTTTTGATTCCTGCTGGGAAGCAATAACCAAAACAAATATATTCCAGTGAAGTCTCAATTTTTTTTGTTATAGAATAGTATAGATATAGTACTATAGATAAGGCTATTTCTAAAGGCAATACAAAACTTACTTAGGCTAGTCCAATTTTTTTGAGTTATTTACAAGTTTGTTATCGAAAAAATTGTTCCATGCTGTCTAATTTTTCTTTTCTAGGACTGTCACAATGTTAACAGTCCTTCCAATTGGAAGGACTGTCAACATAGTGACAGTCTTAGAAGAAGAAGAAGAAGCAGAAGCATAAACAGTAGCAGCGGCAACGACGAGGGGGCGGGCGGCGGGGTGCGGGGGCGGACGATGGCGGCATGGTGCGGGGGTGGGTGGTGGTGGAGGCGGACCGGTGCAGGCGAGTGGCGGCATCAGCAGCAGCGACATCATCATCAGCAGCACCGACATCAGCAACAGCTCCTCCTTCTCCTCCTCCTCCATTCTCATCCCTCCTCCTTTCTCCTCCTCCTCCTCCATTCTCCTCCTTCTCCTCCCTCCTCCTCCTCCCGCCGCCTCCGCCTCCTCCTTCGACGACGACTAGGATTATGGTTAGGTTTTGGGTTTGGAAAGGGGGGATTGGACTGTCCTGAGTAAATTTGGAGCTGTCATGAGTAAAAATTATAAAAACCTGGTCTGTCCTAAAGTAATGGGCTATCCTAAGTAAAAGTTGTAGTGCCTATAGAATTGCCATATAGATAAATAGGCCTTGAGATTACTGAATAAATAACAAATTGTATGTGTGCTTAAGGATTCGGGACACAAATATTTTCAAATATGTAGGAAATTAGTTAACTATGTTGCATGCACAAATAGGGACACAGACATGGCTATGCACATGATGCAGATATAAACAACATTTATGTCCGTGCAACATAGCTTTTAACCTATATATGGTTCACCTAGAATTGCTTGGCCATATGGGCATTATCAACGTGGAAAACTCTTATCTATATTTGCCTTCATGACGAAGTCAGACAACATCATCAAGAGTAAATATTTGATATGATTGGTATAATGATCATCGTCAGATTAACAGTCTCTACACCGAGAGCAAATATGTTATCATATATATTCTGTCTGGTTCCATGTCTCCTCTCTGTGTGTGTTTTTATTTTTATTTTTTTACACAGGTGGGACCTACCAAGTTATGGGGGGACAAAAAATCGGACACAATATGTAGGACAACAAATATGTTCTACTGTACACCAACTACCAGACCTAGTCGATGTGCCAATCTCAAGACCTATTTTGTTCAAGTAATACTGGCATCTACCTTCTCCAATCATGACAAGCATAATGATTCATGGAAGGATTCACTAATTATGTACTTTATACAAGAGAGAATAAAGGTCTAAGTTCAAAGAAAAGTTGTAAAGAAGCAAGCTCAATCTTGAGCACACATCTTCAACTTCATTCTGAAAGCTTAACCGAAACAAATATACTCATTGCTAACTACGTGGTGTCAACATTCACAAGTCACACCATTGAGCTATTGCTTAACCACCCATGGGGCTAGAGTAGCGAGAAAGGCTCACTTCACCATAATAGACATGGCCTGGAGCTAGCATGGCATGAGAAAGAAAATCTAATAGATACCAAAGAAGCCCAAATAGCAGCAAGAGGAAGAGGAAGAGGTTTAATATTTTGTATAAAAGGAAAAAAAGAAAGAAAAAGAGTATATGCTTTTTTGAAAGGACCATTTGTTGTTGTTTATGTCAGGAAGATTTGTCCACAGTAAACGACAAGAACACTGGTGGATGAGAGATGGACTGATAGGCAGAGGCAAATGAGTCCACCTACCACAAACAAGATCAATAATGTAGTACTAGTGTATTAAGTGGGGCTTATCTGATGCCAAGAGTCACCAAATCCACCAATATGACTGATAATTTTTTGGGTTATTTAGTTTTAGAGCTTTTTATAATATTAAAATTTTTTATTTCACAATAGGATTTAAATCTTGTTCTAACGGTGGACTTAATCGACATGTAAATTTTGAATATTATACAAAATCTTATATAAGAGTTTTGTGATTTGGGTTATTTAGTTTTGCATGACGAAAGTTATGTGACTTAGGTTACTTAATTTTATCATTACCAATCGAGAATAAGACTTATAAAACTATTGTTTACTTCTATCCTAATATCAACAGCCATACGATTCTTTTCCATAATACAAAATTAAATAATCCAAGTCATACAACTCATATATTTCCATCTAGTTTTGGAATCTCGAACCTCATATATTTCTATTTAGTTTAGGAATGTCTTGTAATATTCAAAATTTACGTTTATATTTTTATTTTGGATGGTCAGCCAAGTCAACCATTAGAAGAAACCTAAATTCTGTTCTAGATAATATGAATATTTAAACATAAATTTTAATATTATACGAGATCCTAAAATTAAATTCTCCTTTGTTTGTCTTTTTAATTACTACCAATTGTCATGATAGAGGCACATATTGTTGGATTGTATCTCATTTTTGGTTGAGCCCTCAAAGGAGGGTAACAATGGAGTTGGTAATTTAGTCCCACATCGGATAGGAGGTGGGATCATGAGGTGTAGATAATTGGGATTGGTTCATGTCTTACATGAAAATTCTCTTTTAAGACATATGGGCCTAATCCAATATTGCACATCATGGGCCAACTCCGGTTCGGGTCATACCGTGTTCCTAACAAGTTGTCACGCCCCAGTCCCAAAATACGTAGGACTAGGAATACGTAACACGTCCAGCCGCATGTATACGAACTCCAATATATGGAAATCATATACACACATACGTTGTATATGAATATGCAATCCATCAGTGGTAATATACTGTCATAACAAGTCACACAAAATCTATGTCTCATCCACAACACAAATAATCAATAGGAATAAAAGCTGAATAATAACTGGAGATCCAAAATGAGTATCAAGTCTGATAGTCGGGTGGAAACAAATCCACTACAAAATGACTATCCCAAGGTAGCAACAAAATCTCTAAACAGTGACAATAATCACAGATACTCTGAGGGTAAGATCTCCTCATCCTGGTAAGTGGAGTCAGGTCCCGGTCCGTAGTCCTGTGGGTACTCCTGCTCGTCCATATCTGGAAAGGGACCAGGTCCTCAGAGGGACGTAACAAGATACATAAAAATATGCCAATAAGTACTGAAATATAAACATCCAATGGGTCGCCTAACCGTCTAAGTGAATGCAGTTTGAGAACAACTTTCCACCAAGTGGGCTATCTGGCTAAAAATATGGGATTGGCGTGACCCTCTCGGAGAATCAGGAGCCTCAAAGCATGTCGTCTTTTGAACGACAGAGGCCGCCAGTAATATATAGTGGTCATCATCACCCGTTTCTCCGGTGGAGAATCCGGGCGTACAGGAAAAAGTGCAAAGGAGCCCAAATATTTTACTTATTGTTCTCCCCACCCCATGCTCTAAGCATGCCATATCCATGACATGATAAATCCTCTAAATAACTGCCAGGTCTACTAGCATACAAAGTTTCTATCAGCAGTTACACCTAACGCACGACACTTACGTACAGGAAGCCAACCCGATACGTAGTCCGAGATCTACATGAGACTCACAACTCTGTGTAGCAACTGTGTCACGGCCAATGACCTTACTGATGCTCCCTAAAACTGGGTGGTCTCATAAATAGGTCCAATCTACAAAAATAAACATCTATATAGGTAGAATTAAACATGCATGTATCAACTGGAATGTAAATAATTGTACAATGGCAAGGTATACTTGCCGAGCAAAAAGTCCTGTATAGTGCAAGCGTTCCAACAGTGTTAAGTTGTAGTAAGAAGAAGTGGGTTAGGGTTTTGAGAGTTGTAATTATATATAGGAATAAGGAGGCGGTGGGATTTACTTAATGGTTAAGAAACTATTGCCACTGCTGTTTTCCTTTTATTGGTTTAGGTGTGCGGTTGAGGAGATTTTTAAGGAGTGGTGGAATGAGAAGCTTACACGTGTGGGCAAGCAAAGCAAAATTGGGTTTTGCTTCTACTGCTGATATTTTTTCTCCTAATGGGGTTGTGGTTTGGTTTTACGCGCGGTGAAAAAAAAAATTACGCAGGGTAAAATAAGCGGTGGTTTTGATACTGTTGTTGCTGTGGTTTACGCGCAGAGGAGTATACGCGGTGTGGTAAGCGGTTTTGCTGTTGACTGTTTTACGCGGGGTGAGCTGCTGCTGCTATTTCCTTAATTTACGCGCGGTGAAATATACGCGGTTTCCGCTAAACGGGTTTTACGCGGGGTGATTAAAGGGTTGCGATTTTGATAAAAGAAGAAATTCTATTTTCTATTCTTTTCTTTTTCTTATTAATAATATCTATATATGTATATTTATACATAGAAAATATGGAAAGTGTATTGGTGTATACGGATAAGGTAGCAACTGCCCAACGGGTCTCCTACATGGAATAAATTAGGAAAATTTATAATGGCTCCATAAATCCCCTAGATGCATAAATACCTCAATTAAATAGTAAATAATTCCTCTATTTAGCTCATAATTACCATTAAATAATTAATAATACAAATTTTAAAATTAGGGGTTTTACATTCTACCCAACTTATAAAAATTTCGTCCTCGAAATTAAAACTAAGCCACGGTAGAAATCAAGGATGGTATAAGATATATTTTAACAAAGTAAATTTATACCTTGGTCAATGAATAGATTCGAAAAACGTTGGCGCATGTCATCCTCGCGCTCCCAAGTAGATTCTCTTGGCGAACCATGCTTCCATGCCACACGGACCAAGGAAATAGACTGGTTTCTCAATACATTTTCTCGACGATCGAGAATTCCTATGGGTTGCTCTTGATATGTCAAGCTCGGCCTAACGGTGATCTCTGAATGGTCAAGAATATGACTACTATCTGATACATATTGCCTGAGCTGCGACATATGGAATACGTCATGTACTCCCTCAAGTGAAGGTGGTAGCGTAAGTCGATATGCTACTTCTCCCACTCTCTCTAGCACATCAAATGGTCCAATATACCTTGGACTCAACTTGCCGCGTCCTCCAAATCGAATGGTGCCTCTAGTAGGTGATATCCTCAAGAAGACATGATCGCCCTCTTTAAACTCCAAGGGACGATGATGAAGGTCTGCCCATTGTTTCTGCCTGTCTTGCGCTGCTCGCAAGTGTCCTTGTATCTTCTTAACTGTCTCAACGTTGTTGACTACTAACTCTGGTCCCAGAATCTAACGTTCTCCTACATCATTCCAACACACAGGAGACCTACACTTCCTTTCATACAATGCTTCAAATGGAGCCATCTGGATGCTTGCCTGATAGCTATTATTGTAAGAAAACTCTACAAGATGTAGGTGGTCCTCCCATGATCCTCCAAAGTCCAACATACAAGCCCTCAACATATCCTCTAATGTCTGAATAGTACGTTCTGACTGCCCATCTGTTTGCGGGTGATAAGATGTACTGAATTTCAGACGAGTTCCAAGGCTTTCTTGCATGCTTCTCCAAAAATATGATGTAAAGCATGAATCTCTGTCTGACACAATGCTGACTGGTACGCCGTGCAATCTTACGATCTGTCTCATATATAAGTCAGCCAAAGCTTCTGTAGATTGGCCAACTCTGAAAGGTAAGAAATAGGCTGACTTGGTGAGTCGGTCTACTATTACCCATACCGCATCTCTTCCACTGGGACTCTTGGAAAAACCCGTAACGAAGTCTATAGTGATGTGTTCCCACTTCCATTCTGGAATCGGGAGTGGTTGCAATAACCCTGCTGTTCTCTGATGCTCCGCCTTTACTTGCTGACATATTAAACATTTAGCTACAAAACGAGCTATCTCTCTTTTCATTCCATGCCACCAAAAATGCTGTCTTAAGTCACGATACATTTTGGTGCCCCCAGGATGAATAGAATATACTGAACTATGTGCTTCTGTCATCAGCTCCTGTCGAATTTCCCCATTTGGAACATAAAGACGATCACCACATCTTAATGTCCCATCATCATGGATGCGCAGTCCTGTTTGCTCTCCGGCCTCTGTTCTTTCCTTTAATCTTTTAAATCTGGCGTCTGTAGGCAATGTTGTCTTGATTCTTTCTACTAGTGATGATTGTACTTGCAAATTGGCTAGTGTTCCGTCTGCTCCGGGTAATATCACTTCAATGCCAAGACATTGCAAGTTCTTCAATAATTCTTTCTGTGTTGTCAAGAAGTAAACTATTGGCTTCCGGCTTAATGCGTCTGCTACAACGTTAGCCTTGCCTGGGTGATAATGTAGCTCTATCTCAAAATCTTTCATCAACTCGAGCCATCGACGTTGCCTCATATTTAACTCCTTCTTTGTGAAGACATACTTGAGGCTTTTGTGGTCGGTATATATTTCCACTCGTTCCCCATATAAGTAATGTCTCCATAACTTCAGAGAAAATACAACGGCTGCAAGTTCCAAGTCATGAGTTGGATAATTCTTCTCATGTACTCGTAATTGCCTAGATGCATATGCAATCACCTTGCCATGCTGCATCAATACGCATCCCAAACCTTTTCTTGATGCGTCACTGTAGATCACATAACCTCCTGATCCTGACGGAATAGTTAATACTGGTGCTGTAGTCAGTCGCTTCTTCAATTCCTCAAAAGCGGCTTGACACTCGTCGGTCCATATAAACTCTTGATCTTTGCATGTCAACCGAGTCATAGGTGTTGCTATCTTTGAGAAGTTCTCCACGAACCGTCGGTAATATCCCGCAAGTCCAAGGAAACTTCTCACCTCCGCTGCTGATTTAGGGACATGCCATGTCTCAATTGCCGAGATCTTTTCTGGATCAACAGAAATACCATTTCCTGTAAAGACATGTCCAATAAATGAAATTTTGTCCAAGAAGAACTCACATTTACTGAGTTTCGCATATAACTGCTCTCTTCTCAAGGTCTCTAGAACAATTCGTAAGTGCTTCTCGTGTTCCTCGTGGCTCTTTGAATAGACAAGTATATCATCTATGAAGACAACCACGAACTGGTCTAAATACTGATGGAAGACTCGATGCATTCGTGTACTGATAATCCACCAGGTTGTTTGCAGGGTGCGGGAGAACCTCGTTCGGTGCGGATGCCTCCTTCTTGCGTGCTAAGGCGTGGAGTTCACTCTGGAGCCTTGGAGCATTGCGTCCTGAACTGAAGCACATATACAAGATATAATGTTGGAACATCACCTGTACATCATTCCACAAATGAAGCCACTTGGCACGCTTTAACTAGTTCAGAGAGAGAGAGAGGCTTGAGCGACTTGTATTTACTTCAACTTGTGTTATTAAATGCTTCCACTATTGTCGACTCAGTGAACTTGTTACCAAATCGCCTATGTTTTTATAATTCCGCTGCACTCGGACAATTTGTGCGACTCTGTGGCTTAGACTTCTTACCGCCAGCCAATGAACCACGGCCTTGCACGGACGGGGCTCACGCTCGTACGGCATCACGTCCCGATGGGACGAAGCGATCGTCCCACGGGAGCGCTGGCGCGGTGATTCTCGCCAAACGGGGACGACCGATTAGCCTGCGGGAGATCGGGGCGTGACACCAGTGTCTAAGGAATTAAGGCAAAAGCCATAGATTTTTATCATACGACTGTGCTCAGCATATAGTATCAGTGGGAATACAGGGACAAGGGAAGATAAAATCAATGAACACTTACATGAATATACACACCTCTTTGACGAGCCCAAGGACCTTCCTCCCAAAATAATGTTTGATCACATGAACCCCTTACTCCCAGGGACAACTCTTGTCTGTAGCAAGCCATACAGACATCCATACATCCACAAAAATGAGATAGAAAGGCAGGTCCAGGAGATGCTGAATTCAGGTATCATAGGACCAAGCAATAGCTCATACTCTTCCCCAGTTATTTTGGTGGTAGAGGAAGACATTCATAAAATAACCTTCAGAACTCATCAAGGCCGTTATGAATTTCTAGTAATGCCTTTTGGACTCTTTAATACACCATATACATTTCAAGCCTTGATGAATGAAGTCTTCAAAGATTATCTGAGAAAGTTTGTGTTGGTTTTCTTTAATGATATACTCATATGCAGTTCCAACATGCAAGACCATTATAAACACTTGAACAAGGTTTTCAAAACACTAAGTGACCATCAGCTAAGAAAAAAAAGGAGCAAATGTCATTTTGTGCAAGCTCAGGTTGGATACCTAGGACACATTATCTCAGGTCAAGTCATAGCAGTTGATCAAGAGAAGGTTAAGGCTGTTACTGAATGGCCTATAACTACAACACTAAAGGAATTGAGAGGATTTTTGGGACTCACGGGCTACTATAGAAGATTTATACAGGGTTATGGATCCATAGCTGAACCCCTCACCAAGCTCTTGAAGAAGAACTCATTCCAATGGGAAGATGAAGCCCTTGAAGCTTTTGAAGAACTGAAAATGGACCTCACTCATCCTCATGTTTTAGCCATGCCAGATTTCAATGAGACATTCATTCTTGAATGTGATGCCTCTGGGAAGGGAGTTGGTGCAGTTCTGATGCAGAAGAACATGCCAATTTCTTACCTCAGCCAACAACTCAAAGGGAAGACCACTATATTATCTACCTATGAAAAAGAAATGTTGGCTATTATTTAGCTATAAAGAAATGGGGGCAGTACTTGTTGGGAAGGCCATTTATCATCAGGACTGACCATAAGTCCTTAAAATATATATTAGACCAAAAAGTTTACACCACTGAAGCTCAATATAAGTGGGTTATAAAGTTGCATGGGTCCACTTATAAGGTGGAATACAAGAGAGGCAGGAAGAGCAAAGCTGTAGACATTCTTTCTAGGGTAGGAGGCCCAACATTGGCTGCATAATCAGTTGTTAATGCAGGATGGATACATCAATTTAAGTCTCAAATGCATAGTACTTGAATAAATAGCAACAAGGGAACCTTGATCCAGAGAAAAATAGCCTAACAGATGGGTTGATATACTATAAAGGCAGACTTTTGATTAATCCTCAGTCAGAATTTGTTTTGATAATGCTCAAGGAACATCATGATTTGCCCCATGCTGGTCATTCTGGGTTCCACAAGACACTACACAGGTTGAAAAAGGTCTGCAATTGGAAGGGAATGAAGAGGAGTGTCCAAAATTATATTAAGACCTGTGAGGCCTGTCAGAGAAATGTGTTGTCAGAGAAATAAGGCAGAACACATTTCTCCTGCTTGGTTACTCCAACCATTGCCCATACCCAACAATATTTGGAGGATATCTCAATGGACTTCATTGAGGATTTGCCACACAGTTATAATAAATCAACCATTTTTGTAGTAGTGCACAGATTAAGTATATTCATCTCTTTGCACTTAGCCATCCCTTTACTGCTTCTACAGTGGCCCAAGTATTCATGGAGAGGGTATTCAAAATACATGGGATGCCCAAAACAATTGTTTCAGACAGAGATGCCATCTTCACTAGTTCTTTTTTGGAGAGAACTATTTAGAATTCAAGGGACACTCAAGTATAGCACCTTATACCACCCACAAACTGATGGTCAAACAGAAGTGACCAATATGTGTGTGAAAGGGTACTTTATGATTCTGTGGTCATAAGTCTAAGGAGTGGTCAAAGCACTTGCTTTGGGCTGAATTTTGGTTCAACACTAATTACCATTCTTCTACTAAGTCTACTCCCTTTGAAATAGTCTATGGAAGACCACATCCTAATATCCTTACTTATCTTCCTGAAGCTATACAAGACAGAGAAGTGGCCACAACATTAGCAGCAAGAGACAATGCCCTGCTACTATTCAAAGACAATTTGAAGCTGGCTCAAGATCGAATGAAGAGACTGGTGGATAACACAGAACTGATAGGACATTTGAGGTAGGGGATTTGGTATATCTCAAATTACATCCCTATAGGCAAGTATCAGTAGGACAAAGAAGGCCTCAAAAGCTCGCCCTTAAATATTTTGGTCCATATCAAGTCTTAAAGAAGATAGGACATGTAGCTTACAAGTTACTGCTGCCAGAGTACTCTCAAATCCACCATGTATTTCATGTATCCCAACTCAAGGCAAAGGTAAGCAGAATGGTTAGTATACAACCTGAACCTCCTTCCTTAAGGGAAGAACTGATTTTAGAACCAGAGGTGATACTTGAGAGAAGGTTGGTTAAAAAGGGGAATCGAGCTGCTGTTGATTTACTGGTTAAATGGAAGGAGGGTACAGTCGAAGAGGCTCACTGGTTGCCATATACAGAGTTCACTCAGAGATTTTCTCATTTTGACCTTGAGACACGGTCAATATGAGAGGGTGGCATTGATACGTACCTACAAATATTGCTGCATTCTTATACATACACCAATTACTCATATGAATCACATATGAGTCCAGTCAGACCAGCTCAGCTCCATATGCCAGCTCCACATGTTGCTCCAGCTCAGCTCCTCAAATCCTGTACCTATTAAGCTCCAGCTCAGCACAAGGGACGGAGTTAGTTACAGACAGTTAGAGACAATAGAGAGACTACAAATAAGAAAGAGTGTGAGAGGGAGAGCAGAGAATTGTTCCCATTGTAAACATTTTGTTTACTTTCCTGAATGCTTGTAGTGATCTTCTTCTTCCTAATAAAATCCTAATTTTTCCTTCCTTGTGTTCAATTCCCAATTTCTACCGTTAGAGATGACAAATATAGCTTAGGTCATCTCCTATTCCCAACAAAATGGGAAGGGGGCCTATCAGCTTTGCACGTATTTTAATTAGAATATGATAAAATTAGCATCATCTTTTTCAATTGACTATTTTTGTCATCATGTAGTAACCTTCTCGCCCAACTGTTCCCATATGTAGTCATGAAGTTTGTGATAAATAATGTAAATGACAAATAAACTGAAACCGAAGGTTACCATATAAACAAATTCAATTCAATTTTCTATTTATATGATTACTAGTAATCGTGCACATATTTCAATTAGAATATGGTAAGATCAACCATTGACTTTCAATTAACTATTTTTGTATCTATGCTTTCTTTTGTTTTAATACGTGCTATGGAATTCGGGATATATTTTTTGCTTGTATTTTTTTTTATTTTCTATTGAGAATAATAACCTTTCAAATATAATAAGGCCTAAAAAATTTATTGACATTGGGACATGGAGAGTTGTGTGATAAGAGAGGACTTCATAGTATGCAGACTTCATTGCTTACTTTTTTAAACATAAATGACATACAATTAGACAATAATATTAAATTTTCTCTCAATACGCAATATATTTACTATATATTCATTCTTTTTATTCTAAATTACCTACCTGCCCCTCTTAATTTTAATAACTATTTTAAATAGTAAATGATAAGCAAGGATATATTTGGAAAAAAAAAATCTACGGTAAAATCAACTTTTCTTATTATATAGTAGTATTATATAGTAGTACAGATAATGTACAAAAACATTGGCAGGAGAGTAGAATCAAGAACATATTATTAATTATAACTATTAATCGAGAATCACTATGGCTACATCTTCCAGGTTCTGCTGCTCTCCTTCCTAAGGCTTCTCTGTCTTGGTCTTGGAACCTGCCAAAGTAGAAGACACTATTTAGATGGGCAAAGAAAGAAAAGCTTAATGGATATATTTTGTGTCCAAGAAAAAAAATAGATGCTCCGTTAAATTTTATAATTTTAGTGGCTCGTTCATTTGTAAGACAACCACCAATCATCATCATCATCCAAGTCTTATACCATTTAAGTGAGGTCTGTTGTGGAGCATGAAAGCTCCATAAAAAAATTGACAAAGCTATGTAACAACTGTCAACCTGGCCCCAACAGTCGTACGCTCTACCGAACTCCTAGACAAGGTAGCTACGAACAAGATACAGCCTTACTACAAATTAGTCTAAAAGATCAGTTGGTAGGTAGGTAATATTACATTTTTTTGGTAATGCATGTTAGAATAATATAAATATTAATCCTTAACTCTCACTAACACACTTAAAATTTTGATTTAAGTGGCAGGGACTTCAACACGGTATCAGAACACCCAAGTTCTAATCTTCTTTGGCACATTTTAAGCGGATTATAAAAAAATTATACACTTTCATAAATCCAACTCTCATCCCAAAAAAATGGCTTTAACCCGTGGGAGCGTGTTAGAATAGTATAAATATTAATGTGGATTTTTTTTTTACAGTTTAGGGTTTACTAGATTAGATAAGTTTGTCAGAAGGGCAAGTCTTTTCTAGCCAATGTTAACAACACTTGGATAAAGTTAACATTGTGTGTGCGCGTGCGAGCACAACTGGAAAACACCATTCTTAAAATGAAAATCAGCTTGCATGTAATGTACATAAACCTGATATTGTATTGATATTTATGATTCATATGTGAACTATATGTCAATATAGTTAATTAATTAATGACATTTCAAACTAGTTTTTTCAAGTAAAGATTAAACATAAATCTTGTATAGATTGGTATCTACATAACACCACATGGAACAAAGACTTACATTTGAGCAAAGGGAGAAACAAGAGAAAAACACCTCTGCAATTATTTTTACAGAACTGTATATCTCATCATACTGGAACTGCTTCGGGCTTTTTACTTGTCTTTATTCCTTTTATTGCTGCAAGATACAAAGACTGGTTACTTGACAGAAGAGCAAAGAAGAATGAACTTCAAGGAACTCATTCCTCGCTTAAGAGCAAAATTTCCACATGGAAAGTAAGCATGCAAACTTGTACTAGAAAAAATAATTTTGAATAATGAAAGGAAACAACTCTTATAAGAACTGAGATTCATGCCTTCTGCATAATCTTTAGCTCCAAAGACAGCAGATCCGGCAACCAAGGCATTAGCGCCGGCTTCAATAACCTGTGATGAATAAGAGTTTCCCAAGTTAGCCCCCCTCTTAAGTTCAAATTAGAACGTTCATGCTCGCCTTTGACCAGATAAACATTCATGTATATGCCATCATCATACATAAAACACAAAATGGTCATCAAATATGTGCATTAACTTAGCAATCATGAGCTAAAGTTCAAAACTATTACAGTACATAATGATAAAAAAGTTCACCGTGCAGTCGAATAATATATATATATATATATATATATATATATATATATATATATATATATATTATTACAAAAAGTCAAAAACTAGAAGTCTATCAAAATTTCTTTTTAATGACAACAGCTGCTGCATTGTCTTTGCACTTGATAAAAGGAGAAAACTTTTAGGTACCTTTTGGTTTGGGAAATCAGTGTCAGGAATCACGAATTTAGAGCCTAATTCTTGCTAATACCTGCGAAAAGCTACTTTTGCACGTCCAGGTGACACGGGACAATTCCTAGAGGCAGTCTATATGCATCAAATCACAATTAACAAACTGAGTTCCTGGAAGCCTAGTACTAGAGCAATAATTATCAATAATCTACCAACAAACAACCCTAGTAGATTTTAGAGATTAACAAATTGAAATCAAAATGCGACTCAAGCTTAGCAAAGTGTTGCTAAGTCAAACCACACTTTCGTAACAATCCGAACTTGTTCCAAAGAAGATGATCCCGTAACAATCAGAGAGACAAACCATGATCCAAGTGATATCTTGACTTCCAAGAACACAAAGATGGCATCTGATGATGTAGGGCTAGAATCACAAAATACATCAACCATTCAGATCTGACGCGTTTCGCCAGCAGGAGAACACAAAGGCAGGCCGGGAATGATCTAAATCCAACACAAAGGACCCCCGCGGGTTTGGTTTGAACTGGAAGAAGGTCTTGCATGTGTTGCAGGGATCTGGGATGGCCTGCAGGGTTGTCGCAGGTATCTGGGAGGTCAGGAAGGGCATGAATGCAGTCGGTGGGCCAGGTAGGTCCTGGTTAGACTGTTTCTCGTCGGATCCTTTGCTGAAAACAGCAATAGCAGCAGCAGTAGCAAGAAGAGCCATAGAGATGAATACATTGAGTATGATTCTGAGATTTGCGGGTTAGCGAGATATAGATGAAATAGGAGAAGTAGAAGAAGAAATTAAATAGGAATAAAAATCACTCGACAAACTCAATAAATTTCTCAAACTCTTCTCTAAGAAACCAATGTCTACATTTGTTTATTTAGGTCACACAAACTGCGCTTCCAAGAAAGAAATCATAATCCTAAATTCCAAATAAAAACCAAATCGTAATGTCCATGAATAGATAAAGTTGATGCATCAAAATAAACACCCATTGTCTAAATTGGTCCAAACTGAACCCAATCGAACTTGCACTCTAAGCAGACCCAACATCTCTCAGCTGGTACTCCATCGCCAGGAATTATAACTTCTTGATTCTGTCAAACCTCCCTTATTCCTGGCTTTTCTTTTCTTTTTCTTTCTTTCTTTCTTTCTTTCTTTCTTTCTTTCTTTCTGTTTTTGCCTTATTCCTTGATTCCTGGTGGGAGAAGGGATTAGTTGAGGAATCTAAGGAATTAGGCATAAATCCTTCTGATCCCTTCTCTTAGAAATGAATCTCTAGATTCTCAATTCCCCAACCAAATGGAGGCTTAGTAAATAACGGAAAGACTTGCCTAAGGCCCCAAACTACAGAGTACATCAGAATATAAGACTTTTGCAGCCAAGTTATATAACTTTAAATTATTGAAGAGAATATCAGATCATGACAAATCTACATGGGACTAGTTACAGGTTAAAATTAGAAGACAAGAAATTTGATATATTGATGACTGAACCTGAACTGCAAAGAATTTTAGAAAACACACTATTGACTGACAATCCAAATCGTGTTGATTACAAAGCTTATTATCCTAATTCCACAAACATTACCTTGTATCATTTCGCAAGGGAAACAAAATCAGGACATGACAATGTATGATTGGTAGCTGTCCCTAACTTAACCATACATCAGGTGTGAATTTAGGTAAAATATTTGGTAGGTATAAATCTGCTTGAGAAGTTACAAGGCAAATTTCCTACATCATGGCATTTCTTCATCCAGGTAAATGGAAGATCAGATCACTTGGTTTTTAAAGAGAATTATAGAGCAACGGTCTATTCACAACATTCATTACTAGGGAAGGTAAGTAGAAATTTAGTTGAAGAAATCCACCTTATATGCATTTGCAGGGGTGACTCCACCATCCACTTCGATCCATGGGTTCACGCCCTGTAAATCAGAGTATAATAACAACTCAAATATTTTACTTTCCAGAAAAATAGAATTATTAGTAGAGGCATCATGTTATGTCACCTTTTCAGCACATATTCTTCTCAACTCTGATATTTTTTTGACTTGACTCTCGATAAAGCTCTGGCCACCAAAGCCAGGATTAACTGACATTATCAGAACCAAATCCACCACTGCCAGAACAAGAGAAAAATCTTTATCATGATCATTGAATTTAAAATGATAAATTGAACCTAAGATAAGTATTTCTTCTGAAGATACAGAAAACAAGAGAATAGATATAACCTTGAGATGAGTAGGAGCACTTAATCAGAATTAAAGCATAATAAGCATAACCTACAAGTATAGAGTGCCTGTGGTGTATGATGTGCAAAGACATATTTCCTTTCCATGCACCATTTGCCGAATGACACCTCTGTGCAAATTGAGGTAATCGCTAGTGGAACATTTTTGGTGTAACATCCAGGTTCTTTCTTAAATGGTTAGAGTGCAGCTCATGTCTCCCTCTTTGTGGATAATACTGCAGATACGACCATATGTATCTTATCCAGCACAAAGGAGTGCTCAGTAGAAACCACCTAGAGGACCTGTGCAGGAGAGAACCTAAGATGGCTAGGGTGAGCTGAAATGACCTCCTAAAGTGCCTGTCTGCTATTCACAGGATTGCAGGCTGTAGTCAAGTTTTCAGGTGCAAAAGCAGTTATTGGAAACCATAAGCCCATTACAGCACACCTAGGTTCCCAGATGCCAATGTTCATAACAATGCCATATCTTTAGCGGGTGATCAGATTACTGGAAAATGTAACCTTACTTACCACCAGAACATATGCTGCAGTCACCAGTGTATTGTGGGTCAAAGATCGTAAGCCACTTAATGCTAAAAGATCTCTTATTTTCCATTTGTAGGAAATGATAATGAAGTGTTATGAGAGAGTAATTAAGAAATTTATCTTAAATAACTAACTTATAGTACAAATACATCAACCTTCAAACAGAAGGAATAACATCCACTAAGATGAAAATGTATCAGGTTGGATGGGTAGATTAAAACCCCCACATTGATTAAAACCCCCACATCGAATTGGTGTTCCAAAAGGGGAGAAAAAAGAATTTACTGGGTGACCAAAATACAACTTCATTTCTCAAAAGGCCAGAAAAACTTTAATTATCTATGACTGAGACGGCAATGATAAATATCCTTGATGCAAACTTGTATTAATAGAGCTTACCGAAGATTGTACCCTCTACAAGAAGTCCACAGGATTGTGACTCAAATGGGATTAATCGAACATCAATGTTTTTGGTTTCAACCATGCAGATATCTAAGATCCCACTTGTTATAAAGTGGTCGGGCAGTCTTCTTTGAGTCTCATACCCAGAAGTCTTCTCCAAACGCTAAGTATACCTATGAACAGGTTCTCAGCTACAAATACAACTATCCTCGGCTGCAATGCTGGGCGGAGTACTCCTTTGGGGAAGATTCGTCTGAAATGTTGCATCGAAGATTTTCAGACAGAGATTACTTGTTATTGCAATCGATGTCGATGTATCCTACAATGTCTTACTCGGACGTCCATGGATACATAAGAATCAGGGGGTAGTCCGTACTGAGTTCACAGATGTTGATCCATTCAAAGGACACGAGGCTTACTTCTCTGATGTCATACACTATAAACCTTTATCTACCTAGGAAGACATTGGCAATGAAGCTGAAAAAGAAGCCGAAGCTTACTCTCTGAAGATGAGCCTTTCATCATTGACATCAAAGATTATAATTGGGGTACTAGTGTCAAAATTGATGATAAGCCATTCGTCATCGATCTTGGAGAAATTGATATAGGTCAGGATTAGGGTGCAAACGAACAACGAACCTTTTGTCCTCAACTTAAGTGAAGCAAAGCCTTTTGTTCTGTATTTAGGCAAGAATGGGCCTTTTTATCGATCTTGCTCTTGTAAATTATGTAAGTAGTAATGTCGATCCTGAGAATGTCCTTGTAATCTCAGGGGAAAATGTTATCAATGAAAATAGCAAGTTTAATTATTCTCTGAGTCCAGATAATTAGCCTAGCTTCTAATCTGCTTTGTACAATAACAAGTCCCTGCATATGCCAGCGTATTCAGTCTTTCAAATGAAAAACTGTTCTCACTTCCGAGAAAGGTTCCTTCTTTTGGTATCTCCGACCGACGAAGGACAAAAAACAATCATTTTCGGCAAAGGAAAGCTTCATCCACATCAGTTGATTCTTCCGATAAATAAAAGTGGTGCATCTGAACAGTTGGAGTTGATCATGTTATCGAGCATTGCAGCTCCCATTCATGAAAACTATTAGTTATGCTTTTGTGAGACTTGCTTTACAAATAGATCAAACTATTTCTCAGTATCATAGCTCCAATTGCTGTTGATCAGCTTCACTCCTTTTCTTGGGCATTTCTGAGGCAACTTCAGGTACCCGCCTCTTAAGTATATTATTATATGCTCATACCAACATAGAGTTACGGAACCTTCCACCATCCATTTAGATTGGTCTTTTGCCCAATAAGAGATGTTGTTTGCTCTAAAGGAATTTCATAGCCTCATATAAGAAGTCAAAATTTTAACCAATAGTTTAGCACTGTCAGCAAAAGAATGAGAAAAATAATTATTCAAATTTCACCTGCTGAGTTTGCTCATACCACCAGTTGATGTTGATGTTGATCTTTCTCCGTGATTTTGTTAACACAAAAAAATAAATAATAAATAAATAAAAAATAGACTCTAGAATTTACATCTGATAACACACTATAATTGGTCATGACTTGTTCTTCCTATCTTTACCTATCAAAGTGGTTGATTAGTTGGAGACGTTGAAGCTAGACATGATAGTACTGAACTACATTCATCTCCTTGGCAGATGGAAGTACAGTAGTGAGGGACTTTCTTATTCGGATTTTGAAGCTTCGGCTTCAGTCAAATTTGTTGTTCTTTTTGCCTTGCTTTTGGATGCAACTTTGGTACAGGAGTCAACACTTATCACATGTCCACTTCTCACAAATCTCCGAAAGATCCATATGGATTATATTCATGTGTTTCTTCTCCTCTCGTATACCCCCCCCCCCCCCCCACCCCACCCCACCCCCACCACCACCACACACACACACACATATTCTCTTTCCTCCGCATGCCATCTCCGTACTGTTGGCCTCCTCCGAGATCCCAATAAAGAAACTGCAAATTTGCTTCAGTAGTCCATTGATAAGCTTTATCAGGGTCTCTTGCTAGAGTTTCATAACTTGTCTGTGGAACTAAACAATGTATTCATCAACAGGTAGTAGGTAAAACTTCTGAGTCAGCTTCTATAATAACTTAGGAGCCATTATTGAGATATTATTGTTCTTTATATAAGTGCCAATTTTAAATTTAGCAAAACATACCTTATAAGAATTGGTGTTCCAGATTGTGAAGTTGTTTTTTTATAGCTGTCCATCTTCTGAGCATCATCCCAGCATTTGTTGGAATTTTGACTTCCATTTCAACTTTGAAGGGTAACATTAGGTTTTAGCTATGTTGTCACAGAGAACGCCTAGGCTCGCCTATGCATGCAGGTAAAAAATCTACCGCCTCGACCACGATAATATTTTCCTGGCTATAGCGATGGTCGCCTAGGCGGGTCTAGGGCAAGGTTCAAAGTATTGGTATCGAAATCGGTATCGGACCATTCCTATGAGTATCGGGATCAGTGGTATCGGTAGTATCGGCGGTTTCGGAACGGAGTATCAGATTTTTTGGTATCGGAAAGCAAACGACTATTAATAAATTATTAACATTTTAGAAAATATATTTTATACATTTATGCATAATTTAAAGTATTTCTAATGTTGTTTCTTAGTATTTTTGAAATTGAATGAAATAGTAGTCACCCTTGTCAATTGATTTATATGTGATAGATAAGTTTTCCTCTTTTATATGCTTTTACAACCTTACTATGCTTTTACACACTTGCTAATTGGTCTTTTTAATTCAATTGTCTTTGCTGAATTGACCGGAAAAGAGACCTCTAATGTCGATATCGGTCAGTATCGGGTATCGGTTGATATCGGATCGGGACATGCCAAACTGTATCGGTATCAGCCGATACTTCAAACTATGTAGGGTCAACTATATATATATATATATATATATATATATATGGGTAAACGGGATATGAGCCATAGGCTCATATTCCTACATGAGCCAACCAATGCCTATGTGGACCAATAGGACTGGAGTGTACTAGTGTACATGGATGCATATGGGATGTAGGAGTTCATTTCTATTGGTCCACATGTACATGGCTCATGTAGGAATATGAGCCTATATCTTGTTTACCTATATATATATATATATATATATATATATATATATATATATATATATATATATATGGGAAAAATTTATATGCACGGATGTGAAGTACCTAAGTTCTTAGGCAACGCCTAGGCAGCACCTAGACGAGGCGGGAGGCACGTCGCCTCGTCTAGCGCACATAACATAGGGTTTTAGTTTGGGGTCTGGTTGCATTTCCATAATATCCTACTCGTAATTATTAGCATTGGTCTTGGTCTCTAATGGCTCCTTGCTCAAATCTTCTTTTTGAGACGGCTTGCAGAAACTGTAAGTTGAAGGACCTGACTGTTGTTGAAGGATTCAACATACTATATTGCAAAAAACATCACATGCTCCTCACATCATGCTATTCTCGCACCAAAAATTTATACATTTACCCATTCCCTTAGACATAAACCCGATGTTAATTGGATTCTTTGATGCCAATAGTCTTGTTTTGATATGACCGTGCACAGTGTGCCTTGCACACGGAGACACGTAAAAGTATAAATGAGGCTATATCAAGGTTCGCATTGTAAACCGATACCCGATACATATAGGCCGTATCGTATCATTTTTTTTGCCTATCCCAATCTGATACTAACCGCTAACGATACCGACAGACTGACAATGAAAATTTTTCCCCAGTCAATATTCTCGCACTTATTGCTACTGCACTATTTATTTTAGTTTCTATTGCTTTTTTAGTTATCATATACGTAAAAACGGTCAGCCAAAATAAATGATCCTAGAAATACTACAAGTATATCATGTATTGGTCCAGGTAAATCCATTATGTATAAAATAAGAGATAAATAAATCGAAATATTTCATGATCCCACTAAATGGTCCGGGAAAGAGAAAAGGCTTTGCCTTTTCGGCGTGTCAAATATCTACATGCTACAACATTTCGATAAAATTTATTATAAATACATCGCAACCATTCCATTTTTCTTGCAACCATTTCGTTTGTCAACGTTGTATATTTATCAATTCAGAATATCCCTAAATCTCAATATTTTTTCCTTCAAAACTAACAAGAATAAACAAATAATACGTAAATTTATGCCTAAATAAGTAAAGTATTTTCTAGCTTTTATAAAAATATTGTTAATTTTTGGCTTCCTGAAATGAAAAACTTGACACTTTGATTTGGAAAACCTTCGAAAATGACGAAACAACTACTACATGAACTCATAAGAATGGATCCGAAACCGTTTCCGAAATCAAAATTGCGAACCTTGGCTATAATACCAACTTAACCTGAATAGAAGAGAAAGATTGCTCCTAATATACATTACTATTATGCTAGATATAGGGAGTTATATTTACTAAATTGATATAGGAAATTGTTACATGATAGTTTATAAGGTTGTTACATGATAGTTTATAAGGTTGTTACGTGATGGTTAGGATGTTTACATACATTCCTATCATCATGATATTTCTCCTACCTTTAGCCCTTATATTTAGCTTAGTCCAAAAGCTATAAATAATGTACCCTTATCTAATAAAACCATCAAATCATCTTCCTCTTCTCTTGTATTATGGTATCATAGACCGGTGCTATTTATTCTCAAACATAATTCATTCTCCAAAAGTACCACCTCCCTGACAACACCATTATCTGCCTACCATATTTCTCGACGGCGTCTCATACACCTCTCAACAACGCCTCTCTACGATGCCACTTTCTCTCCAGCTTCAATAAACGAACACCGACTCTTAACGATGTCAGCCCTCGATATATCTTCCTCTCATGAGGTTGATATATGTCTCCAAACCTTCCAGATCAACCCATTAGATATGGTCTTCATTATGTAAGGTTCTGATCTCAAAAAAGAAAAAGAAATCAAGACAAAAAAGGAAAGAAAAAAGAAGAAATATATTAAGATCCCAATTTAAGGACCGCCTTTTTCCTCTTTGTTCGAAAATATTTTTTGTAATGGAATTATGGATGGCTATAATGCGAAAGTTTCGCCCAATCCTGACGCGTCACATTTCCTGAAAATTTTCCACCAAGATAACCGTTTATAAATTAAATGGTGATAATTATCTGCAAAGACAACATATCGTTGAGATGAATCATTGTACGTGGCAAAGAATCTCATCTCACCAGGAGTCCGCATGATGCGATTCTCGATGCATGACATCAAGATGATGCTCAATTGATTATATGGCGGAGAAATAATGTATTTTGTCCACTTTTGCCTCATCTCCATTTCCTATTGTCACTTTGGTTGGTGAAAGTATTTCTCGTGTTGGTGGGGTTGATCATCTGTATGTCACCCCCTCTATATCCTTATTTTTTGTTCTATTTGTCGAAATTTCTCTACAATTTATTGTGTGTAAGTCAAATCACTAAGTCATTAATCTACTCAATAACTTTTTTTTCTGATCACTGCATTTTTCATAACCTTGAAACGCAAAAGATGACAGGTACAAGGCGTGAGTCAGACGATCTATATCATATGGAAATTCATTAAGATTCCGCAACATCCCTCAGTAAAAAAAATCTCATATGGGTTTATATTCTCGACTAGGACACCTTTCCTCCAGAAGTTAAGAAACTTGTTCCTAGTTTAAGCAATGTGTCTTCTATCAAGTGTGACTCGTGTCAGTTAGGTAATCATCATCTTTTGTAATATCCAGTTAGAGTCAATTAGACATCAAATCATCCTTTTGATTTAGTCCATTCGGACATTTGAGGGCCATGTATCATTGAGTCAAAATTTGGACTTCGTTATTTTATAACATATGTTGATGACTTTTTACATGTAACTTTGACTTTTTCTAATGAAAAATCGTCCTAAAGTATTATTTATAAATCTTTTTAGAAAATCCAAACTTAATTCGGTAAAACTTAAATAACTCAGAAGTGATAACGCTAAAGAATATTTTAGCTCTTCTTTCAATGAATTTCTAATTGATAATGGAATTGTTCACACGGTCTTTTATCTTTACGTACCATAACATGGTGTTGCCGATCTTGCACGCACATTATCAATTGACAGTACGAAATCCTTTTGGGGTGATGCGGTCCTAATTGCTTGTTATCTAATCAACCGCATGACATATATAGTTCTTAATGACTTGATACCTTTTTATGTACTTTCGCCCACTATACATGTGTTTCACTTATCACCTTGTGTATATGAATGTATTTGCTTTCGTGAGTTTAAACTTGGTCATCGATCAATTAAGTGTATTTTCTTAGATATTCTCATACTCAAAAAGGGCAAGTGTTATGCTTTCATTTGCATCAATTCTTTATCTCTGCAAATGTCACATTCTTCGAATCCCAATTAAATTTTGTTGATAAGAAATAAGATCTTCCTTGCTATACGCATGTCGATGATGATTTTTTTTCCTTCTAAAACATACAGTGCATCCAAGGATCATGTTATTAATAGTTCTATTATTTAATCCGTTTTGTTAGTGAATCCTCGTTGCCTCCAAACCAGATTGAAGTTTCCCGGACTTATACTCCATGCCAGAAAAACTGTCGGTGCCAATTGCCATGAAGTTCCAAGTCCCTTTAACTAGTAAGCAAACTCTTGAGTCTGATCTTGATGTTCCTATTGATTCGTGTACCTCTCATCACTAATATCATTCTCTTATGCCAACTTATCTCCATCATATACTATATTTCTTTCCCCTGTGGACTCTTACCCTATCCCTAAATCAATTTATAAATAACTCACAAATTCACACTACAAGTTGGCTAGTGGCTACTAGAAGTCGGCTATGATTGAAGAAATCTTGATATTGCGTGATAATCAAACTTGGGCTTTTGGTGCATCTTCCCCGACAAGACAATGGTTGGTAGTTGGTTGTCGTTGGGTGTTTACACCTAAATTTTATCCTGATGGCTCCTTAGCGAGACTGAAGGTTCGTTTGGTGGCTAAATGATACACACAAACATATGATATTGGTTATTTAGAGACTTTCTTCGGTTGCAAAGATGAGACCAACTTGTATCCTTATTGGTTTGGCCCTTAGAAGCCAGAAGCGGGGGGCGGGGAAGCGCGACTACTTAGAAGATTCTAAAGTTGGAAGCGTTATGGGGACGTGCGCTAATAATTTTTTTTATTGTTTATTAGTTATTGTTATCAAAACTTATAAATATCTTAATATTTATTAGAATTTATAAAGTTCAGTTCAAGAGAGATCATTCGCATATTAATTTTTTATGATGTTAAGGTAAAAAACCTTTAGTTTCTTGGTACTTTCATAAATGCGTATTAAATTTTTTCTAATTTTCTTCCTAAAATTTATGTTCTCTTTTAAAATTATGGTCATATTATGGAAAAGCGATCATGTCGCTGGGGAAACGAGCTTCCATCCCCCGGAGAAACGAGCTTCCGTCATCGAGGAAACGAGTTCCAAAGGAGCTCCCAAGTAAGAACCGCCGAATCGAAGGTTCTTACTGAGATTCGTTGACCTCCTAGGAGTTTCTGGCTTCTAAGGTTTGGCCACTTGTCACCATTACTCGTTACACCGGTTTGACGTCAAAAATATTTTCATGCATCACGCTCTTGATGAGGAGGTATATATGGAACAACCACATGGTTTTGTTGCTGGGGGGAGTCTTCGAAGGTCTGCATGCTACACAAATCAGTCTACAGGTTGAAAAAATCACCACAAGCCTGGTTTGGTAGGTTTGCAGAAGTAGTGAAGGAGTTTGGCCTTCGAAGATGAGATAGTGATTACTTTGTACTTTATAGGCATCACCAAGGCAAAAGACTTCTACTAGTTGTCTATGTTGATGACATTATTATAACATGTGATGACATTGCATGAATCCAGTATTAAAGGCCTACATACAAAAGTACTTCACACAAAATATTTGGGTACCTTCGATACATTTTCGATATTGAAGTTGCAAGATCTAAAGAAGGGATCTCCTTGTCCGACAGAAAATGTCCTGGATTTGTTGACAGAAGCAAAAAGATGCTGGGATGCAAACTTGTAAAGGCTCCTATAGACCCGATGGTGAAGCTGCTTCTAGATCGGGTGGAGCTATTAGAAGATTCAGGACCATACAGAAGACTAGTCGGTAAGCTAAATTAATTGATAGTCACATAAGCAGATATATCTTATCTAGTAAGTGTGGTGAGCCAATATATATCAAGTCCCCGCATAAGTCATTTGGTTGAATATATTATAATCTTGCAATGCTTGAAAGGTGCTCCAAGGCGATGACTAATATATTCAGAAGGTGGGTATTTTTGAAGAGCAAGATGCTGACTAGGAAGGATCACCACACGATCGACGGTCAAGCACCGGCGTTGGGGTATTCGTTGGTGGTAATATTGTCCTGGAATAGCAAGAGGCAAAGCGGCGTCTCAAGTTCAAGTACATAATCAGAATACAGTGCAATAGCGAGCACGACCTGCGATCTTGTTTGGATACAATAATTACTCAATGAACTTGAACACCTGTAAGAATGGGTTATGTTGTGACAACCAGGCCGCACTCCATATTGCAAACAACCATGTTTTCCATTAGAGAGCGAAGAACATTTAAGTAGATTGCCACCTTGTTCGATAGAAGGTTGTAGAAGAACATCTCAACAAAACCAAGTATGTTATGTCAACCAACCAACTACTAGATCTCTTTACAAAACCTCTTGAAAACCTAGAGTAAATATATATACCAAGTTGGGTATGCATGATATATATGCTTCAGGTTGAGGGGGAGTGATAAAGGATATTGTTATTGTGTTAGGTTGTTACATAATAGTTACTTTGTTAGGTTGTTATGTAATGGTAAGGATGTTTACATATATTCATATCGTCATGATATTTCTCTTATCTTTAGCTAGCCTAAAGGCTAATATAATTATCAAATTCTTTTTCTATTTTGCTCTTGTATTATAAATAAAACCATGAATTTTGAGAGGGAAGTTGCTTATTATTATGTTTCACTTCTACAATTTCTTCTCAAAAAATAACGGTAGAGAAGGTTTCTAGGTTAAGGTTGGATGATGGATAATTTAGATCCCATCTCCTTAGATAGAGCTTTATTAAACTTTAGCTAGTCCTATCAGATCTCCTACCTCTAGTCAAATAAACCTTTCTATTACTTTAGTTCTAGCTCTTACATCCAATTCTTATCTTTGATTTCAAATATTACCATGAACCAACCTTATATTTCATGAAACTTTAATAACATTTCTGTTGAGAAGTCGGTTCAACAATAATAGACTTACTTCGATTAGGAAAAAGTGACTACAACATATATATCTCCCACCCTAGAAGTTTTCCGATGTGAGACTAAACCTACGTTGTTAGAGGCGATGCCTAGGCGACCTACGCGTACAGGTAACAAGTAAAATGTATGTCGACTCGTCCTGGGTTAATTTTTCCTGGTTGTGACGATGGAAAAATATATATGTGCAACATGGAAAAATATATATGCACAACATGAAAGTACCCAAGTTCCTAGCGATGCCTAGGGGAGTTGAAAGCATAGTTTAAAGTATCGGCCGATACCGATCCGATACGGCCAATACCGATACAGTTTGGCATGTCCCGATCCGATACCGACTGATATCCGATACTGACCGATACCGACATTAGAGGTCTCTTTTCCAGTCAATTCGGCAAAAAATATTGAATTAAAAAACCAATTAGCAAGGGTGTAAAAGCATAGTAAGGTTGTAAAAACATATGAAAGAGGAAAATTTATCTATCGCATATAAATCAATCGACAAGGATGACTACTATTTCATTCATTATCAAAAATACTAAGAAACAATACTGAAAATACTTTAAATTATGCATAAATGTATAAAATATATTCTCTAAAATGTTAATAATTTACTAATAGTTGTTTGCTTTCCGATACCAAAAAATCCGATACTCCGATCCGAAACCGCCGATACTATCGATACCGCCGATCCCGATACTCATAGGAATGGTCCGATACCGATTCCGATACCGATACTTTGAACCTTGGTTGAAAGACATGTTGCCTCGCCTAGTGCCCAGACAAACATAGAACTAAACTAAGGGTGATAAGAGGAAGTAAAGTATATGCAAAAAGAACTTTCTCCTACAGTCCTACGCAAGATAGAGTATAGATATCAAGTACATCCAACTTAGAGAGAATGAGAATATAGAGTGGTTGAGACAACGCCTTAGTGAGGATGCCTGCCAACTCAAAAGAAGAGAGAACATGGTACAACTGGACCTCGCAAAGCTTAAACTTGTCTCAATAAAAGGATACTCGATCTCAAAATGCTTGGTACGCTCATGGAAGACTGAATTCTCAGCAATATGAATCACAACTTTGTTGACAGAATAGAGCTCTCTCAAGAAAGTAAGCATGACATCAACATCGTAGAGAAGACTTTTCAGCCAAGTAAGCTCGAAAACCATGTGGACTGTTGACCGATACTCAGGGTTCTACTGAGGAACAAGCAACGATCGTATGTTTCCTACTTTGCTAGGTGACTAAGTTACCATCAAGGAATGTGCAAAAGTTACCGGTCAACCGAAGATCATCAAAGGACCCAACATAGCAGATGTTGAAAGAGAGAGAGGAGGATGACTAATAGACAAGTTTGTTGTCAAGGAACTTTTCCATATACCAGAAAATACGATTAATGGTCTGAAGATTACGATTAATGGTCTGGAGATGAGAGATCTACGACTAGATATATTGACTAGATATATTGACTGGTAGTGCTATCACCAAAGGAGATATCAGGATGAATCATTGTCACATAATTGAGCTTACCCATAAGGAGGTAATATGTATCCGGATTGGTTAAAAGAGAATCATAAGCAAAGTCAAGAATAGAGTCCTTTAGAGTTTAGACCAGGCTCCATGGAAGTATCAACGGGCATATATCACAAGAATCCATAATACTTTAAGAAATCTAAGCAATATTTTGTGGAGTCATAAGAAGAGAATCACCCTTGCATGCAATCTCAATACTTAAAAATAATGAAAGGGACCAAGGTCCTTCGAATGGAAGTAATTAGATAGACGTGCCTTGACCTTGGATATACCAACATTGTTATCTTCAATAATAACAATATCGTTGGTCATCTCAAGTAATAATAACGTTTTTCACACAAACCAGAAGGATCAACATCCCAAGTTTGGCGGTAAATAAAGAGAGGAATCAACAACACTCCGGGTAAATGAAATAGTCTAAGCTATATGATGAAATTGTCAAACCAAGCTCGAGTACACTTCTTTCAAAACTTAAATACACTTCCGAAGATGACATACAAGAATCTCCCCCCGCAATCACACAACAAGAGTGTTGTTGCATATAGATAATCACGGTTAAATCGTCACTGAAAAAGGCATTTTTGATATCCAGTTGGTGGAGACGACATGAGAGTAAAAGACAGACAATAGAAGGGGCTTGGAGGAGGGTTTTGGGATCGGAGAATGATGATCGAGTAAGGAGGGCAGTAAGTGAGTAGACTAGAATTAGGTTTTTGGGCTTTTGATAGGATTAGGGTTGTGGGTTAGGGTTTTAGGTTGACTTTGGGTTTAGGATTATGAAGCAGAAGAAGAGAGGTATGATGAGAAGAAAAGAAGGCAATGGTCTGGGAGAGGAATAAGAAGGCTAGGATTTGATGGTGGTGGGTTTTGATGAGACGAAAACTAGGTTAAAGGATAATCATGTTGTGATACTATGTTGAAAAAGCAAAAAGTTAGCTAAAAAATAATGGACTTACTCTTTTAGTAAAGATGAGATGTAGAAGAGAGTATGCCTCCCTAGAAGTTTCCCAATGTGGGACAAAACTAAGGCTAATAAAGACAAAGTAAATGTATACAATTAACTATTACTACAATTTCAATCACTAATTAACTATCAATGAAAGAACTAGTTTCAATTAACTAAATGTTTCCTTGAACTTAATCTCAACATGTTCAACTTAAGATAATTCTTTCCTTGTCATACAAATTAAAGGCCACCACTATTAAGTTTCCTTAGATGATAGATTAAAACAAGTCGCGGTATCACAAAACTTCAGAATAGGGATATTCCCTACCTCTTGAAAAATTCTTCCAAATTAAATACAAAGTGAAACATGTTAGCATGGAGATTTCAGAACAAACCATAATCAAGAATTAGATTGGCAAATGACAATATAAGCAGAACGGGTAATTAAATTGTTGCAAGAAACAGAACATCCTTGAGAATAATATATAACTGGCTTGGAGTGTAGTGAAATAATATTACCATCAAGTACATATTCTATTGCCGTCAATGGGGTCCCAGGATTTAAGACTACTCCAGCTTTAGCTCCAAGGCTTTTTATCTAAAAATTTATATGAGAGGAAAAGCTGATAATCACATGCCAGGTAAAGTTTCTATAGGTCAATCATATTTATGTGCTATATAAATTTCATGCTGTAATATATAGGAAATAGTGCAGTTACATCACAAAGTTGTTACTATCTTCGGTGACAATAATAAGAGAACGGCTTCATACTATTTAATTTCAACTTGATGCCATTAATTTTAAGTTGCTGATATTGTATCATTCTAACAATGCCAATGTATAGAAAGTCAAAATATGATTTCCACTGATACAGGAAATAAGTTTCTAGATTGAGATCTTACCTGATTAAGTGTACGATGAAGATGGATGGTGGCAGTTTGCTCACAGTGAATACTGACAATATCTGCACCTGCCTTGATGAAATCTGGAACTCGCTGCTCCGGTTCTACAATCATCTGCAAAAGTTAAGCCCAAGAAGTTCACTACTAAAGAATAGATTCGAATAGTACTTGTATATCTCAATTATATTACATAGTACAAGCACCAAATAGCAAAAGTAACCAGTGGGACTCCTATACAAGCTGTACTGTGTGCAAGAAATGTCAAGGAAAGTAGGAAAAAGATGCCGTACCAGATGAACATCTAATGGTAGATCAGTGATTGGGCGCAAGGCATCAACAACGAGAGGTCCGATTGTGATATTTGGCACAAAACGTCCATCCATGACATCTACATGAATCCAATCACATCCTGCCACTTCCACTGCTTTTACCTGTACATATTACACTATAGTTCGGTACAATATAAAATACACAAATAGTTGTATGATATATATCTTTGACATCTTAAGGTAGCTAGAAATGAGCCCAGGCCACAAATAAGAAGTACATAATCAAGATACTACATCAAGGTATGCTATCAAAAACACTAGGTTACTAGATAATCAAAAGGGTTACTAAAATTCACAAGATGCTATTTTCTTCTCTTGAAAAGTTTCAAGAGTTTAAGTGGACACTATTGGCGACATTTGTGTAGAAAGTAGCAACAAAGAATACATACAACATTTAGCAACGCCAAATTATCAATAGCTATTGTAACCTGTATAGGCGACATTTATCACTTGTTCTCCTAAATGCTCCAACTCCAACAATACATGTTTTTCGACTAATCATCTTCAATGTAACCATAAAGCCTTTTGTGCTCCTTGTGAAATGCCTTAAATCATAGTATTAATAATTCAATGGTTCTATCCATCCAGAAACCATAAAATGATCAACCTTTAAACAACATCAGGATTTATTTAGATCATCCGGAACAGATTACTTGTCTAGAAACAAAGATTAAACATGGAAGAAAATCAGCCCCATCAACTGAACCAAGTATCCCTAGCACAGACTCCTAGTGCCCTTGTAGTCATCATTTGTTTTTGCATTATTGAATGTATTCAAAAATCAGGCACACATGTTATTAACTCAGGCCTGTTCCAAATTTATCTCAAGTTTCTATCAGAAATCGGACATAGAAAGGTCATTCTTCATTTAGGAGATGAATACCAAATTCCTGTTTCAACTGAGCATACTGAAAGAGAATATGTATCTAATCTAATTATCAAGTGTATAGTTTTCTCAATATAGCAATATGTGCCAAATGCTTCATCGTCATCATCCAAACTTTCTCCCATGTGAGGTCGGATGCAAGAAAGCTCCACAATAGAACCAACAGTCTTTTAGACCAACTTGGCATCAACCCTCTTAACGAAGGTGTCAAATTTGTAGCCAATACAGTTATGAGGAAGAGAGGACCTAACCATAAAAAGTTATCAAAGACAAAAAAACTGACTTAGGTGCCAATGACCTTCTGGGCCTAAGGAGGCGCACCTGAGCAAGCAAGGTGCATGTATAATTAGAAGAAAAACAGAGGTCGTAGACCTCAAACTCTTATATGTTCCTATGTTCTAAGTCACACTTGCTTGTAACAAAACAAGGACGCTTGGATAGTGTTGATCCGTAGATGGTGAGGGTTGATGAAGTTACCGATCCTTCGTTTAAGCTCACACTTGTTCCAATAAAATTAAGGTCCGTGCCTAGCTGAAGCGAGGCACAACCTCCCTTGGTGTAAAGCTTCTTGCCTAGGCGCGAGTCTAGTCTTGTTTTTAACAACTACAGCTAGAAGGCCGGATGGCAGATAGGAAAATATACCTTATTGGTCATGCAGTTTCAGTTCATTCAACCAAAGCGCCCTTGAAAATTCCCCTAGACTAGAAAATAAACTTTTTGCCAAAAGCTTCATTTGCTATATTCCTTCAGTGAATTACTATATAAAGAAACAAAGATCGGAGCACATTACTTAAAGTGGAAACTATTTTATCTAAAAGCTTTGCATCTGAAACATAATGTCTTGAAATCATTACACCATCTGAAAAGAAAAAGATAAACCTCCAATCCTTCTAGTGCAAGAGTTGTGAGATAAGACCTGCTCGCCCAACTTGGAGAAATTGGCCGAAAGAATAGAGGGAGAGACAATGACATCGCTCTTGGAGAATTTATCAACACGTGATGCCCTCACTACATTCTTCCTCCTGAAAATTACAAATCAATGAATGAAAATACAGTTCAGAAACTTCTTGACTACATTGCTGGCAACAAATTTTGCTCATTTCAAGAGCTTGGAGATTATAAATTAGGCAAGATTAAAGAAACCCATCACCAGTTTCCACCCAAGTGTCATTTTCAAATTTTTGCATCTATTCCCAGGATATCGAGAATAATACAGCTTGAAACTAATTTTACTAATCTAAAAACGCTTGGAGATTACAAATTAGGCAAAATAAAAGAAAACCATAAAAATTTCCACCCAAATTGCAGAAATAATTTCAATCTTAACATCTTTTCACCATAATATTAAGAATAATACAGTTTGGAATTTAGGGACAATTATAGAGACCCATCTCCAATTCCCACCCAAAGTGCAGAAAATTACAAAATAACTTCAAATTTCAACATTTTCCCCAGAAATTTGAGTATTACAGTTTGTAACTAATATTTTTGCAAAATTAAAGAAACCCATCACCAATTCCCACCCTAACTGCAGAAAATTACATAATAATCTCCAAAGTTAGCATTTTTTTTTTCCAGAACCTTGAGAATGATACAGTTTGGAACCAATTCTTTGCGAAATTAAAGAAACCCATCATCAATTCCCACCCAAACTACAGAAAATTACAGAATAATCTCAAAGGCTAGCATCTTTCTCCCCTAGAATCTTGAGAATAGTACAGTTTCGAAATAACTCTTTGCAATATTAAAGAAACCCATCACCAATTTCCAACCCAACTTGAGAATTCTCAACCATTTAGAAAGGTTCCAATTGAGTCCAGAATTTGTTCGATCGAATGCCACAAAGGAAATACTACAGACTGACCAACCTCGAATTGGGCTTGGGAGGGGAGTAGAGGCAGAGCTTGCGGAAGCTGGAGTCGCACCGGAGACCCCCGCTCTCGAGCACGATCGCAGAAGAGGAAGCCGACGCTGACGAAATCATTTTCTCTCTCTTTGCTTGTGGTGTTCTGAGGAGGAGGAGTATGGTGTGGATATGAGGAAGAGGAAAGTGCGCGTGGATGACAACTTCTTCCCAACCGCAGACTTTACTTCTTTGTTATCTGCAACGCGAGCTATTTTTACACTCCTTTTCACGAGAGGAAAAAATCAAAATAACAGAAGGATGAATGATAAATAACTTTTATAGATTTTTGTTAAAGACACCAAAAGTTATTCAGGACACTCTATTACTTAGGTATTAGTCCAATCAGAAACAACTTTTATTTATGACAGTCAAAAAATTACTATGTGCTGTCCACACCCTCAATCCCCCCATCACCTGCGACCCTCGACTGGATCGGCCTCTCCGGCGAACTCAAGCTCTCGCAATCGCCCTCCCCCTCCCCCTCGCCGACAGCGCCTAGACCGCCTCCACGCCAGAGAAGGAGTTGGACGCGAGCACGAGGGTTTGCAATGCGAGGTTGGGGATCAAACGTCTGCAGCGAGGAGAGAAGATTTTGTTTGGGGTCGGACGTCTACAACGAGGAGGTTCAGGCCGAAATAGCACTTAGATGAGACATATATGGTGCACGCCATCAGGATGTCGTCACTGTAGTACTCGAGGGTGGGTATGTACTTTGTCATGGCTCCGGTGACGATGACGTCGAGGTATTTGGTGTTGGGCCAGACGCGGGTGATGATTTCGGCCCAGTTCTCCTTCGAAAACTAGTCCACGATGAACTTGGCTAACCCATGGTCGAGAGAGAGGATGCCGACGAGCGAATCTAGAACTGAGGGGTCAGTGACCCTGTCGGTGAGTGTCACACCCGTTTTTCGATTTGGTATTTCTTGAATTTTTATAATTTAATTTTCTTTATATTGTATTTCTGCTGTATTTGCATGATTGTTCCTATCATTTATATTTTATTTTCTGTTGTCTGGAGAGACTACCCGAGACCCGTAGAATATCCATTGGCATTGCCGTAGACCCCGTTTAGGACCCACATGTAGACTGGACACTTGATTTGGTTCATTTTTATTGAACCCATGACTAAATCATCTCCCTCTCTCCCTTTGTATATATAATTGTGTTTTCTCTCTCCTCCCTTTCATTCTTCATTTCACTCATTCTCCTTCATTTTTCTTTCTTCTTCCTCTCTCCCTTGCCCTAGACCAAACCCTAATCCTAGAAGAGGTGGTTGTGATCACTTAGACCGTAAGAGGTAGAGGCTAAGAAGCCACTCCAGGCAAGTACATATTGCTCAATGGTGAAACCATTTTTAGATTTTTGCATATATGTGTTAATTAAAAATATGTTTGATAGAAAATGTTCTCCTTGATGTCCTCATCTATTTTAGTTTTTGGAGTTTTTGGTTTCGTTGGATAGATTTGAGCAGATCTGAATTTTAAGTTAGGGTTTTCATGGATTCCATGAATTTTTTTGGTTTTGATCTATTAATTTCTTTTTTTCAAAAATTAATTATTCCATATTGTGGAGAATTAAATTTTGTATGATTTTGACCTTTGAAACGCTTAATTTAGAGTTAAACTAAAGTTCTTATGTCCAAAACATTTTTTGAGTTTTTTTCTTGTTATCGGACCTGATGAGTTGGGGACGATGAATTCCATGGGTCGAGCATTCTATGCGTCGAACATTCTATGCGTCGAACATTTCATGAGGCAAGTTCTATGAGGCAAGCAGTCCATGAGGCAAGTTGTTTATGAGGCAAGCAGTACATGAGACAAGTTGTCTATGAGGCAAGCATTCCATGAGACAAGTTGTCCAGGAGACATGTTGTCTATGAGGCAAGCAATCTATGAGACAAGTTGTCTATGAGACGAGCAGTTTCATCGTTCAGCATAAGTTTTTTCCTTTTGCATATTTTCTGTGATTGGCTATTTTCTTGTATAAATCTGATATTTCTTTCGATTTTTGATTCATCATCTTGGTTTAGTATTGGAGCATAGTTGAATGTTGTGCTTCCCTATATTGACACGGGTTTATGATCCTCACGACACCGTGCATGGTTTGCGTATGATAAACCTCTTGTATTTGGCATCGGACAATCGAGTGTGAGTAGTGCCCAATGTATCGCGTGTCGCGGATACGATAAGTTCGCAAGTGCTAACTCGTGAATAACTCGTACTCGTAACCCGTCATTCTAGGAAGATTCTCGAGTGTCCACGACTCGAGAACTTGGAATAATTTAGTAATGGTTAAACAAGATTAGATTTATCTAGATCACTGGGAGGAAAGAATATTGTGCTACCGGCTATCCCGATTCCCAAGGGCCCCATGAGGCATGTGACAACCCTGCTAGGCAAGGACTCCATGACCTACCAAGTTTACGCATGCTGCGGTACTTACAAGACAAGTTTATGTACAAGTTTATGTTTACAAGGCAACTTTATACACAAGTTTGGGTTTACAAGGTGCATACAAGTTTATAATTCAAAACAAGTTTTTATACAATTTATGCCATTAGACAATTTGTGATTTTCTGACAAGTTTATGTTTATGTTAATTTCAAGTTATGATGTTGTGATGTGCATTAAATTTCTAGACAAGCGTACCATTGGTCGTCCTGGTTGACTGCAATGCCGGTGGTAGCAACATTCTTAAATTACATTTGTTAGTAACTAGGTTGTGACAACCCTACTTAGTTAATTATAGCAAGCCGTAGAAATGTTCGACCGTGTAATGAATGTTTGTTTCTTTCAATTATAGCTCGTCTTTTTTTTCATTCTTCCGACGGGTGGTTAGAGTGCAAAGTTCTACTCAGGTGAAGGTCTGCAACCCCGATCCTTATTTGGTTTAAGAGTTGCAGTCCTGATACAGAGTGGTTCATATGCCCTCTTGCCGCTCGCCGCCATATCTTCCTTATAAGTTTTCTGTTGTCAGTTCTTCCAGTAGTATGTTTTGAGACAAGTACATTGGTACCATTCAAGTCTCGACTTGCATTTATTATTATGTTTCATTTTTATGCATGATATTGTGGTAGATTTTTCCCATCACCTTGAGCTCCTTTGTGGTACTTGTTGATGGGGTTCTGACCCCACTGGTTTTGCTTGGCCAGATTTATCCAAGGAGAACCAGGATCTCCCGTACTTCAAGCAAGATGGCTCACACTCGTAGGACTGCGGCCGAAGCTCACGAGTGGGTTTCCTTCTTCCACCCCTTGTTTTGATTACTTCATTTTGTGGTGTCAGCAAGGGGCAGAGTTAGATCCTTTTATTTTTGAGACTACGATCAACATAATGTATATACTAGACTATGGCTGGTATATTTGATCATGTATAATTATACTCTGCTAGTGCAGCATTTTGTATTCACTAGCTTCATGATCATATGTGACATGTAATTTGTGATGCTTCTTTACTTTCATGTATGATATACTATTGTATTATTGTTGATGGATTGAGATACTAGGAATTGTCGGCCTTAGGATTGACGTCATAGCATGCTAGAGTCCAACCTATTTGTTTTCTTGACAGCCATGATCGTCGTACGACATTTTCATACCTTGTACGGAGTAGCTGGTCATGTCCATTCTCGTATTTATCCAGTATTCTGGGAGCGGGATTTGACAGTGAGGACACCAACGAGGGATTTCATGTGGAGCTAGAGGAAGCGGATGGCGCGAAGGAGGCCAGAGGCGAAAACTGCGCTCACGCGGAGTACGTCGAGGTAGGCGTAGAGACCATACAACATCTAGGAGTACATGGACTGGAAGGAATCGGCGCATAGGATGGCATATAGCTTTGGGGTGAGGACTATAAATTTTTTTGACAGTCCTAAACAATACATACTGTCAAATATTTTGACAGTCCTACCTATTGGAAGGCCTGTTAAAATTTTTGACAGTCCTAATGATAACAACATAATCTTTTTTTGGACTATCAATTTTTTTAACAGTACAATATATTGGTAGGACTGTAAAAAAATTTGATAGTCCAAATTTTTTTTGGACAGCTTCGAATAAAAATTTTCGATGGCACACTGGTAAATAAAACGAAAAAAGTTTGGACTGTCCTGAGTAACTTTTGTAGTGCCTTTAACAATTATCTTTTTATAAATGTACTATAAATTTTATTCAGGACTGTCCAATTTTTTTGCTTTTATTTACAAATTTGTGACTCAGAAATAATTATTAGGGACTGCCCACTGCATAAGTATAAAAGCCAACTTTTTATTTTTATTTCTTTCCTTTTTCAAATTTTAAATATTGTTCTCAATCCATGATCATGTCTAGATTTTATCTTCTAGTAACTAAATTTGGTTTATAATTCATTTTGGACGAATTTTTGAAGTTTTGAACCCGTTTCAAACTTACAAAATTTTGCCAACAATCGCGATGGAACGATAATGGACTGTTAAAAAGAATTTCACAGTCCTATTTTTTATAGTACGAACTATCAAAATTGACATTCTTAATCTTAAATCCTTGTTGGTAGTCCAGATAAATGTTGGTTTTGCTTTTTTCCAAAAGCTCAATTTCCTCTTTCTTTCTTTAGTCCCACATCGGATGGGCCAAAGCTCTCTTGTGTACATATATTAGTTTCTCTCCTTTGCTCTATTAAGTTGTTGTGTGGGGAACCCCTTGGGCCACACGCGCGCGCCGCCGCCGCCGCCCGGCCCGGCTCGGCTCGGTTCGCCGCCGCCCGGCCCGGTTCGGTTCGGTGCGCGTAACGGGTGCGGGTACGCGCCCACATCTGCGGGCGCCGAATGCCGATCCGATTTCCTCTTCGGGTTCGGGCTGGGACCCTAAAATTCTTTTTGCTCCTCTTCATTCTTTCATTTGTTTTTCTGAATTTTACGAATTATTTTGAACCGTTATATTTTTCAGTGTCAAGGTTCATTCTTTTAATTCTACTGTGTAACGGCTGAATTAATCGTAAATTAATTCAGACCGTTACACATCAGTATTATATATTCGTCTGTGTTTCTTTGTAAACCATCAGAAAAATTTCTTTCCTCCAAACCTTTGCTGCCAAAATTCTGTTCATCGTCTCCAAGCTCTGGGCAGAGCTAAGTCCTGGTCGTTCTCTCCAAGTCGTGTGCGGCAACGAGATACCGGTAGTGCGGGGGTTTTACCACTAGGAGCTTCGAGAACGTCTGCACACAGATCCCGAATAAACTCTTAGGGCAGTGCTTCGTGCACGACTTCCCCAGAGGCCGGTAACATCTAATTTTATTTTTTGTATTCTGAAGTTTTTTCAATAAGAAAAGACAACAAAATTCTAACAATCTAAGAGTTTACATCGTGTTAGAATTGATTATTTTTATAATTGATTTTTCTTAGTGATAGTTACTGTGTAAGGAAATTGATTATATTCAAGTTAATAGTTAAGAGTTCTAAAGAACTAATAGTTACTGTTAGAAAATAGTTTCTGATTAAAACTGTTTCAATAGTTTTCAATAGTTACTGTTATAAAATATTAGCTACTGTTAGAATATTAAGTTGAGTGTTACTGTCATAATATTAAATTGTTCAGTTAGAATTAGCTACGGTTAGAATTGATAGTTACTGTTCTTAAAAAAAAAAAAAAAAATTCAAGTAGCTACTGTTTTACTGTAGCAATTTGTTTCAATTCCTCAATTGATTTATTTGTTTACTTATCAAATTGCTTAATATATTGTCGAATTGCAAATTTGCTTAAAGTATTTTTAAAAAATTGTTAACACATTTGATAATTTTGTCAATTGTAATTTTGATCACAAATTTTTTTTCAATTGTAACTTACAATTTGCTTCATTTTTAATCACTTAATCTTTTGAAAGCAATCTAGGACCAAAAGAAAATAGTTTAGTAAAAAGAAAATTACAAATAAAATCTTAAAATCTAAAGTTTCAAAGTAGAGACAAACTCGGGTACAAGCCGAAAGGGTCATTCTGTCAACCGGGTGTAAATAGCCCTAAGCGACACGGTATTTAAGAGTCTTCGGACCACCGCTAGCTGGGAACCGGCCCCTACAGCTAACCTGAGTTGATCAACACTTGAAAAACTAAAGATTTTAAGATTGATTAGCAAAGACCACCTAAACTATTATCTTAGACATTGTTATTAAATAAATTTATATTTTTCAGACTGCAATCATGACTGGTAAGGAGGAATCCTCTACTGCGAAACCTGCTAAGTTTGAATAAAACATTACTACACTATAATATTTGTACATTAACAAGGATTGAAAAAAACTTTTATGAATATGAAATAAAAAATATAAACATAAAATTAAAGACGGAGAAGATGAAGGAAGGAAGGAAGGAAGGAAGAGAAGGAATAATTTTAGAGTTTTGAAGTAAATAAAGTTTTGGGTGCCATCTCAAAGATTAATTGATGCTTGAAATTGGAGGAAGTGGAGAAGGAAGAATTAAGTAGGATTTCCATTTGAAATTGGAGGAGATGGTAGAGAAGGAAAAGATTTTGAAGAGAGAGAGAGAGAGAGTAGAAGTTAGAACGTTTGGATTTGGGAGAGATTGGGGGGTGGGCAACTCCTAGTAAGTTTTTGGCTGTCATGAGTAAAAAAATTCTCTAAACTCGGCTAATCTCGATACTGAGCTAGCCCGAGTAAATTTTGTAGTGACCCGATAAATATTCATGATATAATTTGAAGGCTTATTTTCAACTTGATACCCTCAAGTATACAAGTTTTCCAATTTGATACCACTAATATATATGTAGTACGTTTCACTTATTTCATAGATCATTATTAAGAAAACTAAAAAATAGTTGCTATAATTATTCTAATATATATTAAGACTACTTAGGAGACCTAAAAGATGACTGAATTAATTATTATATTAGTACCATCATACTATTATATATATATATATATATATATATATATATATATATATATTATTTCAAGACTATTTAGAAAGATCAAAGGACAACTTTCGTAATTAACTTGTTGTCCTTATTAACTTTAATAAATAATTTAAATTAGTACATTGATGCAATAGTATATTTGGAAAGAAATTTTTTGTTAGAAACGAAAGCGCGGAAATCGTTCCCCAAACCAGAGAGTACCTACGAGAGAACCGAGCAAAACGCACAAACCAAAAACGCCAAACACAAATCGCAGACACAGAGATTTTTGACGTGGAAAACCCTTACGGAAAAAAATGACGGGACAATCGGAGTCAAACCCTAAAAATTCTCAACTAATGGAATAAGAAATACATCGACTCCTTACAAACTTTTCACTATCCAAACGGATCACCACAACTCTTTGGAACAAAAAATAGATTACAACCACGAAGAAAAAAGACAATGAGAAATACCCCAAATTAATCTGAAACGGCCTCCAATCCTTCTTTCTCCTTTCCAATGTTGTAAAAGAACTCTTGTCTCTTTTTGCAATGTTTTGAGATATATTTTAGGACTATGAGACACTTAATATATATAGCCTCAAACCCACAACTAGCATTCCTATTACATATAGGAATACGCAATCCAAATCTAAATCCATTGACATATTCCTATTATATGTAGGAATACCCAATTCAAATATATTGAGGTATTCCTATTATATGTAGGAATGCTCAATCCAACTTTGGGGTATTTTCCATATAGGTTGGGAATCCCACCCACTCCAACAAATCTCCTCATTCACAACTATGTGGAGGGGGTCGTCATCCAGACAATCCGCCTGCAGTACTCAATTTTTTTCTTGGAAGAATCTTTGTGAGCATGTCTGTTCCGTTGTCATCCGTATGAACCTTCTCAAGCGCCGCTTGCTTTTTTTCAACCACATCCCGTATCCAATGATACAGGGTATCAATGTGCCTGGACCGGCTATGAAATATCTGGTTCTTCACAAGGTGAATTACACTTTGGATATCATAAAACAAAGGGTACTGCTCTTGCTTTAGTCCCATTTCCTGTAACAGCTTCTTCATCCACAATAACTCCTTGCAAGCCTCCATCGTCGTAATGTACTCTGCATCTGTCGTCGACAAGGCAACACACTTTTGCAACCACGACTGCCACGATACCGCTCCACCAGCAAACATCATCACATAGCCCGAAGTCGATCGTCTCGTGTCAACATCTCCAGCCATATTAGCGTCGGTATACCTAGCAAGCTTCGGCTCGTCACCATAAAATAAAGTCTCCAATTGGCAGTGCCCTGAAGGTATCGTAGAATCCACTTGACCGCACTCCAATGTATCCTTCCAGGATTGAAAGTATACCTGCTAACTGTGCCAACTGCATGAGCGATGTCTGGCCTTGTACATATAATAGCATACATAAGACTCCCTACAGTTGAGGCATATGGAACCCGCTCCATATCTTCCTTCTCGTCCTCGGTAGATGGGCACTGCTCCTTAGTGAACTTAAAGTGAGCCGCAAGGGGGTTACTCACTTTCTTCGACCCGTCCATCCGAAATATTGAAGTACCCGGTGGATGTACTTCTTTTGGGACAAGTGTAGCAGCTTGGACTCTCTCTCGACCGATATCCATCCCAAGAATAGTCTTCGTTGCACCCAAATCCTTCATAGAGAAGGTCGCGCCCAGTTGGCGCTTCAACTCCACTATCCTAGTGATATTTCGACCCACCAGTAGCATATCATCAACATAGAGCAATAAAATGATAAAATTATCCTCATCAAAGTACCTCACAAATACACAGTGATCCGACGTCGTTCGTGCATAACCATCCTCCCCCATAAACGACTCGAACTTCCTGTACCATTGTCTCAGAGTCTGCTTCAGACCATACAAGCTCTTCCTCAATCGGCAGACCAAATATGACTTGTCCTTCTCAAAGAATCCCTCTGGCTGCTCCATATACAACTCCTCCTCAAGATCACCGTGGAGGAATGCCATCTTCATGTCCATCTGCTCGACCTCCAAGTCGAAACTGGCTTCCAATGCTAGCACCATCCGAATAGACGAATGCTTGATGACTGACAAAAAGATCTTATCGTAATCTATGCCCTTCTGCTGACCGTAGCCTTTAACTACTAGCCTCGCTTTGTATCGAGGGCGAGTAGCACCATTTGTCTGCTTTACTCTAAACACCTATCAATTTTTTAAAACCTTCTTTCCCTTTAGAAATCGTACCAGATAATAAGTAGAGTTGGCCTATAAGGAACTCATCTCCTCATGCATAGCCTCCATCCACTCCTGCCTATGTTCGTCTTCCATAGCCTCTGTAAAACTTTCGGGATCTTCCCCGTCAGTCAGTAGCAAATACTCACCCGGTGAGTATCTCGTAGATGGTCGACGTTATCTGTCGCTCCTCCTCAATGGAACCAATGGTGCTGGGTGTATATCAACATCCTCCTCCCCTTCAGCAACTGCTTCCTCGGCATGCTCATCCTCCTGAGGGTCACCCTGACTACCATCAGCAGGCTGATGATCAAGGTTGGAAGAAATTCATGTACTTGCTTCCCCATAACTAGATCCTCTTCAATATCCTCTAGAAACTGCTCGAAGCGAAATAACTTGAACTCAGGCAATTCCTTAGCCTTAGAAGGCATCTCGGAATCCTGAGTGTTGGTCATGGTCTGATCCTCGACGAATACCATGTCCCTACTTGTGTAAAGCTTTCTTCCTACTGGGTCGTAGAGTTTATAGCCAAACTCTTTCCGATCATACCCGACAAAGATGAACCGTCTCGTCTTCGGCTCAAGTTTGGATCTCTCGTCCTTCGGTACATGGACGAAGGTCTTGCAACCAAACACTCGTAGGTGATTGTATGACGGCTCTTTGCCATACCATACTTTGTCAGGCACATCACCTTGCAAAGAAGCACTATTTGACACATTAATAACATAAGCAGCTGTGTAAAGTGCCTTATCCCAAGAGTTGTCCGGTAAGTTTGCTTCTGGCAACAAACACCGTACCCTCTCCATCAATGTCCTGTTCATGCGCTCTGCTAAACCATTAAGCTGAGGTATCTTGGACGGAGTCTTCTGGTGTTATATCTCTTTCTCTCTATAATAAGCATCAAAGGGACCAATGTACTCGCCGCCGTTGTTGGACCGAATACATAGCAACTTCTTGTCCGTCTTCCTTTCAACAGAGGCCTGAAACTTTTTGAAAGTGGGCATCATCTGATCCTTGGTCTTTAAGGCATAGACCCAAACCTTCCTGGAACAATCATCATTAAAAGTTACAAAGCAATAAGCACCACCAATAGATTTTACCTTCATAGGACCATAGACATTCGAGTGAATCAACTCGACCAACGCCAGCTTCCTCGAATTTGGGTGACTTTGAAAATATACCTTGTCATGTCCCAGTCCCAAAATACCGAGGGACTGGCCACGTGGCAATGGCCAACAATACAACTCCAATGGACAAACCTTATTTAATGGACCCATTAGAGTGCACTTAAGCTGTAATAAATATAAATGCAGCACCATCTATCACAGTATAATTCTAATCTCATCCACAAAAAGTAAACACAAATCAATATGATAAATTAGTCAAGATAATAGATAAAGAAAATAGTCCATCAATAAGTCCAAGTAAATAGTGCATCAGAAAATAACCCGACACAATAAAGGAAAGAGAATCTCACCAATACATGTCCATGAGTCCATATATGAAATAACAATGAGCAAAAATAACTGAGCATGTAACGGAATACTCATGAGAAATCCTCTGGCACAACCTCGTCCTCTGGTGCTCGTATTGCTCCAGCGTCAGCTCCTATCCCGTATATCTCGGGGTAATCCTCCTCTGCTATACCTGGGGACATAATCTGGATCCAGGTCCTCAGGGGACATAGCAAGGTACAAGAAACACTCAAGCCAAATAAAATACAGTAAATAAAAATAGATCCTCAGAGCAAGCTATGTAACCAGCTAAGTAAAATGCAAATGAGAGCATCACTAGTACTCAGGCTGAGACAACTATAAGCTCTGTGTCGGGGAGCCTGTAGCAGCAAGAATATCACGTAATGGGCCAAGCTCTGGTACAGAGACTAAAGCACCTCCAATATATATATATATATATATATATATATATATATATATATATATATATATATATATAATCAGCCTGTAGCCTGTGTGTCTCTTTCCACCTAATGTAACCTCACGTCTCATATCCATAACACGCAAGATCATGACCTCTAGTTAGTACAACGAGTCATAATGATATCTATGTATATGCAAGTCTTATATCACGAATCCTGTAAGCCTATACAAAATTACCATAAATAACTCAGGAAAGATTCTGTCACATGAAATAATGTCAAGTGTCATATGGTATGACGTACTTGGTAAAACAAGCACGTAAAGATATAGGATCGTGGAATCAACTCTCTAAGTGATGTTACATGACTCCGCGTACGGCGTCGACACCCGAATCTTGTTCGAATGTTAAGCAATATCTCACGGTCCTAGGTTGAACAGGTATATCACAGAAGTATATGAAAAGAATACAAGCAAATAATGGCACATGATCTTCTGCAAGTTGTCAAGGTACACTTGCCTACGTTCTGAGCTCCGTCAATTGCCCTTGTAACAGTAGAATCTCCAGGTATGCCTCCGGATGCTGAAACAAACATCACCATTATTCTCAGAATACTTGAAATAGCTAGGATTGACTACCCATAAGTCCAATTTGGACACAGGGGCAGAATTGACAGTTTTTGGTCAAAGCGGGGTCCACATGTGGCCCACTTCGCACCAAAAAATATGCCAAAGACAAAGTTCTCCAAATTCGTCAAATTTAGTGTCTACGAGTCTAGAATAATGATACAAATCTAACGGAACATCCAGAACTGAATTTTGATAAGTCGGTCACGAAATCGTCCGTCAAGTGGAACCATGGGGCCCGCAAAATGGTGTTTCGTCAATGTTCTCAGAATCGAACCAAACTTGGGTCACAGGACCAGCGTAACGCTGAGAATCCGATGGAGCAAGTTTCATTGCAAAATGACAAGCACACACGAAATTATGATGAGTGTCAGAACATGCCGATACGGTACTTTTTGACGGATACTCGTTGATTCCGGTGTGCACGCACATCCAAATCAACTTTCGCAAAATCTCGCACGTCCGCGTTGACGATACGCACCTTTCGGTGCAATTCGTACACGACGAAGTTGCCTTATTTAGCGGGACGTACCCCGTTTCGGGAAAATTTGGGTTTAAGAAACCAAGTTTTTGACGAATTTTGTCACCAAATATATCACAAAATAATCAACAATAAAATAAATAGTTGAAGAGATTTAAACTTGTTTATGTTATCTAAATTACTGTTCAAGCAGAATTTTAGTATCGCGTGCCGTTATGAAGATAACGGGACTCAAACACGCGTACTTGGAACAGTTTTTGTTCCTAAAAATAAGTTTTTTTTTTCTATTTTGCGTCGCGATTTACGATCGACACAGGACACGATACACTAAAATAATTATACAGAGTTCAAGGGGGTCATGTGATATTCGTATAGGACTCGATGGGTCACTATTAGGTCTACTGTGGAGGGAGATATAGGGGAGAGAAGTTGAGTACCTCGCTGTGTGTTGCTGATCGTGAAGTCGGAGCGGCTGTTCGTGCACCGGCCTGAGGCGACGGTCGACGGTTGACGGCGACGACGATGATATGGAATGGAAGGAAAGATGATGGTGGTGGGGGTCTTTGCTCTTGGCATTTATATAGGGTGAAGGGGGGGAGGTTACAGGGATGGGAAGGGGTCGGGTCGGCGTCGGTTACATGGATGGGAATCGATCGGTTGGGGGAGTTACTGTAGGGGTCGGGTTATTGGGTACGGGTTATCGGGTACATGTATGGATATGTGTCAGATCCGATTGGGGTTGGTTTAGGTTTGGTTTAACTCGGTTTGGGTTGGTTTAGTTATTAACCAAATATATATATATATATATATATATATATATATATATATATATATATATATATATATATATATATATATATATATATATATATATATATATATATGGCCATCTAAAAATAGTTTTAGACCTCAATAAATTCCAAAAAAATTATACAATACTCTAATAATAGTTTTACACCAAAAAATATATTTTTTGCACTATATTAATAATTAATTAAATATGCATAATTATAAATCTATGAATATTATATATTATAAATGGCTAAAAATTACAGAAAATTCTCCCTTATTCTCTGTAATTACAAATATTAAAATTAAAATTTAATTTCCAAAAATTAGGGTATTTACACACCCTATTTTGCTTTTCCGCCAGACAGTGCATGCATCTCTCCAACTTTGTAGACTCTAGCCCTGAAATTACCTTCATGTTCACCAAGTAGCTCATCCCCTTCTCGCTAATATGGGTGAGCCGCCTATGCCATAACTCAGTAGACGCATCAGTAGTCGCATTCACCTCATGTGTCCCATATGCGCTCCCTTCTATATAATAGAGTCTGGCTTTCTTTCTTCCTCTGGAAATCACCAACGAGCCTCTGGAAAGCTTTCACTGATCATTCCTGAAGAGATTGAAGAAACCCTCGTTATCCAACCTTCCAACCGACACCAAATTAAAACGGATATCAGGGATATGACAGACATCTTTGAGAACAAAAACTGTACCCGTCTTCATCCTCAAATGCTCATCTCCAATAAAAATAACTTTTGACACATCTCCGTTGCCAATCTTCAACACTCCACAGTCGCTTGTTGTATAAGTAGCAAATAATATCCTATTGTGAGATACGTGTGCTGAAGCACCTGAGTCCACCAGCCAAGAGTTATCATCATAGGCGAGGTTCATAACTACCTCATCACCTACAATGATCACGTTTCTTCCATGTGCAGAGGCCGCCGCTGTAGTCTTCTCACTTTGCTTTCCTTTGTCGTCCTTCTTCTCTGTCTTCTAAGAAAAATGGTTCCGCTTGATGTGGCCCTTCTTGCCACAATGGTAACACTCCGAGTTCTCGTATCGACCCTTGGACTTGCCCCTGCTCTTGTCTCTGCCACCACCTGGATCCCTGGTATTGGTCCTTCTGTGGCTCTCTGAAACTAGCGCATCTGAGTGGGATGTGGATGAAGTATCCTGAGAATGTCTTCGCATCTCTTCATTCAGTATCCCTCTTTTAGCACTCTAGACTGACCATGCCTTCCAGAGAAGAAGCGATTATAGACACTCGTATGATATTTTATGAGTCTGGCAATGTACACAACAGCCATAGTCCCTGTACTTCGTCGTCGAACTTGACTCCCATCAAAGATAGCTGGTCCACCATGCCTTGGAACTCAAAAGTGATCCGTAATAGACGCCCCATCTTTGTACCGCAGACCTATCATCATCCAGAGCAAGAATAATTTACTTATCCTGGTTTTCTTTGCATGCAAAGATTCTAGCTTATCCTACAACGTCTTTGCATGCTCAATATTGGCAATGTGATTGTACACGTTCTCGTCAACGAATTGCCTGATATATTCACACACCTGTATATGTTCGAACTTCTAGTCCTCTTTGGATTTGTCACTGGGCTTCTCGGACGCAAATACTAGAAGATGTAGCTTCTTGACAAATAATAAATCTTTCATCTTGCTCTGCCAATAATGATAGTTGGTACCATTCAGGTTTACCATGCGTACTGGCTTCACGTCCATCTCTTCTCCCTAGTTTGCCTGTCAACCCTGATACCTCTTTGAACCCAAAGCTCTGATGCCACATATTGGGAACGAAAGCGCTAAAATTATTTTCCAAACCTGAGAGTACATGCGAGAGAACTGAGCAAAACACATAAACCAAAAAATACAAAATACAAATCGCAGACACAAAAATTTTTGACGTGGAAAACCATTATAGGAAAAAACTACAGGACGATCGGAGTCCAACCGTAAAAAGTCTCCACTAATAGAATAAGAAATACACCGACTCCTTACAAAATTCTCACCGATCCAAACGGATCACCACAACTTTTTGGAACAGAAAATAGATTACAACCACGAAGAAAAAATAAAATAAAAAATACCCCAAATTGATCTACTTCTATGAAACGGCCTCCAATCATTCTTTCTTCTCTCCAATGTTGTAAAAGTACTCTTGCCTCTTTTTGCAATATTTTGAGATATATTTTAGGGCTAGGAGACAGCTAATATATAGTCTCAAACCCACAACTAGTATTCCTATTATATATAGGAATACCCAATCCAGATCCAGATCCAAATCCAAATCCAAATCCATTGACATATTCCTATTATTTGTATGAATACCCAATTCAAATCTATTGAGGTATTCCTATTTTATGTAAAAATACTCAATCCAACTCCGGAGTATTTTTCACATAGGTTGGGAACCTCACCCACTCCAACAAATTTTTACGGTGAAGCTCAACTTTTCTTATTATATATTAATATAGATATACTTTAATAACCAGTCGCTACCTTCAATTATTTAATCAAGAGTTGTGAACTCCTCCAACAAAGACAACTAGCCCTTTCCACAAAAGAACGGAGGATATTGCGATATTTCATTCCTAGGGCTTAAAGACTCGATTTTCAAGTCGATAACCTCCATCAGTCAGGGGTCAATTTTTTTTGTTTCAAAAAAAAAAAATTGTCCAAATTATCCTCCAAATCCTTGTGGGAGTATTTAAAGTGACTACTAATGAGGGGATATTTTTATCATTTAAGATTTTTCGTTAACACTGTTAGGATATTAAGTTGTATAATTGTAGTTGAGGTATTAAGTTGTCTAATATTAAAGTTTGGATATCCAGTTAAAAAATTTAATAGTTGAGGGTATCAAGTCTAAATTTAGCCAAATATAAATACAATTGTAGTCAATCGTAGACTACAAAGAGAGGGGAGAAGTCTTTGTTTATAAAAATATATTAGCAACCATAGAGTGTATTTACTGCTAACTTTATATAATTATAGTTACAATTGTGTTTGATAATAAACGAAAGAAATGAAACTAGGTTTATACGAAACCCTTTCTTTGATTTACAAACAAGAAAAAGAAAGTACAATTGATCCTATACGAGGATACTAAGTACAAAAATTTGATTTTGGGGAAATATTGCTATAGGAGTCTGATCTGCGGTCGATCACTTTGTCCCTTGGACCACACGATGACAAAGAAGTGCTATAGAAGAAGGAGAAGCTTCAAAGATCTCAAGAGGGATTGGATGCTCGATGCCAAAGTTGTCAATCACTACTCTCTGTCTGTGCTCTGGACTATTCTCTCTCAAAAATTGATTTCCGATCCTGGATCTCCGTGGCTGGAGGTCTCTATTTATAGGGTTTGGTCACTATTGGCATAAAAACCGAACAGCGAAGAAAACTGCATCTTTTACGCGACGGTTTATATTAACTGCCACCCACGTATAAATGATCCCCTGACTCTGCATGTGACGCGTGTCCCATTACGAGGTAACGCGTATAACTGCTGCGAAGATCATGACATGGAAGCCACGTAGGTAACTGTCCATCGCTTAGAGATGATTGGCGTAGAAGCCAAATAACTATATCGTTGGCGTAGAAGCCAAATAGCTATCAGGTTGGCGTAGAAGCCAAATAGCTGTCCTATTGGCGTAGAAACCAAATAGCTGTCATACTGGCGTAGAAACCAAATAGCTGTCATACTGGCGTAGAAGCCAGGTAGCTGTCATACTGGCGTAGAAGCCAAGTAGGCGTAGAAGCCAAGTAGGCATAGAAGCCAAGTAGACGTAGAAGCCTGATGCCGCATGGATAGGTAGCCAGCGTAAGGACAGCCGATTATCCTTGCTTGACTGAGGTTTTGAACGTATTCTGGACCAAATAGCCTTATCACGCACCTTTGGAAATATAGCCCGAGTTGGCGTATTCCGAGAAGATAGCATACGGCGTGCTCCTATAGTTGAAAATAGCCAGGTCGGCGTAATTCAAGGAGATAGCGTACAGTGTGCTCCTATAGCTGAAAATAGCCTGATAACGTAATATGCAGAGGTGGTGATGTGAACGTATTAGCCCTAATTATGGCTCACCCAGTCGTTAAAAGTAGAACCAAATCTCGTGCATTAAATGTAGAGATCTGCCCCCATCACGCGCATTAACTGTAGAGACGTGCCTCAAGTTCTGTACGAAGAGCAGCTTTTGATGTGGCGGTTCATTTCGTCTATTCCTGAGCGTAAAAGCTCATGCTTGCCTGTATAAAGTAGGCAGCGTATTTCCTTGAATGCGTAAAAGCAATTTGTATCAAGGAAATGTTACTAAACGACGGTTTGGGTCTCTGTGCAGAATCATTATTACAGCCGTCCTCTTGATCGTCGTGCGGTACTTTTTGTCAGAGATCAGGTTAATTGTACTGTCTGACAGGTCCATTTGAGGAATACGAAGAGTTCCTCGTACAACTCCACGCTGCATTAATAAGCAGGCATATTTTATGCTGTAAAGGGGGGAGTAGCCACCTTTTACGCCACAAAATGGCCTTGAAAGTGACACTTTACGCGGATTATTCTTTGAGCTCTATATTGTACGCTAAATAGCGTTAAAGCTCTGCTATACGCCCATGGCTCTGAAGTCATACTTTATGCTGCACAGCATTGAAACTCTGTTTTACGCGGTTTTCTGCATGTTGAGAGTTTTACGCGTATAATTCCTAAGCGTATTTTTCATGCTTCTACAAGACCCCCTTCAAAGTTTTCAAATTCCTCGTAATTTGAAATACTTTGAATGAAGCATGAAACGGTCAAGTTTGACTCATTCCAAGAGGCTGATTTCTCGGCAAATATTTAGGAATTTGTTGGGATTTGGTGTGATCTCCTCTGCCTATATAAAGGTGACTGAGTTAACCTATTTTTCCTACACTTCCTTCACCACACAGAGATGGTTGCCAAGCTTCGTCGGGTCGACTTAAGGAAGAAGAAGATCATGTTCTTCCAGCATGTAAGGAGCCGTAAAAAGAGACATCTTCGAGCAAATATCATCTGCAACGATGGATCATGGAAGGATATCATAGCTTCCTTTGCTCGGGATAATCAGCAACTTCATATGGCGATTTGTCCAGGAGAGAGGAAGGGTCGTATTGGACCACACAGCTTGCAAGCTGTATTTGTAATGCCCCGTTCCCCCTATTCGGGGACGCGGCCAAGAAACACTTAAGACCGTCCGAACGGGACAGATTGAATCAAGATCCTTTCCTCGTTATGGATTGGTTTCTTCAGAATCAGGTCCCATATTCAACGGATCATGCCTCAAGGAAGGACTCGGCGGCAGAGTCGGGAGGGGCTTTTCCGTTGCGTTAGTTTCTTGCCCGTTTTTGTGCCGCTTGGTTGCTTTCTTGTTGGTTTTATGACTTGCGTTTTCTTGAACGAATTCGATGGATTTTATTGTTTTCGTTCTTAGGATCTCGCAATTACATATCAAACCTCGGAGACCGAAGCAGGGGATATTGATCATCTGTTGGTGCATGCAGGTGATCGGGTAGACGACGCTCGTGCGGAGTCTTAAAGTTCTTCCTTTCTCTCCTACTTTCCTAACTTGTGAGTGGCTTTATTTTGATTAGCTCCCTTCTTCCAAGTCTGCATTCTAAATAGATTGACTCATTATTCATCCCGATCAAACGATACTAAAATACATATGACTGAGTCAAAATAGAAAAGAAGTAGGCTTGAAACACCAATAATGCTTGTCATATGGAAATTGTTCTGAACGATCACACTATAACGTGCATGCCCATCATATATCATAACCATTTCTATGTTAAGTTGTAGTTAGATTCATTTATCTATAACTGTTCATGGTATGGTGCAAAATGGGAAGGAAAATGTGATCCTTACACAAGTAGCATAGACTATGGAAAAATACACTATGTTCACTTGCTTGTATTTACTTGGATATGTGTTTCAAATGATAACTTAGTTGGTTGCGGTGGTATGGTCTTGGACAACTTGTATATAAGGGATATCGTTCTACGAATGGTCGCCGGGGCACCGGGACCGCTTCGCCCCGGGTAGAACAATTTGCTAGTGTAGTCCTAGCATTGGATGGGTCCGTGCGTCCGCTAAGGGCTAGCTACCTGAGGTGGAATGGCAGCCGACCCATCCCAAGTCCAACCAAGTAATTGTTATGTATATTTAACTGTGCAGACTAACTATGTCTTCGTGGCAGGGAAGGTCATGGTAAGTTTTGTACAGGTGGCTCAGACGGTACAGTAAAGTCACCGAGCGGTGGCACATTTGATTATGTTATTTTACTTTATCTTATGCGAAGAATTAAACTAAGGCAAGATAGATAAATCACATGATAATAAATGTTGCATGCTCATATGAACTCGTTGTAGATTTTGGTTAAGTTGGGTTAGCTCGCCCTCATCGGTACTTTTTGAAGTACTGACCCTCGTTGCAGTAGGTTTCCCGAGCCAAGGCGACGCGGTGAGGAGCTGAAGCTTTCTCCAACCCTCTTCCTAAATCAAAGACGCTTTCGTGATGTGACTTTTGGTAGCTCCAGTACATAAGAAGAAAGGAGCCCGCTCTCACTTTTGGGAAGCCACACGACGATGATGTTGACTCGCACCCAAGGTATTTTGTGTTTTGAATTCTAGTAAAGGATGTAATATATGGAACGGCTATCTCATTTTGTATCCAAGTTGTAAGCCTGTGTGGCATCCTTATCGTTTTGGGTCAAGAGTCTGTAAACAGATGTTCATTATCAATAAAGAGAAAACTTTTCTATGCCTCAATGTGTGTTATCTTATTTGCGTACTCTGTTGCATATGTTCTAAAGATCATCATTATGCCTAGACCTTGTGCATGCGCGCCCTACGTGTGCACGACATCACGCCCGGGGGACGATTATCGATTGGGCAAAATTAGGGTGTGACAGTATTCTCTCCCATCATGGCGCTGGACGAAGGCAGACAGCTTGGCCCTGTCTTCCAGTATTGAGTTGGGTCTGAACCCCCAACATAATCTGCCATGGCATATGGAGGGTGGGCTTGAATAATTTATATAGGCCCAGTTGTGTATCCTCCCGCCATTCACTATTTTCTTGTTCATCGACTGTAGAAGCCGATGAAGTGCCGTAGAAGACGGAAAAAGATCTCCACCAATATGATAACCTGGTGTAGCAGATTCTTGGTATGATCTTAAATGAGAAACCCTTTGTAGAAAAAGAATTTCCATCATATGTAATCATGAAGATGAAAAATCCTTTGTAGACTGGATTTCCATCATATGTAATCATGATTTAATAAAATTGTCTTCTTTTACGCATCTGATGATTTGTCATATTTGCTGTGATAAAGTCTGAATATATGCAGCTTCAGCACGTCTGAATAAACTTTACGCCGACTCTGAAAAAAAAATGATCTCGTCTTGTCTTTTACGCGTAACAGAAGACGCGTAGAAAGCTGTTTAGCATTTAAGTCGAATATCTAAACTGTCATGCTATTTTGAACGAGGAGTCGCATAGAATTTCTGAACCTTCACTTCTCTGATGCGAAGAATTCTTGTTCAGACTATCATTTTCAAGAAATAATTTCCCGAAAATCCCTTGAAATGGGCGAGAAATGGCCGTCAAACAGGCCATACTTGAACTTTTGAGAGAGAATTCTGACTGGACTTCGAATGAGCTTCCAATCGACCCAAGAAGAAGAGTCATCCTCAACATTGAACTCTGTATGTTTTGGGCACTTGGAATATTTTTGTAGCCAAAAAGGAGCATATGCGCGTATTCTGGCATGCGTATTTTAAGATATGCGGAAAGTCATAGATCCGTAGTATCTGTATCTTCTGAACGTAGAATCGTAGATTTGTAGCCCTTGAGCGTAAAAAATTTCGAGCATGAATCATAGATTTATAGCCTCTGAGCGTGAAGTCGTAGGTTTATAGCCTCTCGAGCGTAAAAGCTACTGAGAATAAAAGTATCCGGACGTAAAACTATAGACTTATAGCCTCTGAGCGTAAAATCGTAGATTTGTTGCCTTTCGAGCGTAAAAACTCCTGAGCGTAAAATCGTAGATTTGCTCTGCGCGTAAATTCTGGATCCACTGACTGTCCGTCTTTTAATGATATGCTAACGTGGTGTCAAATCATAACCGAATATTAAATATCGGATTTGGTTAGGGATTCGAAGAGTTATCTGAACTCTATAAATACCCCAAGGCTTTGAGAGAAGAAATCCTTCATCTGTCTTTTTCAAAAAACTTTTGTTTCTTTGAGAACTCTTCTTCGTTTTTTTCTCTGAGCACTCTGAGTTTAGCCATGGCACCGAAACAAATTTCCACCGCTAAGGGAAAGAAAGTTGCCCCTTCTTCTCGCTCCTCTGCTCAAGCGCGAGCAAATCCTATTAGACTGAATAAACCTCGATCGGAACGCAGCGCCCCTCCGTCGAGCCGTGCTCCGGATGTCATAGGTAAAGTATTTTGGGAAGAGAAAAACCTTTTGCACACGTTGTACGTGAACGCGCAAGGTCATCTTTTGTGCTGAGAACCTCTTCGAGGACGATGATGTACAGAGATATTCTATCATTACGCCCATATTCCTAATGTGTCAGCGTAAAAACTCCATATTTTTGCAGTTCGGCGTAAAAGCTTAGACTGTCAAAATTTGGTGTATACTACAAACTTTGAGTTTTACGCGCTGGATGAGAATTCTGGCGTAAGAACTCAAATTTTGGCAGTCTGGCATAAAGTACAGACTGTTAAGTTTTGGTGTATACTGCCAACCTTGAATTTTATGCCTCGGAAATAGGTTCCGGCATAAAAACTCAAGTTTTTGCAGTCTTGGCGTAAAAGCACAGACTAGTAATCTTTGGAGCAAACTGCAAGAGTGTAGTGTAGAAACTGACTTGTTCTTCTTGCGTTTTGTAGTGGACTTGCAGATCCCTCTTTTGGCTGAGGTGATGGGCTCTGCTGCCGGGATGCTGAACTCGAATTATTTGGAGGATTTGTCACATGTGACATTCCCCATTTCTGGAGCCAATTACCCTGAAGAGAGGGGAACCCTGATATCGTCCCAAGGAGAGCGCATGCTGCTGAGTATGATCAGTGGGGAGCCCCTGACATACATAGACGGGACAGAGTATAAGAAGCCGGGCTTCTTGTTCGGGGACGTTATCGACAAGCAATCTCAGACCAAGCCCAAGAAGGAGGACTGGGTATTCACTACTGAGGGCACGGTCATGTACTTGCCAAAGATGCCCATGGATTACCCCATCTCGGCCTTCTTTCATGCCACACATCCTAGAAAGATGGTGTGGGTGCTGACTCCCGATCTTCATGGCCGATCGGGAAAAATCTTATACAGTAAGGAATACTACGAGGGGGTATATGAGTCGTCCCTCAGGCCCTGTTATGCCCTTTAGGGGATTACTGCCGGGTAGTGTCCCGAGCGAGGACACGTCGCTGATCCAGCCGGTTCAGATGTCGACCTTCTGCAACGACTTTATGGGACAGGAAGGAATGTACCCCAGGGTCAACCCTCGGACCAATAGTTGGCTTAGCCCAGGGAATCTCCGATGGGCCAGTTTGACTGCATGGGCCGTGAGTGCCACAAGTGTTGGGTTGCCTGTCAACCCTAACTTGTTCTTAGCCTTGATGGAGCGATACAATTCGCTCACTGGGACTTTTGCCACTCTGCTGGGGGAGTTGGGCTTAGCCCTTCATGAGATGGCAGAGATTTCAAGGCTGCCACTGGGGGACATTCCTTATGAAGTGTACGTCCCTACAAACAAGGAGTTGAGGGATACAAACCCTCGGGCGGTGGTAGTATATCAGGAGCTGATGAGCCACTACCTTGCTTGCACCACTTTCTACAAGGAGCCGTCTGATTTGGCTCACATCAACAAGTGGGCAACATACCTCTTCTTCCACCAGGCCAGAAATGCTAAACCAGACAAGGTGGTAGATAGCCAAGATAGGCCCTTGAACCTCCTGAGCATGCTCAATGCTGACATGGTGGACGACCTTATCGAAGATGCAGGAGCTCCGGATCATATTTTTTACGAGGAGATAGAGGGTTATCCTGCCGACACAAAAGCCTTCAGTTATTGAGGCATTATCGGAAGTCTCTATCAAAGGAAGCTCAATTGGATGGCTTTCTCTCCGTCTGGCTACGCCACTGGGTAGTGCCGGGTATCGCGTCTGCAGATCGCATCTATCGCAACACCTTGTGGCCTACTGTGCGTTTAGTATTCGGAGCAAGACTGGGCCTGCTTCCTGCTATGGTATGTAGAATACAAGCAGGCCTGAGGGCGCTTACTGATGGGCTGCTAGCTGATGATACGCAGCGTGAAAGCTTTCCCAGGGTGGAATTACCATTCCTGTACTTGATGGGATGGTTAATTCTTCACAATGCCCGGGTGATGTCTCCCGGTTCCGCCAGCAGTTCAGGAAATAATTTCTTGCTGAATTACAAGAATTCCTCTTGGAACGTGGCGACCGTCACAGATTGCCGGCGGGCGTTAAACGTAGCCCACAGCTGGAAGATCTTCTGTATCGTTCCCCCCGTACACATCAATCAACAGGGGAGGAAACTCAAGGATGAAGGTCATGGGAGAACCATCCTTTCTCCTGAAGCCTTCTATTGGTTGATCTACATTAGACCTTCCCACTTGCTATACATGAGTGATGATCATTACTTCTTGGAGCCCTATCTGCCCAGTCGGTTCGCCAGACAGTTTGGGTATGACCAATTGCATGTGGAAAATACAATTACCAGCTTCAAGTCCAGAGGTGGACTTATTGATGGAGCCAGAGGGTGGCGGTACTTCATCGCGGGCTGCACTGGTACAACTTTTGCGGTGCCCGCGACTTCTCTTTCCATGGACTGCGCATGCTTCACTCGTACGCACAGTTCTATGCGTCCATCAATACCTTCTATCGCGATTTTGATATGCGTGGAAGTTTTAGAATGCCCTCCCATAGGTCTACTGTAAGGGAGGATGTTCCGTCTGTTTCCTCGGATGAGAATGAAGACATGACCGGGACAGATGAATTTTTGACGATAATACCGAGAGCCGTTCTAGCTCCGACTGTAGAGCCTCTCGTTATCCCCCATAAAAGTAGGCTTCTGCTCCGAAATATCCTTCTTCCCGCAAGAAGAGGATTGCCAGAGGTCCAAAAAGGGCTTCTACCAAGGAGGCTTCTAGGAGAGAGCTTGTTGTTTCCCCGGCTGGGGATGATTTATTGATTAGAGGTCCTTTGCCTTTTAGAGAGGGAACCTCCTCAGTTCCGGCCGGCAGTGCCGGAGATTCTTTGCTCGAGATCGCTGCTACTACTGCTTCTGGTAGCGCTACGAGATCGCCTACAAGGCCGAGCATTTTAAGAATACCTTTATCCATACCAATAATGGGAATAACCCCTACCTCGTCTGTAAATATTTCTAGCAAGATTCTACCTGATGAACCTCGATTGGATCTTGGTGAAGACTGGGAAGAATACCCGCCAGTGTCAGTCGGTGCACCCCCTTCTCCAGGTTTGACAGCGCGCTTATCCTCATTAAGAACTGATTTAGCTGTACTGGGTGCGGACGCGACATATATACCATCGGCCATGGATAAATGTCGTCTTTTATGCCTCTTTTAGGAAAATTAACATCAAGTTGATATTAACTTTCTCTTGTATTCTTTTCAGGGGAAGACATCTCAGGGGAGGGTGGAGTTGACACCACTTCTGACCTTGTTGTGGACCCTGCTAATGAACCGACGGTGTTCGACGTCGACGAAGCAGGTTTTGAAGATGCCGATCTTCCATCCGCAACATTCTCGGGTGTCATCCCAATAGTAGCAGTTCAATCAATATCAGAGGAGGATGAGCCTATCGTCTCGACTGTGCCTCCTTCGTCAAGCATGCCAGCAACTTCAACTGTTGTTGGTGCCTCCTCTTTTGTCGCGCCATCTACTGAAGCGATAATTGTGGCAACATCCTCTGCCAACGTTCCACAAAGGGGTTTTACTGATATCGCGGCCACTCCCAGCGTCCATTCGCATTTCACCATGCTAGTTGAACAACATACTAGCATATTCTATGTCACTTTAAAATTATTGATATCCATGGTGCTGGAGAAGAATTTGGGCTTTGATGCTCTGAAGATGTCCTCCAATCTTACCATAGTGCAGATTAGAAATTTCAATGACAATGACAGAGCTGATGCGCTAGAGCAAATAGTTAATGGTTTAGAACAACCCATTAACGAATATTTGCAGCTATCCCGAGGCGGCATTGATGATTTAGTTCAGGCCGAGTACGACTCTCTGACTGCAGAACTTGCTCAGTAGATAGAATTGCTAAACAAATCCATCCAGGAACAGCAGCAAGAGATGGATAAAGAGCGAGTAGTCTTGGAGGAGGTTATTCCTCAGTTAACTCTGTATCAGGCCGAACTTGAGAAAAATGAAGTGACGGTTCGAAGATTGGAAGCTGAAATCGCTCAGGCAAGAGAGAGGCTTCTTAAGACGTCGGCAGTTCATGATGTGTTTGAAGGCAAAATAAAGAAAGCTTAGCAGAACTTGGCCCATGTCGGTATCATTCACGCAGGTTATGTTGAGTCTTTGTCCAGACTATCTTCCCTGAACAACAATGCGACAAGGCTGGAACGGGCTCGCAATAACATCTTGAACTCCAGAAACGAGAGGATGACTGCTTTGGCGGGACAGATTCGTGATTTAACTGCTCCTCCCCAATGATGTACCCTTTTGCTTCTTTTTTGTAACTTGCTCTTTCCGGAGATAATAAAGATATTTTATCTGACTTTGGTGGACCCATCATTTTTAACATAAATGATAGGCTAGGGTGAAAGTGATATCAGAGGTAATATGGACGTGATATACTTTCCGTAGGCTTCAGCTGGATATATTTATTCAGAGGTTATATGGACATGATAGAATATGATCCAACTGAATTTGTATACAAAACACTATCAGAGGTAATTTGGACGTGATAGGTTTTGAAGTTCCTAATTAGTTAAACATCTCTATTCAAAGGTTATATGGACATGATAGAATATGCTCCAACTAGTCTTTGTACGTAGTATCGTCATAATAAGATCTTCACCATTCTCCGTTTAAGCAAGGGAGGTTAAGCGTAGTACTTCTTTAAGAATTTGCCGTTGATAGGAGCCATTAACAAGTCTCCATTAGGCTTGGCTAATCTGTAAGCGACATTTGAAAATGTCGTCTCGATCACATAAGGGGCCTCCCATTTGGGCTAGAATTTACCCTTACTCTTGTGAGTAATGATCATTGACCTCTTCACAGCTAAAACTAGTTCGCCAACTTTGAACACTCTTTCCTTCACTTTTTGATTAAAAGCTTTGGAAATGCGTGTCTGGTAGAACGCAATGAGTTGTTGAGCTTGAAGGCATTTCTCGTCTAATCCTTCTAGCTCTTGAAGCCGTAGTAGATCATTCTTTTCCTGAGTCAACTCATTAGCCACTGCTATTCTGAGTGAAGGAATTTGAACTTCAATGGGGAGAACTGCTTTACTCCCGTAAACCAATGAGAATATGGTACACCCTATCGGTGTTCGTACTGTTGTGCGGTATGCCCAGAGGCATTCTTCCAGTTTCTCATTCCAATCTCTTTTGTTCGAAGAAACGAACTTCTTTAAGAGTTTAATGATGGTTTTGTTGAAGGCTTCCGCCAAACCATTAGCAGCTGGATTATATGTCGTAGAGGCCATTTTTGTATCCGATTCTTATCGCAAAATCGGTGAAACGCTTGGCTGATGAATTGAGGCCCGTTGTCATGGATTATCCTTCGCGGTATCCCAAAGCGATAAATGATATGATGCTTGATAAAGCTGATCATGTTGGATGACTTTACCTCAGCAAGAGGGATCGCCTCTGCCCATTAAGAGAAGTAGTCCGTGATAGCTAATATGAACTGATGTCCTCTAGAAGATGATGGGTGAATAGGACCAATGATGTCCATTCCCCATGCTTCAAAAGGCCATGATGCAATGGTCGGATGTAGATACTCAGAAGGCTGATGTATATAATCCGCATGAACCTGACAAGCTTTGCATTGTCTTGCATATTTTACTGCATCTGCGTTCATAGTAGGCCAGTAGTAGCCCATCCTCCTGATACGATCCTGTAGCTTAGGACCGGGTTGATGTACTCCACAGACACCGTCATGAGCTTCTCGGATAACCCGTTTTGCATCATCGTCAGAGAGACATCGTAACAATAGTCCATCATAAGTTCGACGATATAGACTTTGGGAAGAAGCATCAAAATAGAAGCGTAGTGATCGTCTTTTAACCGATACTGCTTCTTTGGGATCTTCTGGTAAGATTTCGTATGCCACGAAGTCTATAAAGGGATTTCTCCAGTCTCTCTTATTAGGCACCACGTTTATAGTGTAGCTGTGTTCTATGTAAAAGTTATTTTTCACACAGAATAGATCTCTTTTGAGAAGAATTACCGAATTTTGTCTTCTTATAGGAATAGCTAGATCTGCAGCTAGACTGGCCAGGGCATCAGCTTCCAAATTTTGAGATTGAGGCACGTGCTCTAGGAAGAATCCTTTGAAAGATATTGCAATCTCGATTGTTGCTTGGTGATAAGGAATGAGGTCTGGATTACGGACTTCATATATTCCTCTGTCCTGATTGACGATCAGCAGAGAATCACCGAAAGCTTCGAGATATTCGACGTTCAATTCTTTAGCGACTTGGAGCCCGATGAGTAGGGAATTATACTCTGCCACATTATTAGAGCAGGGTTCGCTAAGAGAATATGCTCGATAGATGACGAGTTTATCAGGAGTGACCAGGACAATTCCTACTCCTGAAACCACATTTCCCCTGGGACCAGTCCTGGAGGCACCATCGAAGAATAGCTGCCATGTATCACTTTCCATTGCGGAATTATATTCTGCAACTTCGTCGGAAATGTCCTCGTATAGTCTGGAGGTTTCTGGAATCGGATGAGCAGCTAGGAAATCAGCCAAGGCTTGGCCTTTGATGGACTTCTGAGGGACATACATGATATCATATGGTGTTAATAACATCGCCCAAGTCGCGAGTCGGGAATTGAGAACACTCGGCTTGTTCATCAATACCCGAAGAGGATTGATCCTGGAGATGATATGAATAGTTTGGCCTGTGACGTAATATCGCGTCTTCTGAATGGCAAACATTAGGGCCAAGCATTCTTTTTCCACTGGATTATATCGGTGTTCAGCTCCGACCATCATCCTGCTTAAATAGTAGATAGCCTGTTCATGACCTTCCTCGTTCTTCTGTGCGAGGAGAGCTCCCAAAGAATGATCCATTGCTCGAACATACAACAAAAATGGTCTTCCTATGACAGGAGGTACCAGAACTGGAGGATTAGTGAGGTAGCGTTTGATATCATTAAACGCTTGCTGACAGGCTTCGTCCTATACGAAGGACACACCTTTCTTCATGAGGCGAGAAAAAGGTTGACATCTTCTAGAGAGGTTGGATATGAATCTCCCGATATAAGCCAGACGATCTTGAAATCCCCTGAGTTCTCTCAGATTATGGGGTGGCCATATTTCTAAGATAGCCTTCACTTTATCAGGGTCCACTTGAATGCCTTTGGCGGTAATGACAAATCCCAGGAATTTGCCACTGGATACACCAAGAAAGGACTTTGTAGGATTCATTTTGAGTTGATGTTGGCGCATCAACTCGAACACTGTCTTCAAGTCTTGGATGTGATTATCCTTGAGACGGCTTTTGACAGCAATATTATCTACGTAATATTCTACTGTTTTGCATAAATGCTCATAGAATATATTACTCATAGCTCGCTGATATGTAGCCCCGACATTCTTCAATCCGAAGGGCATGACTGTGTAGCAATATACCTCCAGAGGTTCCGGAAGGCAGTATGTTTCTCGTCTTCAGGATGCATCTTGATCTGGTTGTATCCTGAGAATCCTTCCATGAAGGACATGCATTCAAAACCGCATGTATTATCGATCATGACGTCTGTGATGGAAAGAGGGAACTCATCCTTGGGGCAGGCCGCATTGAGATCTCTGAAGTCGATACAAATATGAACTTTTCCACTTTTCTTCATAACCGGGACAACGTTGGTGACCCAATCGGGATATTGTTCTTCCCTGATGAACCCGCAGGTTATCAACTTCTTGATTTCAGCTTCGATGGCATCCATCATATCCGGGCGGAATCGGTATTGGTGCTGCTTTACAGGTTTTGAATTGGGTAGTATGTTGAGCTTATGAGTAGCCACTTTTGGATCAAGACCTGGCATATCCTCATAATTCCACGCAAAGACGTCGATATATTCTTTTATCAGCTGGGTCATTTTTTCCCTTTCTTCTTCGAAAAGATTGTTACTGATGAATATCGGCTTTGGCAAAAGTTTATCCCCAACATCAATTTGGATAACTTTATCTTCAGTGGGTGGTTCTCTCTGCTCGAACCGGAGTTCCCATTGTGTATCCATTTGCTGTGCCCATGAGTCATTTTCAAACGGTTCAGATTCCTGTGCTTCTGCTTCGAGAGAATATGTCAATACCGTATTTGCTGACAATACTCGTTCGAGATCAACATATGAGTCGGAGGACGACGAGTCATCTTGAGAAGAGGAAAAGATATCCTCACTTGACTCAGAATTTGTAAGGGAGGTGGTATACCCTAACCCAAAACGAGTTCGTTGACAGTAGGGATCACCGTGCAACGACATTCGTCTGCCTTTTCCATAGTTGAGGCCTACCTCCAACTTCAAGTCATAACCCATGCTTTGCATGATTTTCAAGGCCTGTGGGCTATATCTGAAAACCTGCATTTTTCCAGCATCAGACTCGTAAGAATATTCTTGTATAATCGGTCGATTCCGCATGCGATCGAAGACTATTGGATGCTGATCTTTACGGTAGATGGGACAATAAAGATAGAATCTTTATGTAGCCCATATGTCGTGATGACGTTAGATGTTGATACCATTTCCTACACATACGGTCGATAAAAGTCTATAGCTTTCAAGAATTTCTGTGCTATAGGCTCTTTATCGTTATGGAGGGATGATTCCTGATTAGGAAATTGAGCATCAGTATACTGGAAAAGAGGTTCTTTATTATCATCAGAAACCATGTTCCCGGTTGTATTTACATTAATCGGCTGTTTGTTGCGCCGAAGGTTGATGACCAAGGGTGGAGGCTTCTGGTTTAGAGTTATCACTAGGGGATCACTTCCTCCTCCTGATTTGGTTTTGTCCAAGTGGATAGCCATAGGTTCTATGACTTTAGGAAGGGTAGTCCGTCCTTTCACCTGGATTGACAGAGGTTGCTCAACAGACGGTTCTCCTGGCTCCTGGTGGGATTCCTCTTTCCTCTTGCCAGACACCTCTTTCATGTAGTCTTGGGTGTATAACATGGCATCGAAATAGTATGACTCTACTTTCTTGAACAGGTTAAGGTCAGTAAACTCTATTTTTACTGTTCCTTGGGCATCTATATATTTAAAGCATTGGTGTAGAGTCGAAGGAACAATGTTGTGATCGTGGATCCATGGTCTGCCTAATAGAATGTTGTAGGATACCTCTGAATCAATGACATAGCATGTAGCCACCGATCTAAGATCTCCTATCTGGATCCTCAGTCGAATCTTCCCCAACGGCTTACTTTTCCTGGCGTTGAAGCCCACAATTGTAGTGGTGGTGTAAGCCAGTTCACTTGTAGGAATCCTCAGCGGTCTGAGCAGACTATGAGGGATAATGCTGATTGACGATCCCGGATCTATGTGAATCCGGTCTACCTCCATGGAACCGACGTATCCGGTATAATAGAGGGGTCTGTCATGTCGGTTATGTTTTAACAGCATGTCATCTTGAGTGAAAGTGATGTTGGGGACCACTTTCATCACACTTTGGCATTAAGGACATGCCATAGGTTCTTTATCGGGGGACTTGAGCTGAGTCAAGCATACATCCGCCTGCATTAACGCTTCACTCAAGGCTTGACGAGTATCTTTGGACAGCCTTAGGAGCTCAAAAATGGATAATCTGGCTGGTGTATTGGCCAATTGGGCTAGGATGTCGAAGTTATATGGCTTCTCCAAACCTTTATTTTGAATATTCTTCAAAGGTTTATCAAAGTGCACTTCTTTTTGCTTGCCCTTGTCCGCCGAAGTTGGTCTAGAAGGACCTGCCTCTGGTATGACAGATTCAGGCTCTGGAAGTTTGGCAGCTGAAGTGTCTGCCATTGCATCTTCCTGATTTTTGCTATAGTCCTTGAGGTAGGCTTTCCCTGAATGGGTTTCGGTAGCCAAAGTCTCTTCTTCTGATGTCGGGGATATTGCAACCATATATCATGGTTTACGTCTTGAGTTCTTTTTAGACTTAGCCTTAGCAGCTTGAGTCTCTTCTTCAATCTCTGACACCAGATCGGGATGAACCCACATAATCTCACCACGCTGGGTAGTTAGGGGTACCAAGTCATGATATTGACCCCTGGCCGGAGGGAGATTAATAATGTTCATCATTGTCCGGAAAATAGGTATTACACCATCCGAGACTTCTTGAGGAGGCAGATTGCCAAATTGGAGAGAGATCATATTGGCAGTGACCGTCTTCTCACTATTGAGCAGAGTGATAGCCTTGGCGTCGATTAGCTCCTAGATCTTCCTTTTTAGTATATAACATGCTTTTGTAGGGTGATGTATATACCTATGGAAAATGCAGTACTTAGGATTATTGGTACTACCGACTTCATTAGGCCATTTTACCTCGGGGAGGGTAAGCTTGCCATTTTTGACTAGACATTCGAATATGCTCGGAATATCGTCGTCATCAAAAGAATATGCTTCAATAGGCCTGGAAGTCCCAGGTTTCGTCTGTGTGGTTGTCGGATTATTTTGCCTGGACGTATTGATCACCAGAGCTTCTTTTCTTTTGGAACCACGAGGATGGTCGCTATTGGAGGATGACCTCTTCCCTCTATCAGAGGTAGAGATCATGATTCCATTGTCACGCGCCTTCCGACTGTTGTCTTCAGCGGCTACCGCTGAGATGATAAATGAGGGCCAATCATGGAACTGATATGGTCCTGTGAACACCGAGATTAGTGGAAGAAGGTTCTTCCTGCAAATATCCACCAAAGCTGAATCCAGAACTCCGGGAGGCATTTGTAAAGTGGCCTGACAAAAATGTTCGATGAAAGTACAAACGCTCTCTTTCTCCTTCTGCTTTACTTCGATGAGTGAGGATATAGACATATCCATCCCTCCTTCGTAGAATCGCGCGAAGAACAGAGTCTTAAAATCTTCAAAGGAAGTAATGCAGTTGTCCGCAAGACTACGGTACCACTGATAGGCCACTCCAGACAGACATCCTTTAAACACTCGAGTGAGAAGGGCGTCATTCCCTTGCAACAACACCGTCATCATGCTAAAGTAGTTCATGTACTGGCTCGGTGATGTCTTTCCCTCAAACAAAGCCATAGCCTGTGGTTTGTATTTTGGAGGGAAAGGGATCTCATCCCAGATAGCTTGGTAAGGTTGGTTGATTCCCAACTTCTGGAGCTGATCCTTATGCTTCAAGGCATCAAATTGGGCTTTCAATTCCCACACTGCCTGCATCGGGTCTTCAGCTAGTAAAGGGACCGCAGAGTGGTGAGAGATCGGTTGTATCGTAACTCCAACATGAGGCAATACATTCTTCGAGTTAGGAAGTGGAGGAGCTGCTGACTCTTGATTAGAACAGGCTCCTGGTTCGCATTGGATGGTTGTAGGTCCACCCCCACACGTATTTGAGTCGGAGGAACCGATGCTGGAGCTATAGCAGCTGTATGTTGAGTCACTGACATTTGGTGCATACTCTGCATCATGGTATGCATCTCTTTGAGTGATGCTTCCAAAATAGCGACGCATTATTCTGTACTTCCTGATGGGAAAGCCTCTTCATGTTCATCTCCAATGGCATAGACTCCCATTTCTCTGGATGCTATTGAAGGATTAGTATAGATCTCCGTAGAGATTGAGTCTATACTTTCAGCATCCGATTCGGGAAACTGGCGACCCCCAGTGTCAGAATCAGAAGAATATGAAGTCGGTTGCCGTGACCTCGAACGGGTGTTTTGAAATACACCTGCTTCAATGTTCTCAAGGAGTCTGTCGAATCTCCTTTGGCTCGAAGTTCTGGAGGGATGACGTCTTGAACTTGACCTTCCTCTAGGAATATGTGATGCCATATTTACCGATGCGAATGTCGGTTCTTCTTCCTGTAGGGACAAAGAGTAGTTCAACCGATCGAAAACTGACCGTTTTACCTTAGAGCAGCAATAATTAACTACAACTTTATGACTATTACAATAATGCTCCCTAGGGGGTATAATAGACATATTCGAAGATCCCTTGTCTTTGCGTTTCTGGATCAAGAAATCACGCAAATCAGGGGGATTAACAGAAGAGGAAGAAGAAGAAGGCTTATTTTGCCTTTTTATATTGGTCGGAACGCGGATATTGGGAATCATAACTCTCTCCCTGCCATATGAATACAACAGTTCAGCCATGTGAGTAGCACATGATCCATGAGGAGCGTATCTATCCACAAACTGGGCCTTCTTTACGCTGAGGGACTTCTCCTGGCGTAATCTGGATTTTTGCTCAGGTTGGCATAAAACTGAGGAAGTCTTCAAACGGCCATCGGCATTCCGCATAATCAGAAAAGCAGACAACTTCTTCTCTTGATGGCGTAAAAGTTGAGAGGTCAAGAAATTTGCCACTTGTTTTTCCTTGTGGAGTTTGTAGGGATCATCTGCCCCTTTATAGACGGGAGATGTATTTTTACGCGCAGAGCGCATTTGAAATTTTTGACTTGGTGCTGAGGCCGTGTCAGAAACTATGTCTACCCCATCAGCGATGGGAGACGAGTTTTTACACGCAGGGCGCATTTAAAATTTCTGACTTGGCACTGAGGCCTTGCCAGAAGCTTTGTCTGCCACGTCACAGACGGGAGACAAGTTTTTATGCACAAAGCGTATTGTATACTTCTGGATTGGCACTGAGGCATTGCCAGAAGCTCTGTCTGCCATGTCACAGATGGGAGACGGGTTTTTACGCATAAAGCGTATAGGTTGGGATGTCACAACCTTGTTGATCGGAGAGAGAGAGCCTGTAGGAAGGGTAGAGGATGTCCGGGGCATCCATACTTTACGTAACTTCTTGCTGTCCTGAACAGATAGGGAATGAGAGCTACCCCTTGCGCGAAGCATGTCTTAATAAGCAGATTGGTCGAATTGGATGACCAGAGTCTTCTTTGTTGATCTGACGGATACAGCATCATGTTGAGCAATGACTTTCTCGTCAGATGAGAAAGTAGTCCCCAGCAGAGTCGCCATCTTATGTTTGATAATAAACAAAAGAAATAAAACTAGGTTTATACGAAACTATTTCTTTGGTTTACAAACAAGAAAAAGAAAGTACAATTGATCCTATACGAGGATACTAAGTACAAAAATTTGATTCTGGAGAAATATTGCTATAGAAGTCTGATCTGCGGTCGATCACTTTGTCCCTTGGACTACACAATGACAAAAAAGTGCTGTAGAAGAAGGAGAAGCTTCAAAGATCGCAAGAGGGATTGGATGCTCGATGCCAAAGTCGTCAATCACTACTCTTTGTCTGTGCTCTGGTCTCTTCTCTCTTAAAAATTGATTTCCGACCCTGGACCTTCGTGGCTGGAGGTCTCTATTTATAGGGTTTGGTCACTGTTGGTGTAAAAACCGAACAGCGGAGAAAACTGTATCTTTTACGCGACAGTTTATAATAACTGCTACCCACGTATAAATGATCCCCTGACTCTGCGTGTGACGCGTGTCCCATTACGAGGTAACGCGTATAACTGCTGCGAAGATCACGGCATGGAAGCCACGTAGATAACTGTCCATCGCGTAGAGATGATTGACGTAGAAGCCAAATAACTGTATCGTTGGCGTAGAAGCCAAATAACTGTCAGGTTGGCATAGAAGCCAAATAACTATCCTATTGGCGTAGAAACCAAATAACTGTCATACTGGCATAGAAACCAAATAGCTGTCATACTGGCATAGAAACCAAATAGCTGTCATACTGGCGTAGAAGCCAGGTAGCTGTCAAACTGGCGTAGAAGCCAGGTAGCTGTCATACTGGCGTAGAAGCCAAGTAGACGTAGAAGCCAAGTAGGCGTAGAAGCCTGATGCCGCATGGATAGGTAGCCAGCATAAGGACAGCCGATTATCCTTGCTTGACTGAGGTTTTGAACGTATTCTGGACCAAATAGCCTTATCACGCATATTTGCAAATATAGCCTGAGTTGGCGTATTTCGAGGAGATAGCATACGGCGTGCTCCTATAGTTGAAAATAGCCAGGTCGGCGTAATTCAAGGAGATAGCATACAACGTGCTCCTATAGCTAAAAATAGCCTGATGGCGTAATATGCAGAGGTGGTGATGTGAACGTATTAGCCCTAATTATGGCTCACCCAGTCGTTAAAAGTAGAACCAAATCTCGTGCATTAAATGTAGAGATCTGCCCCCATCACGCGTAATAACTGCAGAGACGTGCCTCGAGTTCTGTATGAAGAGCAGCTTTTGACGTGTCGGTTCATTTTGTCTCTTCCTGAGCATAAAAGCTCATGCTTGCCTGTGTAAAGTAGGCAGCATATTTCCTTGAATGCGTAAAAGCAATTTGTATCAAGGAAATGTCACTAAACGACGGTTTGGGTCTCTGTGCAGAATCATTATTACAGCCGTCCTCTCGATCGTCGTGCGGTACTTTCTGTCAGAGATGAGGTTCATTATACTGTCTGACAGGTTCATTCAAAAAATACAAAGAGTTCCTCGTACAACTCCACGCTGCATTAATAAGCAGGCGTATTTCATGCTTTAAAGGGGGGAGTAGCCACCTTTTACGCCACAAAATGGCCTTGAAAGTGATGCTTTACGCGGATTATTCTTTGAGCTCTATATTATACGCTAAATAGCGTTAAAGCTCTGCTGTACGCCCATGGCTCTGAAGTCATACTTTACGCTGCACAGCATTGAAATTCTGTTTTACGCGATTTCCTGCATGTTGAGGGTTTTACGCGTATAATTCCTAAGCGTATTTTTCATGCTTCTACAATAATAGATAACAACTAAATCTCTAAAAAATAGTTATTAGTTGGCATAATCATATATGGTAATTATATAAAACTAACTAATTAAAATACTCTCATTTGAGTGTGCACAACTCAATAAATAACAATATTCGCCTTCACGAATGAGCAACATCAATCTTCAGGAGTTATCAGTATCAGTCTTCAAGTAGTAGATCAAGGTGAGTTTATTGGAATATATATATATATATATATATATATATATATATATATATATATATATATATATATATATATATATATATATATAAGTAGACTTTACCAAAACCCTGATTCGAAAAATTCGGTGGAATAATTATAATATAAAGATAAAGTGAGTTGATGTTGATAAATCTTCAAGACGTGAAAATATATAGAAGTATGACAAACCCGACGTGGATGCCTATATATATATATATATATATATATATATATATATATATATATATATATATATATAAGTAGACTTTACCAAAACCCTGATTCGGAAAACCGGTGGAATAATTATAATATAAAGATAAAGTGAGTTGATGTTGATAAATCTTCAAGACGTGAAAATATATAGAAGTATGACAAACCCGACGTGGATGCGTCGTTAGAACCTTCTTAAGGTATCAATAATCCAGTGGAAAAATGCTCCTAAGTAGAAAAAAATAGTACATTAATGTCAAATGAGTTTTCTTTGGGATACTCTCTACATTTCTAAATCATCTAAACTACAATTATTGCATTATATAGTCTATGTAATATGATACCTTGAATGATCTTCTAGAAAGTGGACTTCAAAAGGGACTTGGTGAATATGTCGGCCAAGTTGTCATGAGATTGGATATGCTTGACTTAAATCTTTTGTTGCTTATGCGAGAAGAAGAAGAAATGGCACGATGCGCTTGGTATGGTCTCCATAGGGGTCTGTTTAGATGAATGCAACTTCATGGAAGTGTGAAAGTGAGAGTTACACCCTTGCAAATCTATGCATATGAACCCTATTTTGAGTTACAAATAGTATTGGGTTAGATACATTTTGCCACCTCCCCTCCCTCCCCTCTCTTCCCTTTTGTTTGGACTCAATATAAAAAAATGGTATTTTTAAGTGACAATCCATAATTTTAATGTTTGGCAAGGAAGCATATGTTACATCTTGATAGTGATATATATGATAACCATTATTTCCCATGGCATGGTTACCTCCCTAGAATAAACAACCATGAAAAAAAATACATATACATGATTTTTTTTTTGGTAAAGAGATGCATACATTAATCAGTGTGAGAACAAGGTACTGTTACATGATATGAAGGAATCATAGATTCCTCAACAAGGTGCTGAATGATACACAATGGAGGTTGGAAGAAGAAACGGTTTAAATTACAAGAAATTGTATATTTGGCGAGATTATGAGAAGCAATATTAGCCTTCCTTCTAGTGAAGAGAGTGTCTGTTGATTTTGACAAAAAGAGCTCAGTTTTGAGAGGAAGAAGCATGTGAGACAGTCTCCATGGGACCAAGAACTTCTCTCCTTTAAGGATCCTAACAATAGTTGAGGAGTCGCCTTCAAGAACAAATTCGTGAGCATTAATGTATTTAGCTAGAAGAAGGCCTGGTGGAACACATGAAGCTCTGCTTGTAGGCTTTTCTCATAGTACAATAGCTTTGGCAAGCACCATGAAAGACCGACAATGAACTCTCATGTGTCATCCCTAGCAACGACAACAACTGCAATATGCGTTGAAGAGGTAGCTCTATCAATATTAATCTTAATACACCCATATGTTGGTGGTGACCATTTAGTAGTACCAGTCACAGCAACACTCATGTCTTGCAATGGGGTGAGGTCTCTGCAACCTTCTGAATACGATTGTTGGATACCCATTGATAGCTTAATGATTATCTTGACTTTAGGGGCCTCTCTTAGAAAGATACATGCGTATCTCGCCTTCCAGATAGACCAAAGAATAGTTGCCCCTAGTTTGATAACTTCATTGTCAGAATAATTCAGTAACCAAGATTCTATCAAAGAAGAAATGTTGGTAATGTCATTAGAACGTATCCCCAATGGACTGCAGAACCAAATATCTTGGGCAGTTTTTCAGTACAGGAAAAGATGGTTAGCATCTTCTTTATGATGTAAACATAGAGGGCATAGGGGATCCATATTAGGTACCTTTCTGTGAATTGCAGCTCTGTCACACCCCAGTACCGGAATACGGAGACGTACATGGCCAGCTATCCCGTAAAAGGTACTATACGTCGTACGGTGATCACGGCTGTGTAAGACCAGGGGGTGCATGTGTCACGCCCCAGTCCTAAAATACCGAGGGACTAGCCACGTGGTAATGGCCAGCAGCACACACCAATGGGAAACCCAATTTACTGGACCCATTAGGGTATACTTAAGCTGTAAACAACAATAAATAGGTCTACGATACAAGTCACAGTCTAATTTTAATCTCATCCACATAAGGTAATCACAGATCAATGCCAGAATAATCGAAATAAAATATAATTTAACAAGTCTCAATAAAAAGTATCTCGAGGAATAACCCGAGAATAAGTTTGATACATCAATTCAATAGACAGGAAATAAAGTAACTAGAAACAGAAATAACTGTGTATATAAAGCCAATACTCAGGAGAAATCCTCTGGAACGACCTCGTCCTCGGGTTCTGGTACTGCTCTAATGTATGCTCATGTCCCGTACACCTCGGGATAGATCTCCTCTGCTAAACCTGGGGACATAATCCGAATCCAGGTCCTCAGGGGACATAGCAAGGTACAAGAATAACTCAAGCCAAAATAAATGCAGTGTAATAATAGATGAAACAATAGGGTAAACTATGTAGCCAGCTAAGTGATATGCAAGTTGAGAGCATTAATCATACTTAGGCTGTAACTACTATAGGCTCTGTGTCGGGGAAACCCATAGCAACATTTAGTATCACGACTCCCGTATATATGCCAAAGCAAGCAGTATCATGACTCCCGTATATGTGCCAAAGCAAGCAGTATCACGACTCCCGTATATGTGCCAAAGCAAGTAGTATTGTATATATATCAATAATCAGCCTGTAGTATGGTGTGTCTCTCCCCACCCAATGTAATCACATGTCTCATGTCTACGACGTCTCATGTCCATAACACGCAAGATATTGACCTCTAACTGATGCAACGAGTCGTAATGATAGCTGAGCCTATGTCACGAATCCTGTAACCTATACAGAATCACCATGAATAACTCAGAAGATTCTGTCACATGAATAGTGTCAGGTGTCCTATGGTATGACATACTTGATAATGCAAGCACGAAGTTATATATGGTCGCGATATCAATATCTAGTGACGTTACACGACTCTGCGTACGGCGTCGACACCCGAATATTATTCGGACATTAAGCAACGTCTCATGGTCCTGGGTTGACTATGTAAATCACAGAAGTATATATATATATATATATATATATATATATATATATATATATATGAATAACTCAAGAAACAATATCAGATACTACTGCAAGTTTGGCAAGGTACACTTGCCTGGGGTTTGGGTTCCAACAGTTGCTTCGTTTACATTGGGATCTTCAGGTACTTCTCTGGTTGCTGAAATAAACATTACCATCATGCTCAGAAGATATCAAATAGCTAGAATTGCCTGTCCATAAGTCCAATTTGGACACAGGGGCAAAAGTGACAGTTTCTGGTCAATGTGAGGTCTACATGTAGCCTACTTCGCACCGAAAAACATACCAGAGACAAAGTTCTCCAAATTCGTCAAACTTAGTGTCTACAAGTCCAGAACGACGATACGAACCCAACGAAATATCCAGAACTGAATTCCGATGAGCCGATCACAAAATTGCCCATCAAGTGGAGCCGTGGGACCCACGATACGGAATTTTGTCAACGTTCTCAGAATCGAACCAAACTTGGGTCACAGGACCAAAAAATACTACGAGTCCGATGGCGCAAGTTTCGTTTCAAAATAATGAGCACACACAAAGTTATAACGAGTTCCAGAATAGGGCCGATACGGGATGTTGTCGACGGATACGGGTTGATTTTGGTGTGCACGCACATCCAAATCAACTTCCGCAAAATCCCACACGTCCGTATCGATGACGCGCACCTTTCGGTGAAGTTCGGACATGACCAAGTCACCTCGTTTAGCGGGACGCACCCAGTTTTGGGAAAAAAATAGGTTTTAAATAACCAAGTTTTTGGCCATTTTTCCCTGGAATTAATCACAAACTACAACATCATAAATCGAACAAAAATAGGGTTTTAAAACTTGGTCATAAGGTCTAAATTACTGTTCAAGTGGATTTTGAAAATAGTTAACAGGTTGCACGCAAAATGGTCGTGAACTTGAGAGTTCGGGACGAATTTCTGAATTTTCAGAAATAGGAATTTTTCCTGATTTTGTGTCACGATTTGCGACCGACACAGGACGCGATACCCCGAACGAGTTGTACGAAATTTAGAGAGGGTCACACGGTCTTCGCACAGGATTCGACAGAACAGAAAATGGTACAACGTACAGGGAGATACGAGGGCTAGAAGAGGGGTACCTCACTGATGTATACTGTTTATGGCAGGACGTCGCGGTGACATACTGCGGTGGCGGCGGTTGCTGTAGAGCTCGGCCGGCGGCGCTGATGGTGCTCATGGAGGGTCGATGGCAGGCAGGGACGTCGATGAGGGCGTCAGGCTCATGACGGAGGGCGTCGGGAGGCGGCGGAGCTCGGGACGGAGGCTGGCGGTGGTGGAGAGAAGGGGAGGTGGCGGTGGAGTGGGGTTCCGCGGGGGGGGGGGGGTTTAAAGGGAAGGGGAGAGGGAGAGGGGGAGCGGGGAGGCCGAGCGAGGTGGGGGACATGGGCGGTTGGCCGCGGGCGAGGCGGGGCGGTCGTGGGCCAGCGGAGGCGGGGCGTGGCCGGGAAACGCGGGCTAGGCGGGGGATTGTGGCTGAGGGTTTTGTTATCGGGTTCGGGTCAGTCTGGTCGGGATCCGCGAGGAACAACATCCAGATTGGGTTGCCAATATCGTGCTCGTTGTCAAAAAGAATAAGAAAATTTGAATCTGCATCAACTTCTGTGATCTAAACATCGTGTGCCCCAAAGACAAGTTTTCCCATTCGATCACTAACTTTATGATTGACAACACTTATGGCTTCGAGCGCATATCCTTCATGGACGAATTCTCTGGCTACAATCAAATCAAGATGTCTCCTGAGGATGAGAAGCATACATCATTCAGAACGCCGATAGGAGTATACTACTACACAGTCATTCCCTTCGGTCTAAAAAATGCAGGTGCTATATACCAACGAGCTATGAGAACTATTTTTATGAACATCTGCGCAAGACGGTGGAGTGTTACGTTGATGACATTACTGTCAACAGTCGCTCTAAAGATTATCACCTCTGAAATATGAGGACTGTGTTCGACCTAATGCGTGCACACCACCTCAATATGAATCCTACCAAATCCTTCCTGGGAGTCTCCAGCGACAAATTCCTAGGTTTTATCATCACTTTTCGGGGTATTCACATAGACCTCGACAAAACCAAAGTGTCACCCCCACATTTCATATTAGGAGTATTTTTGTCTTTTCATAATTAATGTATAAATAATTGCATAATATTTAATTATATTTAATTGTCGTAATTTTTATTTAATTGTTGCGCCTTACCGTTGCTTCGACATTTGGAGTGCTACCCTAGTTATTGCCTTCCAACAAATTCCATATCTTTGTCCTAGACATGCCTGCCTTCTTTTCTGACCTTTATGTAACTTATAATTATGTTCTCTTGTGCTTCATTTTAGTCGCACAATATTCGTCGCAAATATTTTTATTTAATTCAATATAAATCAAGCTTGTATCGTTGTGCGTTATATCAAATTTGGAGACACAATCTCGACCTATTTTGAGCAACCCAAATTAGGGCAATATTCTATTCTGAGTCTTCTTTATTCATGACACTTGTGTCCCACTTAAATTCAGTCCCTTGTACTTCTAATTTATTTTAGAACACCAATTGCATTTATTTTTAATTAATTAAACCAAACCCAACCTTGTGCAATTTTCCAATTGTTGGGCACTTTGGTGCAAGAGCGCATTAAGGTGTCCACCCCATTGGACACAATACGTGAATAAACCTATTTCCCCTTCATTGGTATTTTTCTATGATTTCTAGGAGTGTGTAATTCAACAGCAAGCTCCTTGAGACCCTGGCCCTCCAAACCGTGAACCGATGTAATCCTAGCCATCCGTTTGAATCCATTTGAATCATGGCCCCTTGAAATCCTACATGAGAGGCCCAATTCCAAGATGGGTTGACCAGTCAACCAATTCTAGGTCATCCACATCCTACTTGTATAAATATTCTTTTTCCTTATTTTTTCTTTTCTTTTCTATTCCTTAACATCTAAACTCCCAGCCGACTTATTCTTCTTCTCCTTCCTATTCACTCGTCTCCTTACCCATCCCCTCGTCGGAGCTCTCCACGCCGGAGATCCCTCATCGCCAACTCATCGACAGCCCGTTCCCTGGTGATCATCCGCCTGGCCGTAGTCCCGCCACCATTCCCTTCTCCTCGCCGTTCCTCATCTCCCCCGCCTAGTCCCTTATGGAGACCCGACTCCACGACGCTGGAGCAGCAGCACCGCCTCCTCCATCCCGTCCCTGGACCCCGAGCCTTCATCTCCCCGACGGCCATGAACCCCCATGACCGTCGAGTCCTTCCCCCCCTCACCGGAGACTCCTCGATCCAGTTCCCCACGGCCAACTCGCCGGCCTTCTCCCGCTGGACGACTGCACAACGTCGGAGAAGCCGACTGTCGACTGTTTGATAATAAACGAAAGAAATTAAAACTAGGTTTATACGAAACTCTTTCTTTGTTTACAAACAAGAAAAAGAAGTATAATTAATCCTATACGAGGATGTTAAGTACAAAAATTTGATTCTGGGGGAAATATTGCTATAGAAGTCTGATCTGCGGTCGATCACTTTATCCCTTAGACCACACGATGACGAAAAAGTGCTGTAGAAGAAGGAAAAGAAGCTTCAAAGACTGTAGGAAAGGTTGAACTCTCGTTGCCAAAGCTCTCTATAGGTGCTTTCTTGACCTTGACCTCTGTCTGTGACTCCTGAATTCTCTCCACCTTGGATCCGACCTCTGTCTCCTGTGGTTGGAGGTCTCTATTTATAGAGTTTGGTCACAGTAACTGACCAGTCGGTGTAGAAACCGAACAGCAGAGAGAGCTACACCTTTTACGCGGTGGTTATAATAACTGCTACCCACGTATGAATGATCTCCTGAATTAGCGTGTGACGCATGTCCCATTATGAGGTAATGCGTATAATCGCTCATCGAAGATCACGGCATGCAAGCCACGTAGGTAACTGCCCCTCGCGTAGAGAAGGTTGGCATAAAATCCAAATAACTGTCTCGTAGACATAAAAGCCAGATAGTTATCTTGTTGGCGTAGAAGCCAAGTAGCTGTCTGGTTGGCGTAGAAGCCGAGTAGCTGTCTTATTGGCGTAAAAGTCAAATAGCTGTCTTGTTAACGTAGAAGCCAAATAGCTGTCTTGTTGGCGTAGAAGCCGAGTAGCTGTAAAAGCCAAATTCTGCGTAAAACTTGATGCTGCGTAGGTAATAGGTAACCAGCATAAACTAGCCAATTATCCTTGTTGACCGAGGTCTTGAGCGTATTCAGGGCCAAATAGCCTTATTGCGTACCTTGCAAATATAGCCTAAATTGGCGTATTTCGAGGAGATAGCATACGGCGTACTCCTATAGTTGAAAATAGCCTGGTTGGCGTAATATGCAGGGATAGTGACGTGAGCATATTAGCCCTAATTTTAGCTCTCTCAGTCATTAAAAGTAGAACCAAATCTCGTGCATTAAATGCAGAGATCTACCCCATCTCACGCATTAACTGCAGAGACGTGCCTCGAGTTATGTACGAAGAACAGCTTTTGACGTGGCGGTTGGTTTCGTCTCATCCTGAGCGTAAAGCTCGTCTCTGCCTATGTAGAATAGGCATCATATTCCTTGAATGCGTAAACGATGCCTTATATCAAGGGTTATGTCACTAGACGACAGTCTGGGACTCTGTGCAGAGTTATCATTACAGCCGCCCTCTCGATCGCCGTGCAGCACTCTTTGTTAGGAGTCAGGTTCACTGCTTCGTCTGACAGGTTGATTCGAGGAATACGAAGAGTTCCTCGTATAACTTCCCGCTGTATTAAAAACAGACAGGTTTTACGCCGAAGTGGCGATGTAGCAACCTTTTTACGCCGAAGCAGTCTGGAAGGACTGCTTTACGCGGGTTGTTCTGGAGCTCAGTTTTACGCGGAGCAGCGTTGAAGCTTTGTTGTATGCCAATGGCTCTGAAGTCATATTTTACGCCACCCAGTGCTGGAGCTCTATTTTACGCGAGCTTCATACATATTTATGGATTTTACGTGTATAACTCCCCAGCGTATTTTTTATGCTTCTACAAGACCCCCTTCAAAGTTTTTAAATTCTTCGAAATTTAAAATACTTTGAATAAAGCATGAAACGGTCAAATTTGACTCGTTCTGCGAAGCTGATTTCTCGACAAAATTTTAGGAATTTGTTAGGATTTGATGTGTTCTCTTATGCCTATATAAAGGCAAGTGAGTGAACCTATCTTTCCACACATCCTTCACCAAAAGAGATGGTTGCCGAGATCCATTGGGCTGGCCTGAGGAAGAAGAAGATCATGCTCTTCCAGCCTGTAAGGAGCCGTAAAAATAAGCATCTTCGAGCAAATGTCCTCTGCAACGATGGATCATGGAAGGATATCATAGCTTCCTTTGCTCGGGATAATCAGCAATTTTATATGGCGATTCGTCCAGGAGAGAGGAAGGGTCTCATTTGGCCACACAGCTTGCAAGCTGATTCTCTTCCATTATGGCGCTGGGCGAAGGTAGGCAGTTTGGTCCTGTCTTCCAGTATTGTGTTGGGTTTGAATCCCTAACACAATTCTAGGACGCAGCTGCCATGGCGTATGGAGGGTGGGCTTGAATAATGCATGCCCAGTTCTGTATCCTTCCGCCATTAATTATTTTTTTGTTCATCAGCCGCAGAAGACGATGAAGTGCCGTAGAAGAAGACAAAGATCTCCACCAATATGAGAACCTGGCAAAACAGATTCTTGGCGTGATCTTAAATAAAAATAAGAAATCCTTTGTAGAAAAAAGATTTTCATCATATGTAATCATGAAAATAAAAAATCATTTGTAAACTGGATTTCCATCATATGTAATCTTGATCAATAAACTTGTCTTCTTTTACGCAAGCTGATTTGCCATATTTGCTGTGAGAAAGTCTGAATAATTTTACGTTGACACTGATAAAAGAATATCTGATCTCGTCCCGTCTTTTACACATAACGGAAGACGCATAGAAAGCTCCTTAGCATTAAGTTGTCTTGGAAAATCCAAGCTGTCATGCTGTTTTGGACGAGGAGTCGCGTAGAACTGTCACTTCTCTGATACGAAGAATTTTCTGTTCAGACCATCATCTTCAAGAATGGTTTCTCGAAAATCCCTTGAAGAAGGACTAGAAATGTCTGTCGAATAGGCCATACTTGAACTTGTGTAAAAGATTCTGACTGGACTTTGGATGAACTTCCAATGACCCAAGAAGAAAAGTCATCTTCAATGCTGACCTCTGTGTGTTTCAGGCACTTGGAATGTTTTGTAGCCAAAAAGGAGCATTTTTTGCGTAAACCCTTGGGATTGACCTTCTCGAAAAAGTCATAGACCATAGCATCTATTAGCTTCTGGACGTAAAATTATAGATCTGTAGCTTCTGTGCGTAAAACTGTAGATTTGTAGCCTCTGAGCGTAAAAGCTGCAGAGCGTAAAAACTGTAGATTTGTAGCCTCAGAGCGTAAAAGCTGCTGAGCGTAAAACCGTAGATTTATAGCCTCTGAGCGTAAAAGCTTCTGAGCGTAAAACCGTAGATTTGTAGCCTCTGAGCGTAAAAGCAGCTGAGCGTAAAACCGTAGATTTATAGCCTCTGAGCGTAAAATCCGGATCCGTTACGCAGCATGACTGTCCGTCTTCTTTTTTCAAATGATAGGCTGACATGGTCCCAAATCATAACCGAATATTGAATATCAGATTTGGTTAGAGATTCGAAGAGTTATCTGAACTCTATAAATAGCCCAAGGTGTTGAGAGAGAAACTCTCTATCTGTCTTCGCAAAATCCTTGCTTTCCAAAAAACCTTTCTTCTTCGTCTTTTTCCTGAGAACTCAGATTCGCCATGGCACCTAAACAAGCTTCCACTACTAAGGGAAAGAAGGTCGCTTCCTCATCTAGCCCCATTGCTCAAACATGAGCCACTCCCATTAGACTGAGCGAATCCCGATCTGAACGTAGTGCTCCACCGTCGAGCTGTGCTCCAGACATTACAGGTAAAGACTTTGAGAGGAAAAACCCTTCGCACACATTGTGCGTGTATGCGCAAGGTCATCTACTGTTCTAAGAACCTCTTCGAGAAAGATGATGCACAGAGATATTTTATTATTACGCCCACATTCCTAATGTGTCAGCGTAAAAACTCCAAATTTTTGCAATCTGACGTAAAAACTCAGACTGTCGAGATTTGGCGTATACTACAAACTTTGAGTTTTACGTGCTGGATATGAATTCTGGCGTAAAAATTCAAATTTTGTCAATCTGGTGTAAAAGCTCAGACTGTTAGATACGGCCAACCTTGAGTTTTACGCAATGGAAAATAGTTTCTAGCGTAAAACTCAAGTTTTTGCATTCTGTCGTAAAAACTCAGACTGTTAATTTTTGGCGTATAATGCCAACCTTGAGTTTTGCATACTGAAAATGGATTCCAGCGTAAAACTCAAGTTTTTGCAATCCGGCGTAAAAGCTCAGACTGTTAGTCTTTGGAGTAGCCTGCAAGAATGTAATGTCTAGTGTAAAAACTGACTTATTTTCTTGCATTTTGCAGTGGACTTGCAGATTTCTCCTTTGGCTGAAGTTATGGGCTCTGCTGCCGGGATGTTGAGCTCAAACTACCTGGAGGATTTTTCCCATGTGACATTCCCCATCTCTGGCGCCAATTATCCTGAAGAAAGGGGAACCCTGATCTTATCCCAAGGAGAACGCATGCTGCTGAGTTTGATCAGTGGGGAGCCCCTGACATACATAGATGGGACGAAGTATAAGAAACCAGGTTTCTTGTTCGGGGATATCATCGACAAATAATCCCAGACCAAGCCCAAGAAGGAGGATTGGGTTTTTACTGCTGAGGGCACGGTCATGTATCTGCCCAGGATGCCCAAGGATTATCCTATCTCAACATTCTTCTATGCCACACATTCTAGGAAGATGATGTGGACTCTGACTTCATATCTTCACGGTCGACCGGGGAAGATTTTATATAACAAAGGATTGAACCGAGGGGCCTATATGAGCAGACCTTCAGACCCAATTATGCCCTTTAGGGGATTACTGCCGGGTAGCATGCCGAGTGAGGATACGTCGCTGATCCAGCCGGTCCAAATATCGACCTTCTGCAATGATTTTATGGGGCAGGGAGGAGTGTACCCTAAGGTCAATCCTCGGACCAGTGGATGGCTTAGCCCCGGAAATCTTCGATGGGCCAGTTTAACTGTCTGGGCCCTGAAGCACTTCGAGATAGAATTGGAAAGTATTAACTTGTTCGCGGCTGTGAGCACCACAAGTGTTGGGCTGCCTGTCAACCCTAACTTGTTCTTAGACTTGATGGAGCGATACAATTCGCTTACCGGGACTTTTGCCACTTCGCTAGGTGAGTTGGGCTTGGCCCTGCATGAGATGGTGGAGATTTCCAAGCTGCCAATAGGAGACACTCCTTATGAGGAGTACGTTTCCATAAATAGGGAGCTGAGGGATACAAATCCTCGGGCGGTGGCAGTGTACCAGGAGCTGATGAGCCATTACCTTGCCTACACCACTTTCTACAAAGAGCCCTCTGATTTGGCTCATATCAATAAATGGGTATCCTACCTTTTCTTCCACCAGGCCAGAAACGCTAAGCCAGACAAGGTTGTAGATAGCCAAGATAAGCCCTTGAACTTCCTGAGCATGCTCAGTGCCAACACGATCAATGACCTTATTGAAGACGCAGGGGCTCCGGATTATACTCTCGATGAGGAGATAGGGGTTATCCTGCAGGCACAAAAGCCTTCAGTTATATGAGGCATTATCGCAAGCCTCTGTCAAGGGAAGCTCAACTGGCTGGCTTCCTCTCTGTCTGGCTACGCCGATGGATAGTGCCTGGCATCGCGTCTGCGGATCCCATACATCGTAACACCTATGGCCCGCAGTGCGTTTGGTATTCGGAGCAAGATTGGGCCTGCTCCCTACCATGGTGTGTAGAATACAAGCTGGCCTGAGGGCCATTACTGATGGGCTGCTAGCTGATGATACGCAGCATGAAGGATTTCCCCGAGTGGAATTACCATTCCTATACTTGATGGGATGGTTAATTCTTCATAACACCAGGGTGATGTCTCCCGGTCCTGCCAGCGGTTCGGGAAATAACTTCTTGTTGAACTACAAGAATTCCTTTTGGAACGTAGCGAGCGTCATAGATTGTCGGCGAGCATTAAATTTTGCCCACAGCTGAAAGCTCTTCTGTATCGTCCCCCCCGTACATATCAATCAACAGGGGAGGAAACTTAAGGATGAGGGCCATGGGAGGACCATTCTTTCTCCTGAAGCCTTCTACTGGTTGGTCTGCATTAGACCTTTCCATTTGCTGTACAGAAGTGAGGACCACTGCTACCTGGAGCCTTATTTGCCCAGTCGGTTCGCCAGGCAATTTGGGTATGACCAGTTGCATGTGGGGAATCCCATCACCAGTTTCAAGTCCAAAGGTGGACTTATTGATGGAGCCAGAGGACGGCATTACTTCATCACGGGCTGTACTGGTACAACTTTTGCTGTGCCCGCGACTTCTCTCTCCATGGAGTTGCGCATTCTGCACTCGTACGCGCAGTTCTATACGTCCATCAATACCTTCCATCGTGATTTTGATGTGCATGGAAGTTTTCGGATGCCCTCCCATAGGTCTACTGTGAGGGAGAAGATTCAGTCTGTTTCCTCGGATGAAGATGAAGACACCGCCGGGGCAGACGAGTCTTGTTGATAATACCGAGAGGTGTAATAGCTCCGCCAGCAGAGCCTCTCGTTATCCCCCAGAAACGGAAGGCTTCCACTCTGAAAATACCTTTCCCCCGCAAGAAGAAGACTGCCCGAGGTCCGAAAAGGGCTTCCACCAGGGGGCTTCTAGGAGTGAGCCTGTCGTTTCCCCTATTGGGGATGATTCTTTGATCAGAGGTCCTTCGCCTTTTAGAGAGGGAAGCTCCATAGTTCCGGTTGACAGTACCGGAGATTCTTTGCTCGAGACTGCTGTCGCTACTACCGCTACTGGTAGTGCTTCGAGGTTGCCTTCGAGGCCGAGCCTATTAAGAATATCTTTATCCAGACAAATAATGGGAATAACCCCTCCTTCGTCTGTAAGTATTTCCAGCGAGATTCCATCCGATGAACCTCGAGTGGATCTGGGTGAAGACTGGGAAGACTACCCGCCAGTGTCAGTTGGTACACCCTCTTCTCCAGGTATGACAGCTTGTCTAGCATCATTAAGAGATGATTTAGCTATACAGGCTACAGACGCAACATACATGCCATCGGCCATGGATAAATATTGTCTTCATATTTTCTTCATGAAAATTAACATCAAATTGATATTAACTTTCTCTTGTCTTCTTTTCAGGTGAAGACATCTCTGGGGAGGGCGGAGTTGATGCAACTTCTGATTTTGTTGCAGACCCATTTAATGAAACGATGGTGATCGACGTCGAAGAAGAGTGTTTCGAAACTGCCGATCTATCATCCGCGACATTCTCGGGTGTCATCCCGCCAGTGGGAGTTCAAATAGCATGAGGGGAGGATGAACCCACCATCTCGTCCGTGCCTCTTTCGTCGAGTATACCAGCAACTTCAACTGTTGTTGGTGTCTCTTCTTTTATCGTGTCTTCTGTTGGAGCAACGACTGTGGCGACATCCTCTGCAGTCATTCCTGGAAGAAGATTTACTGATATTGTGGCCACTCCCGGCGTTCATTCGAGCTTTGCTATGCTAGTCGATCAATACACTAGCATATTCTATCTCACTTTGAAGGAGTTAATATCACTGGTGCTGGAGAAGAACTTAGGTTTCGATGCTCTGAAGATGTCCTCCAATCTCCTTATCGTGCAGATTAGAAATTTTAATAATAATGACAGAGCTGATGCGCTAGAGCAAATAGTTAATGGTTTGGAACAACCCATTAACGAGTATTTGCAACTATCTCGGGACAGCATCGACGATCTGGTTCAAGCTAAGTATGACTCCTTAACTGCAGAGCTTGCTGAGCAAATGGAAATTCTGAACAAATCCATCCAGGAACAGCAGCAGGAGATGGATAAAGAGCGGGCTGTCTTGGTGGATTTTATTCCTCAGCTAACTAAGTACCAGGCCAAATATGAGGGAGATGAAGCGAGGGTTCGAGATTTGGAAGCTGAACTCGCTCAGGCCAGGGAGAGGCTTCTCAAGAAATCGGCAGCTCGTGATGTATTTAAGGGCCAAGTGGAGATAGCTCAGCAGAACTTGACGCGTGCGGGTGTCAACCATGCTAGTTTTGTTGATGCTCAGTCCGAACTATCTCTCTTGAACGACGACGAGGTAAGGCTGGAATGGGCTCACAACCATATTTTAAACTCCAGGAATAATAGGATGGCTGCTTTGACGCGACATATGAGGGATTTAACTGCTCCTCCCCAATGATGTATCTTTTTGCTTCCTCTGTAATTTTGCTATTCCCAGAGATAATAAAGATATTTTTTCTGATTTTGTGGACCGATCACTTTTGAATAAAAATGATAGGCAAAGATGAAAGTGATATCAGAGGTAATATGGACATGATATACTTTCGGTAAGCTTCACTTGGATATATCTATTCAGAGGTTATATGGACATGATAGAATATGCTCCAACTAAATTTGTATACAAAACATTATCAGAGGTAATATGGACGTGATAGGTTTTGAAGTTTCAAATTAGTCAAACATATCTATTCAGAGGTCATAATAACATGATAGAATATGATCAACCAATATTTATCTGTAGTGTCATCAGAATAAAATCTTCATCATACTCCTCTGAGCAAAGAAGATTAGGCATAGAACTTCTTCAGAAATTTGTCGTTGATAGGAGCCATTATTAAATCTCCATTAGGCTAGGCTAATCTGTAGGCGCCATTTGAGAACGTCGTTTCAATCACATAAGGACCTTCCCATTTAGGCTGGAATTTGCCCTTACTTTTGTGTGTAATGATCATTGGCCTCTTCACAGCTAGAACTAACTTGCCAACTTTGAACACTCTTTCCTTCACTTTTCGATTAAAAGCTCTGGAAATGTGTGCTTGGTAGAACGCAATACGCTGCTGAGGTTGAAGGCGTTTCTCGTCTAAGCCTTCTAGCTCTTGAAGCCTTAAGTGATCATTATTTTCCTGTGTCAACTCATTAGCCACGGCTATTCTGAGTGATAGAATTTAGATTTCAATGGGGAGAACTGCTTCACACCCATAAACTAATGAAAATGGGGTACAATCTGTTGGTGTTCGTACCGTTGTGCGATATGCCCAGAGACATTCCCACAGCTTCTCATTCCAAACTCTTTTGTTCGAAGAGACGAAAAATTTTAAGAGTTTGATGATAGTTTTGTTGAAGGCTTCCGCCAGACCATTAGCAGCAGGATTATAAGCCGTCGAGGCCATATTCTGTATCCGATTCTTATCGCAAAATCGGTGAAATGATTGGCTGATGAATTAAGGCCCGTTATCATGAATTATCCTCCGGGGTATCCCAAAGTGATAAATTACATGATCCTTAATAAAGATGATCACGTTGGATGTCTTTACCTCAGCAAGAGGGATTGCCTCCGCCCATTTAGAGAAATAATTCGTGATAGCCAATATGAACCGATATCCTCTAGAAGAAGACAGGTGAATAGGACCAATGATATCCATACCCCATGCTTCGAAGGGCCATGATACAATTATAGGGTGTAAATACTCAGAAGGCTGATGTATAAAATCTATATGAACCTGACAGGCTTTGCATTGTCTTGCATATTTTACAACATCTGCAATCATGGTAGGCCAGTAGTAGCCCATCCTCCTGATACGATCCTGTAACTTAGGACCGGGTTGATGTGCTCCACATACACCGTCATGAGCTTCTCAGATAACCCATTTTGCATCATCGTCAGAGAGACATCGTAATAGCAGTCCATCGTATGTTCAGCGATATAGACATTGTAAAGACGCATCAAAATAGAAGCGTAGTGATCATCTTTTGATGGATATTGCTTCTTTAGGATCCTCTGGTAAGATTCCGTATGACACGAAGTCTATAAAGGGACTTCTCCAATCTCTCTTAGGAGGAACCGTGTTTATAGCATAGCTGCGTTCTATGTGAAAATTATTTTTTACATAGAATAAATCTCTGTTAAGAAGGATCACCGAATTTTGCCTTATTATAGGAATAGCTAGATCTGCAGCTAGGCTGGCCAGAGCATCAGCTTCCAAATTTTGAGATCGAGGCACGTGCTCTAGGAAGAATTCTCTGAAAGACATGGCAATCTCGATCGTTGCTTGGTGATAAGGAATGAGGTCTCGATTGCGGACTTTATATATTCCTCTGACCTGATTGACGATCAGCTGAGAATCACCAAAATCTTCCAGGTATTCAACATCCAATTCTTTAGCGCCTTGAAGCCCGATTAGTAGGGCGTTATACTCTGCCACATTATTAGAGCAGGGTTCGCTAAGAGAATATGCTCGATAGATGACGAGTTTATCAGGAGTCACCAGGATAATTCCTACTCCTAAAACCACGTTTTTCCTAGGACCAGTCCTGGAGGCACCATTGAAGAATAGCTACCATATATCACCTTCCATTGCGGAATTACATTCTGCAACTTCGTCGAGAATGTCCTCGTATAGTTTAGAGGTTTCTGGAATTGGATGAGCAGCTAAGAAATCAGCCATGGCTTAACCTTTGATGGACTTCTGAGGGACATACACCATATCATACGGTGTTAATAACATCGCCCAAGTCGTGAGTCAGGAATTACGAACACTTGGCTTATTCATCAATACCCGAAGAGGGTTGATTCTGGAGATGATATAAATAGTTTGGCCCATGACGTAATGTCGCATCTTCTGAATAGCGAACATTCGGGCCAAGCATTCTTTTTCTACTGGATTGTACCGGTGTTCAGCTCCGACCATCATCCTGCTTAAATAGTAGATAGCCTGTTCATGACCCTCATTGTTCTTCTGTGCGAGGAGAGCTCCTAAAGAATGATCCATTGCTCAAACATACAACAAAAATAGTCTTCCTATGACGGGAGGTACTAAAACTAGAGGATTAGTAAGATAGCGTTTGATATCATTAAACGCTTGCTGACAGTCTTCATCCCATACGAATGACACATCTTTCTTCATCAGGCGAGAAAAAGGTTGACATCTCCCAGAGAGGTTGGATATGAATCTCCTAATATAAGCCAGACGACCTTGAAATCCCCTAAGTTCCCTCAGATTACGGGGTGGTCTCATTTCTAAGATAGCCTTCACTTTATCAGGGTCCACTTGATTGCCTTTAGCGGTAATGACAAATCCCAGGAATTTGCCACTGGATACACCAATAAAGGACTTTGTAGGATTCATTTTGAGTTGATGTTGGCGCATCAACTCGAATACTGTCTTCAAGTCTTGGATGTGATTATCCTTGAGGCGGCTTTTGACAGCAATATCGTCTATATAATATTCTACTGTTTTGCATAAGTGCTCATGGAATATGTTACTCATAGCTCGTTGATATGTAGCCCCGACATTCTTCAGTCCGAAAGGCATAACCGTATAGCAATATACCCCTAATGGTGTCCGGAAGGCAGTATGCTTCTCATCTTCAGGATTCATCTTAATCTGATTATATCCTGAGAATCCGTCCATGAAAGACATGCGCTCAAAACCGCACGTATTATCGATTATGACGTCTGTAATGGGAAGAGGGAACTCATCTTTAGGGCAGACCGTATTCAGATCTCGAAAATCGATGCAAACACGTACTTTCCCACTTTTCTTCATGACCATGACAACATTGGTGACCCAGTCAGGATATTATTCTTCCCGGATGAACCCACAGGCTATTAGCTTCTTGATTTCAGCTTCAATGGCATCCATCATATCCGGACAGAACCGGCGTTGGTGCTGCTTCACAGGCTTCGAATTGGGCCGTATGTTGAGTTTATGGGTAGCCACTTTAGGATCAAGACCTGGCATATCCTCATAATTCCACGCAAAGACATCAATATATTCTTTTATCAGTTGGATTATTTCTTCCCTTTCTTCTTCGAAAAGATGTTACTGATAAATATCGGCTTTGGTAAAAATTTATCCCCAACATCGACTTGGATAACTTTATCTTCAGTGGTGGTTCTCTTTGCTCGAACCGGAGTTCCCATTTTGTATCCATTTGCTGAGCCCATAATTCATCTTCAAATGGTTCAGATTCTTGTTCCTCTATTTCGAGAGAATCTGTCAACACCATATTTACTGATAATACCTGTTCGAGTTCATCTTGAAAAGAGGAAATGGTTTCCTCACTTGACTCAGAGTCATTGGAAGTTGTAAGATGTGTGGTATACCCTAACCCAAAACGAGTTCGTTGACAGTAGGGATCACCATGCAACGGTATTCGTCTGCCTTTCCCATAGTTGAGGCCTGGCTCCAACTTCAAGTCATAACCCATAATTTGTATAATCTTCAAAGCTTGTGGGCTATATCTGTAAACTTGCATTTTCCCAGCATCATATTCGTGAGAATCTTCTGGTACAATTGGTTTATTCTGCATGCGATCGAAGACTATTGGAAGCTGATCGTTACGAGTAGGTGGGACAATAAAGATAGAATCTTCATGTGGTCCATATGTCGTGATGACATTAGATGTTGACGCCACTTCCCACACATACGGATGATAGGAGTCTATAGCTTCCAAGAATTTTTGTGCTATAGGTTCTATATCGTTATGGGGGGAGGATTCCTGATTTGGAAATTGAGCGTCAATATACTGGAAAAGAGATTCTTCACTATCGTCAGAAACCACGTTCCCGGTTGTATTTACATCAGTCGGCTGCTTGTTGCGCCTGAGGTTGATGACCAAAGGTGGAGGCTTCTGGTTCAAAGTGATCACTAGATGGTCACTTCCTCCTCCCGATTTGGTTCTGCTCAAGTGGATAGCCATGGGTTCCATGACCTTCGGACGGGTAGTCCGCCCTTTCACTTGGATTGACAAAGGTTGCACAGTAGATGGTTCTGCTGGCTCCCGGTAGGATTCCTCTTCCGTCTTGCCTGACACCTCCTTTATATAGTCTTGGGTGTACAACATGACATCAGAATAGTAGAATTCAACTCCTTTGAAAGGATTAAGATCCGCAAACTCTGTTTTTACTGTCCCTTGGACATTTACATATTTGAAGCATTGATGTAGAGTGGAAGGGACAATATTGTGATCGTGGATCCAAGGTCTGCCCAACATAATATTGTAAGACACCTCTGAATCAATAACGTAGCATGTAGCCACTGATCTAAGGTCACCAATCTGGATCCTCAGACGAATCTTCTCCAACGGTTTGCTCTTTCTGGCATTAAAGCCCACGATTGTGGTGTTAGTGTAAGCCAGTTCGCTTGTAGGGATTCTCAACGGTCTTAACAGACTGTGAGGGATAATACTGATCGACGATCCCAGATCTATGTGAATTCGGTCTACCTCCATGGAGCCAACATATCCGGTGTAATAACGGGGCCTGTCATGCTTGTTATGTTTCAACAACATGTCCTCTTAAGTGAAAGTGATATTAGGGACCACTTCCATCACACTATGGCATTGAGGGCATGCCACAGGCTCTTTATCAGGGGACTTGAGCTGAGTCAAGCATACATCTGCCTGCATTAACGCTTCACTCAAGGCTTGATGAGTATCTTTGGATAGCCTTAGGAGCTCGAAAATGGATAATCTGGCTGGTGTATTAGCCAATTGGGCCAAGATATCAAAGTTATATGGTTTTTCTAAACCTTTGTTTTGAATATTCTTTAAAGGTTTATCAAAACAAACTTCTTTTTGCGTACCCTTGTCCATTAAAGTTGGTCTAGAAGGACCTGCCTCTGGTATAACAGGTTCCGACTCTGGAGGTTTGGCGGCTGAAGTGTCTGTCGTCGATTCTCCCTGGTTTCCTCCATAGTCCTTGAGGTAGGCCTTGCCTGACCGGGTCCCGGTTGCCAAAGTCTCTTCTTCTGATGTCGGGGATATTGCAACCATATGGCATGGTTTGCATCTTGAGTTCTTTTTAGACTTAGCTTTAGCAGCTTGAGTCTTTTCCTCAATTTCTGATACCAGATCTGGATAAACCCATATAATCTCACCACGCTTTGTAGTTAGGGGTACCAGGTCATGATTTTGACCCCTGGTCGGCGGGAGATTAACAATGTTCATCATCGTTCGTGGAATAGGTACTACCTCATCCGGGACTTCTTGAGGGGGCAGATTGCCAAACTGGAGTGAGATCATGTTGGCTGTGACCGTTTTCTCGCTATTACGCAGAGTGATGGCCTTGGCGTCAATCAGCTCCTGGATTTTCCTTTTTAGCATATAACATGCCTTTGTGGGGTTATGTATGTATCTGTGGAAAATGCAGTACTTAGGGTTATTGGTACTGTCGACTTCATTAGGTCGCTTTACCTCGGGGAGAGTAAGCTTGCCACTTTTGACTAGACAATCGAATATACTCGGAATATCGTCGTCGGCAAAAGAATACTCTTCTTTAGGCCTGGAAGTCCCAGGATTTGTCTGCGTAGTCACCGGAGTGTGTTGCCTGGACGTGTTGATTGCCAGAGCTTCCTTCCCTTTGGAACTATGAGCATGATCGTTATTGGAAGATGACCGCTTCCCTCTATCAGAGGTAGAGATCATGATTCCATTGTCACGCGCCTTTCGACTGTTATCTTCAGTGGCTACAACTGAGATAATAAATGAGGGCCAATCATGGAATTGATATGGTCCCGTGAATACTGAGATTAGTGGGAGAAGGTTCTTCCTGCAAATGTCCACCAAGGTAGAATCCGAAACTCTGGAGGCATCTGCAAAGTAGCCTGACGAAAATGTTCGATAAAAGTACGAACGCTCTCCTTCTCCTTCTGCTTTACTTCGATAAGTGATGACATAGACATGTCCATCCCTCCTTTGTAGAATCGGGCAAAAAACAGAGTCTTGAAATCTTCAAAGGAAGTAATGCAGTTGTCCGCAAGACTGCGGTACCACTGATAGGCCACTCAAGACAGACAGCCTTTAAATACTCGAGTGAGAAGGGCGTCATTCCCTTGCAACAACACCGTCATCATGCTAAAGTGGTTCATGTACTGGCTCGGTGACGTCTTTCCCTCAAACAAAACCATAGCCTGTGGTTTGTATTTAGGTGGAAAAGGGATCTCGTCCCAGATAGCTGGGTATGGCTGGTTGATTCCCAACTTCTTGAGATGATCCTTATGCTTCAAGGCATCAAATTGGGCTTTGAATTCCTGAACTGTCTGCATCGGATCTTCAGTTGGGAGAGGGACCGCAGATTGGTGAGAGATCGGTTGTATTGTAACTCTAACAGGAGGCAATACATTCTCTGAGTTAAGAAGTTGAGGAGCCGCTGACTCTTGATTTAGCACAGGCTCCTGGTTTGCATTGGATGGTGGTAGGACCACCCCCACACGTAGTTGAGTCAAAGAAATCGATGTTTGAGCCATTGCAGCTGCATGTTGAGTCACCATCATCTGACGCATACTCTCCATCATGGAATGCATCTCTTTAAGTGATGCTTCTAATACAACGATGCGTTGGTCAGTACTTCCTGATGGGGAAGCCTCTTCGTGTTCATCTCCAATAGCATAGACTTCCATTTCTCTGGATGCTATTGAAGGATTAGTATAGATCTTTGTAGAGATTGAGTCTATACTTTCAGTATCCGATTTGGGAAACTGGCGACCCCCAGTGTCAGAATCAGAAGAATATAAAGCCGGTTGTCGTGACCTCGAACGGGTGTTTCGAAACACACCAACTTTAATATTCTCAAGGAGTCTATCGAATCTCCTTTGGCTTGGAGTTCTAGAGGGATGAAGTCTTGAATTTGACCTTCCTCTAGGAATATGTGAAGTCATGTTCACTGATGCGAATGTCGGCTCTTCTTCCTGTAAAGACAAAGAGTAGTTCAACCGGTCAAAAACTGACCGTTTTGCCTTAGAACAGCAGTAGTTAACTACAACTTTATGACTATTACAATAATGCTCCCTAGGGGGTGTAATAGACATGTTAGAAGATCACCTGTCTTTATGCTTCTGGATCAAGAAATCACGCAAATTAGGGGGATTAACAGAAGAAGAAGAAAAAGAAGGCTTATTCTGCCTTTTTATATCAGTAGGAGCACGGATATTGGGAACCATGACCCTCTCTCTGCCATAAGTATACAGCAGTTCGCCATGTGAGTGGCATATGATCCATCATCCGTCTGGGGAGTATATTTCCCCATGAAGCAGGTCTTCTTTACGCGGATAGGCTTATCCTGGCATAATTTGGAGCTTTGTACAGATTCACGTAAAACAAGAGTCCGCGTAATCTTCTCCTTTTGGTGGCGTACAACTCTAGAGGTCAGGAGATTTGCCATGCGTTTTTCCTTGATGTGATCCAAGGATCCATCGGATACATTTTTACGCGCAAGGCGCGTTTGAATTTTTTGCGCTGGCACTGAGGCCTTGTCAAAAATTTTGTCTGCCACGTCACAAACGGGAGACGAAGTTTTACGCGCGGGGCGTGTTTTAAATTTCTGAATTGGCGCTGAGGCTTTATCAAAACTTTTGTCTACCACGTCACAGACGGGAGATGAAATTTTACGTGCGGGTGCGTTGTAGACTTCTGAATTGGCACTAGGGCATTGCCAGAAGTTTTGTGTGCCACGTCACAGACGGGAGACGGGTTTTTACGCACAAGGCGTAAAGGACGCGCTGTCACAACCTTGTTAATCGGAGAGAGAGTCCGCAAGAATGGTAGAGGATGTCCGGAGCATCCATACTTTACGCAATTTCCTGTTGTCTTGGACAGAGAGGGAATGAGAGCTACCCCCTGCTCGAAGTATGTCTTCGTAAGCCGATTGGTCGAATTGGACGACCAAAGTCTTCTTCGTTGATCCTACGGATACAACATCGTGTTGAGCAATGACTTTCTCGTCATATAAGAAAGTAGTCCCCAGCAGATTCGCCATCTTGTGTTTGATAATAAACGAAAGAAATTAAAACTAAGTTTATACGAAACCCTTTCTTTGTTTACAAACAAGAAAAAGAAGTACAATTAATCCTATACGAGGATGTTAAGTACAAAAATTTAATTCTGGGAAAATATTGCTATAGGAGTCTGATCTGCGGTCGATCACTTTGTCCCTTGGACCACACGATGACGAAGAAGTGCTGTAGAAGAAGGAAAAGAAGCTTCAAAGACTGCAGGAAAGGTTGAACTCTCGTTGCCAAAGCTCTCTATAGGTACTTTTTTGACCTTGACCTCTGTCTGTGACTCCTGAATTCTCTCAACCTTGGATCCGAGCTCTGTCTCCTGTGGTTGGAGGTCTCTATTTATAGAGTTTGGTCACAGTAACTGACCAGTCGGTGTAGAAACTGAACAGCGGAGAGAGCTGCACCTTTTACGCGGTGGTTATAATAACTGCTACCCACGTATGAATGATCTCCTGAATTGACGTGTGACGCGTGTCCCATTATGAGGTAATACGTATAATCGCTCATCGAAGATCACGGCATGCAAGCCACGTAGGTAACTGCCCCTCGCGTAGAGAAGGTTGGCATAAAAGCCAAATAACTGTCTCGTAGGCGTAAAAGCCAGATAGTTATCTTGTTGGCGTAGAAGCCAAGTAGCTGTCTGGTTGGCGTAGAAGCCGAGTAGCTGTCTTATTGGCGTAAAAGTCAAATAGCTGTCTTGTTGGCGTAGAAGCCAAATAGCTGTCTTGTTGGCGTAGAAGCCGAGTAGTTGTAAAAGCCAAATTCTACGTAAAACTTGATGCTTCATAGGTAATAGGTAACCAGCGTAAACTAGCCAATTATCCTTGCTGATCGAGGTCTTGAGCATATTCAAGGCCAAATAGCCTTATTGCGTACCTTGCAAATATAGCCTGAATTGGCATATTCCGAGGAGATAGCATACGGCATACTCCTATAGTTGAAAATTGTCTGGTTGGCGTATTTCAAGAAGATAGTGTACGGCGTGCTCCTATAGTTGAAAATAGCCTGGTTGGCGTAATATATAGGGATAGTGACGTGAGCATATTAGGCCTAATTTTAGCTCTCCCAGTGATTAAAAGTAGAACCAAATCTCGTGCATTAAATGCAGAGATCAGCCCCCATCTCGCGCATTAACTACAGAGACGTGCCTCGAGTTCTGTACGAAGAACAACTTTTGACGTGGCGGTTGGTTTAGTCTCATCCTGAGCGTAAAGCTCGTCTCTGCCTGTGTAGAATAGACAGCATATTCCTTGAATGCGTAAACGATGTCTTATATCAAGGGTTATGTCACTAGATAACAGTCTGGGGCTCTGTACAGAGTCATCATTACAGCCATCCTCTCGATCGCCGTGCAGTACTCTTTGTCAGGAGTCAGGTTCACTGCTTCGTCTGACAGGTTCATTCGAGGAATACGAAGAGTTTCTCATAAAACTTCCTGCTGCATTAAAAGCAGACAGATTTTACGTCGAAGTGGCGATGTAGCAACCTTTTTATGCCAAAGCAGTCTGGAAGGACTGCTTTACGCGGGTTGTTCTGGAGCTCTGTTTTACACGGAGCAGCATTGAAGCTCTGTTGTACGCCAATGGCTTTGAAGTCATATTTTATGCCACCCAGTGCTGGAGCTCTGTTTTACGCTGGCTTCATGCATATTTGGGGATTTTACGCATATAACTTCCCAGCGTATTTTTCATGCTTCTACATCGACCTGCCATCCCCATCTCGTCGACAAACTCGACTGAACCCAACGCCGCCATCCCGGTCATCCTCCCTGCCGCCTTCGACTGAACTTGTCGGAGTTCATCAACCCACTGTCAGTCACTCGCTCTTCGCCGTCTCCTTCGAGCAGTCCCCACCGGAGCAGCACCCTGCTGTCCTCCTCACCAAGCCCTCCAACTCCGGCAGCCCGGCCTCCTCCTCTTCGATCATCATCATTATCGACCCTACCTCGATGAACTCTATAACCATTATCATCATCATTATCTCTACCATTATCATCACGAATCGTCATTGCCTTCATCACCATCGCCATCGTCGTCATCAACGTCGTTGACCTCGTCGTCGTCAACACCATCGTCGTCGTCGTGCCCGTGCGCAGGTTCGTTCCTGCCCTCATTTAATGGGTATACCATTGGTATATATATATACATATATAAATATAGTATATATACTCAATTAATCTACATTGGTATATGAGTATTGTTCAATTGGTACAGTATAGTATGTACATATATTTAGTATGTGTACATTATTCAATATGATGTATATATATATTGTTCAACTAGTATATATTATATATGTAATTAATTGGTATACATGTATTATATATGTATTTAATTTGGTATATATATATATATATATTGAGAGTATTAATGCTAGTTAATAATAATATAATTATATATGTACTAGGTGACCCGAGCGTAATTACGGATACCCGTAGCTATCTTGACCTGTGATCATGTAGCATGTTAGAAGACTGCCATAGGTACACCGACGTACCGGCAAGACCCGTATCACTGACTGTCTGATTGCACAGCATTTGTAGACACGACACCCGTACAATTTGACGCACACTTGACCCTAGTTGACCAGTATCATACCTAGCGTGGCCCTGAGTTCAGTGCATTTTTATTGTGTATTAGTGTAACATCTGATGCAATATTGTATTATGTGATATACCTATAAGATTGTTGGATTGTTCAGACAAGACTTCAGAATCAGGTTATTGGTATTGCCAGCAGCAGGACCCCAGGCGAGTACATTCTCTGATAGTTTCCATTATGTTGATTATCTCTATAACTCTTGTTGTATAGCGTACATGACTCTGACACTATTATTTACACGAGTTGGCATCATTGAGACCTGTCATGAGGAGTCGTGATTGGAATCCATCGTGCTAGCTGGAGAAAACGGGGAAATATTAGTAGCTTATGTGATCATACCCAACTTTACATGCATCATAGCTCACCCACACCTCACGTTGGTGCAGCCTTACCATTACATGCCTCATCGCTGTTACATGTGGTTAGCCTGACCTTGCAGGGATGATCGCTAAAATGTAATGAGTCATATAGTCCCAAGCCGATCATATGATATGCTGATGTTTCACACACTTAGTTAGATGATTCTTGACATGTATCTCTAGTATATTGATTTAGCATCTCTACATGTTCTAGTTATTGTTCTTGTACACACTTACATACCAGTTCATTGTTCTTGCGTGTACTTGTATTTCTATTTCACTACTAGATGTACATTGATGATGACATGCTCCAGTATTTCTTTATTCCAGTATCCCATTATTCCAGTATTTCTTATTGTCAGTATTCATATCTGTCTTGTATTTCTTTACACTGTGTTATAGTTTTTGTTAATATATGTGGAACTGCTGTTAGAGGTGTATTTCGTTCCAATCCTGACTGGATATTTTTTTCCAGACTGCAACTTAGAGGACTTGTTTCCGACATACTTGGAGACTTGGATGTTATTGATTGCAGGTTAGATTATTTATTGTAGTTTAGACTTGTCTTGTATTTCATTGTTTTCTTCGGTATCTTATCGTGCTCTAGTTTTTGTGATTGAGTATATTCCATATTAGTATTGTGATATCTGTGCCTCCTTATAGAGTTGGATATTCAGGTGAGAGTGATTAGCTAGTATTGTGACCTAGACAGCGTTCTACCGCCGATGCTGCGGCGTAGGATGGACGTACCCACGCTCTCGTGCCCCTATACCGGGGTGCGGGTCGTGACACAAAGCAATCCTTAAGATGAATCTGCCAAGAACCTCCGAGAAATATGCAGCCTTCAAGGGAGGCTGACATACATCAGGAGGTTCATATCAAACCTCTCTAGGCATTATCGGTTGTTCACCTAGCTCATGAAGGAAGATGTCTCCTTTTTCTGGAATAAAGAATGTCAATACGCGTTCAACGACATCATGGGATACCTATCAAACCCTCCAGTGCTAGTAGCCCCGATCTTGGGGAATCATTTTTTGGTTTATGTATGTGCGATGGATCACTCTCTCGGTGCTCTATTAGTCCAGAATAGTGATACAAGCCACGAGAAGGCCATTTATTTTCTCAATGGGATGATGGTTGGCGAGGAGTATAGGTACACCCCCGTCGAGAATGAATGCCTAGCTCTAGTATTTGTTGTCCAGAAGACTCGGTATTACATGACTGGACAGACCATTCATGTGATATCGTAAGTCAATCCTCTTAGAGTTCTCATGACCAAACCAGGGGCGCTCAGTTCCTGCCTAGCTACCAGGGTGATACTACTATCTCCATACGATATGGTATTTGTCCCTCAGAAAGCCGTCATGGGTCAAGCACTGGCCGACTTCCTAGAAACACATATGATGCCAAAAACCTTAAAACTCTACGACGAGATTCCAGACAAAGTGGCGGACTCAAATGTGACTACATTTGAGGTTGTTTGGCGAATGTTCTTCGACGGTGCTTCAAGAACAGGGCCCAAGAAAGATATCATTACGGGGGTTGAGATAGTGATAATCTACCTATACGGTATAGTCATCAACCAGGCTACTCTCTCATAAACTCGTGCTCCAACAATATGGCAGAGTACAATGCCTTGGTCATTGGACTCCAACTCGCCAAACAAGTAGGAGTGATATATCTAGAGGCCTACGGTGACTCAAAATTAATAGTCAGTCAGGTCCGGGGAGAGTACGAAGTCCGGCAAGAAGACCTGATTCCTTACCACCAAGCTGCGCTTGGCATCATCTCAACCTTCGAGGGATTCTTTATTGAGCATGTCCCTCGGCTGCAGAACGTCAAGGTTGATGCCCTGGCCGGCCTCACTGCCTCCTTGGAAGTTCCAGACAACACCCATCAACTAATCACAGTGATCGGTCGAGAGCTGGTCTTCCCGAAGAACAACCTTTGTCTGTGTCTGAGCTACGCAGCAGAAGTACACACTGATATCCAGGACTGGAGGCTTTCAATCATTGACTACACGGTCTATGGAATTCTCTCCGAGAACCCAAAGGAAGCTACATTGATCAAAAGACGTTCTCTCTGGTTCTATTACCATACAACTATCAAAATATTGTATCGTCGGTCCTACGATAGCCATCTGTTATGATGTATATCAAATACAGAAGCAAAACAGGCCCTCCACGAAGCTCACGATGGCATCTGCAGCGCACACCAACCCGACCCAAAGCTATAGGACCGTCTTCGAAGAATGGGTTATTACTAGCCGACGATGGTAGAAGAGACCATTGGTTATGCGAGAAAATGCCAGACGTGCCAAATCCACGCAGACTTCATCCACCAGGCCTTAGAATTCCTGCACCCAACGGTTGCATCTTGTCTATTTGAAGTATGGGGGATGGATATTATCGGACCAATCAGTCCTCTTTCTTCTAAAGGGCATTGGTTCATCCTGGCTATAACCGATTACTTCTCCAAATGGGCAAAAGTTGTTCCACTCGCTAAAGTAAAAACATCGAACATGATTAGCTTCATCAAGCATCACGTCAAATACCACTTTGGCTTGCCATAAAGGATCGTCTATGACATTAGTCCACAGTTTGCAGTCAGACGTTCTACCAATTTTGTGACAAAAATTGGATTCAGAATATAGTGTCAACTTTTTATAACCCGGCAACAAATAGTCTGGCAGAAGCCTTCAACAAGACCATCATAAAGCTAGTCAAAAAGTTTATGTCTTCCAATAAGTGCGACTGGAATGAGAAACTGGGTGAATCTCTCTGGGCCTACCGCACAACGGTCCGAATAGCTACTAGCAACACACATTTCTCTTTGGTGTACATAAGCGAAGCAGTCCTCCCGTTCGAGATCCCAATCCCTTCATTCTGAGTAGCTCTCTCCAACCAATTAACCGTCGATGACAATCACCGCCGACGGCTATAAGAGTTAGAAGCTCTCGACAAGAAACATCTCTTAGCTCAGCAGCATATTGAGTTATACCAATGTCACGCCCCAGTCCCAAAATACACGAGACCAGGCCACATGGCAATAGCCAGCTGACACATCTTCGAAGATATCCCAATTTAATGGATCCACGAAGAGTGCTACGCTGTCCTAAAATACTAACATGTACAATATCAGTCCATAACAGGTAATCTAATCTCATCCACAAATAAAGAGCAAGATATACTAAATAAACTGCTGGATAATAAATACCAGTCTCAAGATATCATAGTACAAACCAAGATGTCTGGTGGGAACAAACCCACTACTATGACAAAAGAAAGTACTGAAATGAATGATAAAAGATAATGACTAGGGCATCGGCTCTAGATAATGATGCACCCAATCCAGGCTGAAGGCCTACCAACTGATCATGGAAACTCTGACGGCTGTACCTCTAACTCCTCAGCTGTAGCAAATCTCGTCTCCTTTGCGGGGCCGTATACTGTGGGGTAGAAAGCCTCGTCTAAATCTGGAAAGGTACCAGGTCCTCAGAGGGACGTAACAAGATACATAGAAACATGCCATTTATAAATACTGAATAAGATAAATACAATAAAGGGTGTACTAGTCATCTAAGTGAATGCAATGTGAGGACAACTGTGAGTATATGAGAATGTGTAGGCTAGACATATGATGACGTAATTCACCAGTCGTGACAACCGGCTCGTATATGCCACACATGCCCCCTATAACTCGGGCGCAGGAATACAATAACGTCCGACATTCTATAGAGTATGGTATCTGCAATGTCATCAAGTAACGCCCAACACTCTACAGAACGCGGTATCAGTAATATATAAATACGTCCGTAACACTCCGTCGAGTGCGGTGCCAGTGTAAAGGAATGGGGTGTCCCATATGCCTACTAGTCGTCCTCCCCTCCCAATGTAGATATGCCCGTCAAATAATCGACGTGCATATCCCTTATCTAGATGCCAAGTCTCTATCCTGAGATAATCTTAGATTGCTTGCTAACCATGATGCACGTCACACGCGGTGATAGCTAGTCGATCACGCGAACACGAATCCCAATATGAGATTTATCACTATAAATATGTGTAAAAGTGTCAGGTCTTGGAAGATAACAGGATATCATCCAATAGGTGAGTCTGCTAATGACTAAGTCAATGTATACTAATCATCGACGTACCCATCGAATGCACCCGAGACAATCTCGGACGCGCACAGTTTGTATAAGCAAAACAACAAGCATACAATTCAGCATTTTTGCATAATTAAAATAGACAGTAAAATATAGCAAGGTATCTTGCCTGGGTCCTGAAGCTGTGAATGACAGAAGCTGGTTCCTGCAGTGTCCTCCGGCTGATCCAAAGGTCCTAAAAACAAATATAATATACAATCTAATATCAGATGCTAACATTAATTGTACACGACTACAACGCGTTGCTTGAATATTATCGCAAGTTCACGACTGTTCGGATACCGCGTCACATGTGCGCTTAGCTAAGGTGCACACGTATTCAGTACTCGAACATCCTGAGCCTTGAGACAATAATTTCAAGTTATGGTCTGACCACAATCGCTGTTTTGTGCGAACACGTTCCTTGGTTACTATGTTCATTACACGTGGTCTATGTACATATTTTAGGGTGGAAGTGCAAGTCCTCGGTGTTATGCCTCATGATTTAGGGTTTGCTAGTAAATACACAGATTCCAACCCTTATTATTCATTGATCCAAATTGCACATATTTAGGGTGGTGTCGGATATTAACAATTACAGACATGTCGATACGATGCTATGATATTCACATGAAGAAGCAGGGTTTGACGTAGTTACCTCTACGTGGTGTTGCTCGGACAAGGTCTGCTCTCGTCGTGGCGCACTCCGGCGAGACTGTAGCAACGGCGGCGGGACTGTAGCAAGTGCGGCAGCGGCAGCAATGCACGGGGTCGGGTTGGCCGGCTGAAGAGCAGCGGTCGGGCGTGTATGGGGCAGCGGTCGGGGTGAAGTATGGGGGCAGCGGTCGGGGTGTATATGGGGCAGCGATCGGCTGAAGTATATGGGGGCAGCGGCGGCTGAAGTATGGGGGCAGCGGTCGACTGAAGTATATGGGGGCAGCGGTCGGCTGAAGTATGGGGACAGCGGTCGACTGAAGTATATGGGGGTGGTCGGGGTGTATATGGGGCAGCGGTCGGCTGAAGTATGGGGTATAAGGTGGCGCCGGTGGTGGTGATGGATTGGTTGTGAGTCGGAGAAGAGGGGGGTGGTGCTAGCAAGGGTTCGGCTAGGTTTTGGAGAGGGTGGTGATAGTTTTCTTAGGGTTTCAAGGGAAGGAACTTCATATATATATATATGTAGGGAATTTGTGGGTGGGCTGGCCTCGGTTTGGGCCTGTCTGGTCTCATTGAGATAGGCTGGTCTAATGTAAAAGAGTATAGGTGGGCTCGGTTAAGTGTTGCTTGAGGTGAAATTAGCCTTAGTCTAAAAGGTTTAAAATATAGTGCACCTGACGATCTTTTTACTCGAATAACGTGTAGCTAGGGAGTGACGGAGGGACGAGCATCTAAGGTTACACAATGGTCAGGGGGTACCTATAATTGTCTCACATAATTTCTAATGAAATCCAATAAGTCCTAGTCTCTTGATTTACTTTAGATTAAAACCCTAAATTGGTCGAGGGGGTTTACAACCAAGCACGTCCCTCGGGAGCCTTCAACAGACGGGTCAAGGAGAGAACTTTCCAAGTTGGAGACCTCGTCATGATCGTGAGAAGACCGATAGTCATGACCCACAAGACGGCCGATAAATTTTAGCCTAAATGAAAGGGTTCCTTCATCGTGGAGTATGTATTCTCCAACGGCGCCTACCGGCTAGTGAAACCCAATTGCGACTTGCTTATGATGCCTATCAACGATAAGTTTCTAAAAAAGTACTATGTCTAATCTAGACTTGTACTCATCTTATCCCCAATAGAACAACCAAGATGTACAGTGTTCTTGCTCTTGATTCTTCAACGAGTGCCTATGTACGGCATTTCTATTTTTATGCAAAGTATCCTGAAAGCCATTATCTATATTCAAGAATCCTGAGTACACAACAAGTAATAGATCCTCAAAAGCTCCCCAGCGGAGCAGTCCTTAGGTCCATCTGCGCACTCCTGCAAGGACTACCCGAAAACTAGTTTTATTATACTCTAGCTCACATCCATATTATCTCTAATCTATCATCCTGACAGTCTCCCCAGTGGAGCAATCCTCAAGTCTATCTATCTCTCAAGGTAGACCATACTCAGCAAACCACTCCTCAATGAGTTTCTCGGACATTGGTTCACGTTCATATTATATTTGATCTACTGTCCTAACATTTCTTCTCGGCTGAGCTTGCCATGTCCATATTACGTCTGAGCAAATCTCCCAAATTTTGGTTGTCAATTATTACGTCCATATTATCTCTGATATCAGTTGGCATCTCCACTTATCACCCATACCTTCCAAAGTACGCCAGCGGTGTTAAGTCCAAAAAACCTATCACGTCCATATTACCTCTGGCAAGGCTTGTCTCAAATATATTACTTGCACTCGGGTGTGCAAGAAGTAATGGGTCCATAAAACCTGTTATGTCCATATTACCTCTACCAAGGCTTGTCTCAAACCTATAACTTGCATTCGGGATCGCAAGAAGTAATGGGTCCACAAAATCTATCACGTCCATATTACCTCTGATAGGGCTTGCTTCGAATCTATTACTTTCACTCAGTTGCGCAATGAGTAATAGGTCTACTAAATATCTCCTAGTGGGATGTCCTCAATAAATATGGTGTTGTACTACGTCCATATTATCTCTAGTACGATATCTAAAGTTCACGCAAATAAGTCGTGACAAAAAGAAAAACTTTTATTTTGCTAAAATGAAAGAGCAAACTACACTTGAGGGACTATCTATGCCCCAGTTACAAAATCAAAACCAACTATCTAATAAAGGTAAAAGATAATTTCGGAAAGTGAAACACAAACTACTGCTGCTCATAGTCAGAGTAAAACTCTGTTAGCCGCCCAAGGAGACGGGAGATATGGCCATATCGGTGCACTGTAGCCCGGCGCTCTACCTCTCTCACCATAAGCTCAAGATCCTCATAGCAAATTTAGGACTCGTATATGTCCTCTAACTTTTGTACCATGACCTCAACGCCAGACGTGTTCTTCACTAATGCGGTAGAATGCTATTTAGGTCTCAATAAATACTAAACATAACAACTTGTCAATGATATCAACTTCATAAGGAGGACAATAAAATAAAAATCTCTCAACAGCTCATAATATAACTCAATCACAATAACTATAAGAAATAAATGGCACGATAAAAGATAAGAGTTACTGACATAAGTCAAGCACTCAAAAAGAGATAAACTACAGTCTAGCTGTCAAACATATATAGTCTCCACCAGTCTCAAAATAAACTCAACATAAGTCTCATCATAAAATCGAAATGAATAAAATAAATATTGTCTAAACAGCTGCAGGTAGTGTCTCCTCTAATGGAAGGGACTCTTCTAAGATCTCTGGTATGTAGTCTGCATCTACACCTGGTCCATAATGTGTAGGACAAAAATCCTCAAGATCCTCTGGAAAAAAATATCCAGTCAGGATTGGAGCAAAGTACAAGCACTAACAGCAGCTCCATACATATTGACAAAAACTATAATACAGTGTAAAAAAATACAAGATGGATATAAATATTGGCAATAAGAAGTACTGAAGATAATAAAATACTGGAAATAGAAATACTGGAAAACACATCATCATCAATGGTGCACTAGCAATGAACAGAAATACAAGTGCATGCTAGAACAATGAACTGGAATATAAGTGAATGCTAGAGCAATACTAGAATATAGAAAAATGCTAGATCAATAAATTAGGGATACATGTATAGACTATCTAGCTAAGTGTGTGAAACATCAGCATATCATATGATCGGCTTGGGACTGATCAGGCTTGTTACATATAATTAGCTATGATTCATGTAAGGTCAGGCTAACCATCCGGATAGCTATGATACGAGCAATAGTCAGGCTAATCATATGTAACAGGCTATGAGGCATGTAATGGTTAGGCTGCACCGACGTGAGGTATGGGTGAGCTATGATTCATGTAGAGTTGGGTATGATCACATAAGCTACTAATATCTCCCCGTCCCCAGCTAGCATGATGGATTCCAAATCACGACTCCTCGTGATCGGTCTCGATGATGTCAACTCGTGTATACATAGTGTCAGAATCATATACGCTATACAACTAGAATTATTGAGATAATCAACATAATGAAAACTGTCAGAGAATGTACTCGGCTGTGGTCCTCTGCTAGAAATATCGATGTCCTGTTTTCAAAGTCTTGTCTAAATAATCCAACAGTCCTATAGACATTATTTAATAATAATACAAAATCAGTCGATACACTAACATACACACAATCATAAATATACTGAACTCAGAGACTACGCTAGGGGTGCTACTTGTCATCTAACAGGGTCAAGTGTGCGTCAAAATGCACTGGTGTCACGTCTTCAAATGATGTGCATAATCAGACAGTCAAACACTAACATATGTCTCGCCAGTACGTCAGTATACATAAGGCAGACAACTCACAACCTCAGGGTCATATAATATATTCAATTATACGGGAAAAACTACAGTCAACCTAGGGTCATACAGTACGTATACAAATTATAGTCATATCTAGTATTAGCATTTAATTCCCATACAATATATATATATATATATATATATATATATATATATATATATATATATATATATATATATATATATATATACCAATTGATTATAATAACATACGCGTACGTATACGCATACGAGTTGGGTTGATTGCATGGTCTCGCAATGAATATCTAATGAACTTATCATAATACGGCACGCTAACATCCTAACATCATTTACACGCGAACAAAATCACAAGAGAAAACACTTTGAACCTTGTCCTCGGCGTGCACGTGCACGAGAGAGTATTCGAAGTCGAGTTCTGAGCGAAGACGGGGTCGTTCAGTCGTCGAGAGGGAGCTCGGTTGTGTCACGCAGAGGCTCGGTCCGGTCCAGTCGAGGGCAGTCATCGGTTCAGCGGGCTGCTGGAGGCGTTCAGTCGAGGAGGGTGCTGCTGTTCGTCGAGGTCCGGCGTGGCGTGGCGTTCAGGCGATCGTGAGGTGAGAAACGACGGGGTCAGGCTGGTGTAGTCGGGTGGATGGGTGGATGGTGGTCGGGTATCAGGCGGGTGTAGGCAGTCGTGGAGTGGTGGTCGAGTTTTAGTTGAAGGAGAGGGAGATGGCGGGGTCGACGAGAAGAAGTCAGGCGAGTTGTTCTGAGGGGATCGGGTCCAGGCGTCGATGGGATGGTGGTCGCGGGTGCCACTGCGGGTGATCAGGCGGTGAGCAGCGGCGGCTCAGCGGGTCGGGATGATAACAGGCGGGTTGAGAGGGGAGGAGATGAAGGTCGGGTGGATCCGGTGGAGGTGTTGGTGAAGGGAGGCGGTTGTGCTCCGGCGGGACTACTCCGGTCGCGGTGAACAGGGAAGATGAAAAGTATAGGGGGATGAGGGATTCGACTAGGTCAAGTATAGGTGATGGTGAATGGAAAAATATAAAGAAGAGGATATAAATATATTGAAAAGTAGGGTTTTGCAGTTGACCTAGGGTGTTGGGCCGGTCAACACTCCTTAGAATTAGGTTTTGGCTTTATATGTAGATATTTAAAGGGCTAGGATTGCATTGTTTGAAAATGGAGGGCTAAGGTTTGATGGGGGGTTAATGTTGAGTGTTACCCATTCCAAAATATTGGAGAAAATTTACATAAAGTAAAATAGGATTTCTTCATGTGTTGGTCCAATGGGGGTGGACACCTCAATGCACTTTAGCATAAAAGTGCCCAACAATTGGAAAATTACATAAAGTAGGGTTTTGGATTAATTTAATTAAAATTAATATAATTGGTGTTCTAAAAATTAATTGGAAGTACATAGGGTTAAAATTTGGCGGGACACAAGTGTCATGGATGAAGATGACTCAGAATAGAATATTATCATAATTTGGGTTGCTCAAAATGGGTCGAGATTGTATCTCCAATTTTGATTGGAACGTACAAAGGTGCATAGTTGAATTTATTTAGAATTAATTATAATCGTTTGCGACGAATGTTGTGCGACTAAAATGAAGCACAAGAGCATTTTGATGAGTTACACAAGAGTCAGAATAGAAGACTGGCACGTCTAGGACAAGGGTATAAAATTTGTTGGAAGACAAAAGCTAGTGTAGCGCTCCCAATAATGAAGCAACGGTAAGATACAACAATCAAATAAAATCACATCAATTAAATATAATCCCTAATATTAAAATCCCAAAATGCTAATTAATGTTCATGGTCCTATAATTTGGTCAGAGATTCAAATAGTGGGTTTCTAGGTCCAGTCCACTAACTCATGCATTTAAGGAACACTATATATAATATATAAGTATAATGCAATATATTAACACATTAAATAAAAAGACGAAAATACTCCTATTCTGAAATATGGTAGTGATATCCGCAGAACCAGAACAACTGGTAATTAACTTCACCGGAAGAATTAAAAGTTAAAGCCAGAAAAATTGATCTATTATAAAGTTGCAAAATGATGTACCAGAAGGAGCTGGCATAGGTTGTGGCTCTCCTAGTGTGGTCATAGCCCTCCCCATGGCGATTAGATCATCTACAGGTATGTGCTCCAGAGGAGTATAAGGCTATTCCGCTGAAGCCACATCCAAACCCCGAGCTTCCAAAGCCATGGGTGCTATTTCCGAAACCCCTACATCAGACTACGGAGGGGTGTCCTCTTCCGGTTCGGCGTAAGAAATCACTGAAGCAGCTGTCCGACGGGGGCGGTCCATTTTCTTCTGGGTCTGCAAATTTTTAAACAAATCAGAAGAGAGATATTTATAAAGAGGACGAGAAAGAATCAAACTAAGAGGGTTCACGGATACCGCAATAGCATCTAAATTAGGACATTTTTTATGAACCATTAGTGCAATGGATCCTACTTCTCCGCTTGTTGTCCCCTTCACAAGGGGCTTTGTCTTTACCGTGGGTCCTGTCTCATATACCACGTTAGTCCTAGCCTTCTTCGAATAGTGATCATGCACACCTCAACTTTTGGCTTGCGCTTAGCAGGAGGAGGGTCATCAGAAGGAGAAGTTGCCTCCTCTGTCGAGGGGTCCAATTCCATGAGCAAGGGCCTTGCAACACACTTGCCTTTCTTGGGTGTACGACGTGCCCTCACTTCTAGAAGCATCAGCATGGTGCCTACGATATAACTACTCTCCGGGTCAAAGTCAGTCGACGGAGCATTAGCGGTGCAATAATACCTCGTGGCCATATACAGCATTTTCGATACGACACTGGTACTGGGAAAGAGAAACTGAGCCTGATTACCAGTCACGCTATTGTAACTCCAGGCTAGGGCTCCATCGAGCAAACTGCCATTGTACCTGAGGGAACACTCAGGTGGCTTAGGAGAAGTTGGGTATAGCCAAACTGTCGAGCGAATCGAGTGGGCAGATAAGGTTCTATGAAGATGGCAGCCTTGTTCTGGTACACTAGATGGTAGGGATGAAATGCTTGGAGCCAGCAAAAAAGCCTCTCAGACAAGTTGTGAGGCATCCCCCTGTTGTCTTGGTAGGTGGCATTTCTTCCTTCTTCATTAAACTCTGGCTCGAATGTAAAGAAACTCCAGTCAGTCATGAACGAGAGTTGTCTTCTGCCGACAGGGACCATATCATACTTCCACTTTATCCCCCGGTACTTGCGGATCAGGGCATCTGCCACAACCATATCCTCGTCAGACCCGGGGCGCATCAGGGACCCATGGTGCAAGATAAGCCAACCCATCAGATAATAGTAAAGAAGCTCGACTCTGTTGAAATGCCCCTCACCAGGATGGTCCTCCACCTTCTGAACAAAATTGCGGAGACCCCGATTGATGCAATACAACATGGTTGGCAAATGGGCCAGCTTATGGACAAAGGCCAATTTTACAGTCGAAAGAATGAGGGTGCGGTTGATCCTCTCTATTGTCCCAGACCCTCCAGGGACTACGCAGTTGCGTAACCAGATCATCAATATCCTGCTAGCACAGCCCTGGCGGATAGTTTGTGGGTGTCCATGAGAAAGTAGCTGAGCACCTCTTCTTGGTCTCCCAGCTCGTCAACAAGCTCATCCCCTTCCTCTGAGGAACCTTCAATATCTTCTTCCACGGTAGATATAGAAGCATAAAAAATTTACATGCCGCAAAGAACTCATGTCACATAAAATATGATCTATGCGGCCAGATAAAAAATTATAAAATAATCTACATGTGGACAGAGCAACCAAGTAGCAAGATGTCGCATAATGAGCTCCTAACACAGTCTCCAATGTCTGACATAAAGTTCTGACAGCTTCAAAATTCGTGAAAGGGACGGCATCAAAAAAAGACATAAAGTCATATCTGCATTGATGGCCTCGACAGACGTGCCACGCCACGTGTCCTTCCAGCAGCGGCTTCTGTCATATGCAGCCTCGTCAACATGCGGCTGTAGTATCCTTTCGACCAAACTCAAACGAGAGCACGTATGCGGCATGGACGAGCATGCGGCTATGATGCATATGTGGCCGCAATGCCCTATGCGGCCTTGCAAACATGCGGCTAGAGGGTCTATTGGACCAAGGACCAAGCAAGTGCACGTATGCGGCTACAAAACCTATGCGGCCTCGCCATCATGCGGCCAAGTTATTATGTGGCCTCCAGCTCACAAGATCTTTTCGTTACAACTACAAAGTTTGTCGCACAGTTGGTGCTAACTACGTGTCCAGCTGACCAAGTCACGCACACAATGGGTTAAAAACAACCTCGAGATCTTTTTAACAGCATATCTCAACCAGGACCACATGGCAATCTGCCCATGGCATGCGACAAATATTGCAACCATATTCTGTTGAAGGAGCCTTATGCGGCCCCCAAATAGAGGCATATACGGCATCCATAGTCCCTCAGCACGATGGCTATAAATAGGAGCAACTTGAACATTCTAAGGGCTGGCTATCTGCGAACCTACTGTCAAGAAAGAGAGAAGAGCTCCCTCCATCATCATCGAAACGTCAACGGAGTGAAGCAAGTTGCTACACTCCTAACCCTCCATCATCACCCCCAGAAAATAAATTTATACTTAGATTGTCTCATAGGAATTCTCTGTACTTTATTTTCTTTTGTTAATTAAATCAAGCTCTCTTAGAACTTTTGAATTTAATAGAGAACAAGATGGCGACTCTACTGGGGACGTTCTTCTCCTCTGATGAGAATGTGGTAATGCACTCTGATGCGGCCAAGCTGGGTTCAACCCAAAGGATGCTGGAAGTCAGCTTCTACCAGCAGGCCTTCGAGGAGATGCCCTCGGAGGGAAGCGCTAGTCCTTCGTCGATGTTAGCAAAACCCAAAAAGATCGACAAGATGTGGGTAGAAAAGGCCTCTGCATCTCACCCAACTGTGGAGCATGCGCTCCCTGTCTCTCTCCATATTGCTGAGGACGCTCATCAAGAGTCCACCCGGACTGACCATGTGGCTTCTCCGTCTGCCATAGGAGACGCTCAGCACCCAAACTCTGGGAGAGAAAAATACTATGATGCCAGATGTTCTGGTCTTGGTGTGAGTTCCATGCGACCTAGGTGGAGACCGTATAAGACTAAATATGTAGCATCGGATCATTACCGCAGGCAGATGGTCGTATGAGGCCCTCACAACAGTCGAACCTTAATTTTTGACCGAATCTCATGCATCGCTGATCTTATGCGCCATGCTGAGAATGGTGAAAATTAAAACCTGGATTCTTTGTACTATGTGCATGCGCATGCTAAGTTGAAGAAGTCTAGGGCAGTGCGAGCTCGCCAAGCTCAGGCAACTACACATTCAACTGACCGTCAATTGGTACCACTAACTGTTATGCATCCCCCTGATAGAAAGTTGTACAAGACCGACCAAAGTGTCCAGCCCGCAACGGAAAATAGACAGGGCCAGTCTCAAGATCCTTTTACTAACGCCTTGGGTAAGTTCTCGAACAAACCCCAGAACAGGGAGCAAAAAAAATATCTATGCACCCGGGCGCTCAGTCTACCCGTGCTCACGAAAAGTGTATAAAAGTGAGTCATCCCTCGCTTAACTTGCGCAATGTGATCAATCACAAGCGCAAGGCAAAGAAGGCAGTGATGGCATGTGAAGTATCCTCCCCAGGACATTACTGTGCTAAAATTATCATCAACTGCTGCTGCAACAAAATGGTAGTACCTACATGCAGGCCATCGACATTCTAATGACTGGACCCGATGGAACCTATCCAACAACAATCCAAGGATCAGGTGCAAAAACCCGAGGGGGATGAGATACCATTCACCTTATGTTACTCTACTCGGAAGGTCCCTTCCACCATGGGAGGAATGAAATCTAGCACTTCCATTCTATTACTCTCAACCAGCGCATTGAGAAGGCGACTACCAGGAGGACCAGCAGTGGAACCTACAGAAGGTATTTTTTCAGGGCACCCGCTCGAAGAAGAAGCTCCCAGCTGTTGGGGTTAGTTCTTTCTCAGAACTACTAGGTGTTGCACAATCTGGGGGTAGCAATCCCCCGGACCTATACAATAATATGGCATTCCAAGGAGATAGCGATTCTCAAGGAACAAATACTCGGGGTGGCCACCCTCACCAAGGAGACACAGCCTCCTACGCCGAGGGTAGTATTCCATCAGAGTCCGAACATGATGCAGCACTACTAGATCTCCCCGATGACTATTCATTGCAAGAGTCCGAAGAGAAAAGTGCTATGTCAACCATCCCTTTTAGCTCGCCTCATGTAAGAATGACATATATGGCAGAGGACGACCACGAAGGCCCCAATGACCGGCAGTGCCTCAAAATCCTCGAGACCATAATACAAACTATGAGCGAGTTAATGCAAGCCTTGACCCAAGCAGTGTTAGACATCAAGGCGACTGTAGCCCCCCAACCACCAAGGGCCTCAGGTCATGATCCTAGAACTAAGGTAGATTAAAATACAACCGCTCCCCCAGTTGGCGGCCGTCATGCTCTACCAGGGTTGTCTTCTCCTCCCACGATAGATGAAGCTAGGGAAGCGATGAGTGAGTTCCAAGAACTCTGAGCCTGCATAGATTCCAGGAGCAATCGGGACTCACCCTGTGATTTTGGAGTATGGCAGCCATATCCGATAGAATGGAGGGATGTACCATATTCACCCAAGTACAAACCCTTCAATATGGACACATTTGACGGAAAGTCCTCCCCTCGTCGGTATATAAGCTACTTTGAAACTATGATGGGGCACCTACCCCACAACGATGCTATCCTCACTAGGCTCTTCGTCGGGGCATTATCCAGGGTAGCCTTCGACTGGTTTTCAAGCCTCCAAAATAACTGTATCTCACATTCGACGAACTCAAGAGTCTTTTTCTCCAAAGATTACAAGAGGCGGGAAGTGACATGACTATGTCCTCCCTGATGGACGTTGCCTAGGGAGAAAAGGAACTATGATAAAATTATATCGAGCGGTTCTGACATGCAGCGCTGAGGCTGCCTCCTAGAAATCCCGAGATGACGCAGATGGAGATGTACTGGAGTAACCTACTTCCGACAATCAACCTCTGGATGGGTGACAGCCAGCTTAAAGACTGGACGATGTTTAATATAAACGCGGTCGACGTCGAGAAGAAGGTCAAGGAAGCCCAACTCTTGCGCATACAGATTCATGTTGTCGATGATAGAGGGAGACATCCCAACAAAAACAATGCCGGCAAGAGCTGCTACGAGGGAAAAGGGAAGAAGAACTTGGTCGCCAACTTAACCAAAAAGCTAGAGCAAAAATAGGCAGAAGCTCCGAAACTAAAGGAGACTTACTCTTTTGGGGATGATGATGTCATGCCCATCTTCAACATGCTGATAAAGGGAGGAAAACTTCGGCTCCCCGATGTCAAATGGCAGCTGGAAGCGACAGACATAAATAACCCGAAGTACTATCACTTCCAGTGGTATGTCCACCATGCGACGCATGATTGTTACACATTGAAGCGGTACATCCAGCATTTGATTGATACCAAAGCTTTATCCTTGGACTTCGATGATGTAACAGTGGCCACCAACATGGTATCCCTCCAGTTCAGAAAATTTCCGATAATAGAGGCCCAAGACGAAGTGATCACGATCCCCAGGGCGACAATGGAAGTTGTTAACCTCCCACTATCTCAAGACCAAACAGCCGGGATGATACCTCTCACCATATTATGGGGGAGGTTATGTAGATTCATCCCGACATTGCTCCAGACATGATGCAGCAAGTAACGCCTTTCGCCACCAAGTGTAAGGGACAGAAGTATAAATTATACCACATGGTGTCCCCCACCACTGAGAAAGCCACAGCATGAGCAACTAGGTCAGGACTCACCTACCAGCAGGATTATAACACTCCCGATGGCGAAACTCCTACAACACCCATGGCCTCAAATCCGGGTCCATCTTAGCCTCTCGCGGCAGACAAGTCTAAGCAAAAGAAGGCTCACTTTGACAAATCGCTACGCAAAGATGCACCTCAAGGGTTAAAAAAACCCTACAAATTCGACATCCTGGCACAAGTGGCCAACACTCGAGCGAAGTTATCATTATTCGAGCTTATATAGCTCTCTAAAGACACTCGGGCTGCTCTGAGTGAGGCATTATAGAATGCCGACACCTACCTGGCGTAATTCAAACCGCCAGCTGAGGATCCGGCTACTTGCCCCCACTATAATAATATCATAGAGGCAATACCCAACATCACGTTCTCGCAACAGTATATGTTGCTAAAGAATAACCGATACGATTGTCCCCTTTATTACACAGGCTACATCGACGCCATTAAGGTGGACCGGATGTACATCGATCCTGATTCATCAATCAATATCATCCCACGGAGTCTGCTACAGACCTTGAGAATCCCGATGTATCATCTGGAAACCACTAATACTGCCATCAATGGCTTCAACGCAGGAAGAAGCTACCCTCTGGGCAAGATTCGACTGAAATGCCAGATCGGCGACTTAAAGATAGAGGTCACTTGCTACGTCATTGACATAGATGTATCCTACAATGTCCTATTGGGATGGCCATGGATACACTAATACATGATCGTGCCATCAACTCTACACCAATGTCTAAAGTATGTGGAAGACCATGGCACATTCAAGACAGAATTTGTGGACGTAGACCCGTTTAAAAGGGTTGAGACCTACTACTCTGATGCAATCTTCTACAAGCAAATCCCCTAAGAGGAGGGGGGAAACAAGGTCGATGATGAAGCAGAGGCAGCGACAACACTAGAGGAGCCCCTGAGGGTCCGTCTTAAGGCACGCGCTCCCGACACAACCGTTCTATTTCTCATAAAACTGCACAGGAAGGCACCCGAATCTTTGGTCGTCCACCTTCGTAGGTCGAATCGACCGCCAAAGAAAGATCTGACACTGTCTACAACATTCGAACCTCTAGTCGTTCACCTTCATAGGCCTAATCGACCGCAAAGGAAAGATCAAGCACCGTCTATGCCTTCAGAACCTATGGTTATTCGCCTTCGGAGACCACCAAGGGAGGCTCCGGCACCTCTTATAAATTCAGAACCCTTGGTGGTAAAATAGAAAAGGAATCCACCTAAGCCTTTGCTCGCACTGGGAGTGGCCCTCTAGAAAGATGAGCGGGAGGAGTATGTAGCCGCTCATTCCAATGTCCCTTCTCTCGATGAAGTAATTCCCAAAGAAAAGATACCTTATTTTATGAATAAAGGGTTATCTTTGAACTACTTTGAACTTGCACATATAAGCACATTGTAATAAAAAGAGCACAGTTTGGGCCTAAATCTGCAAACACATGTGACTACCACCTACACAGTGAACCAGATCCTCCCCAGCCAAAACTCCTACTTTTTAGTTCCGTCCAGAAGGAGGGGATACAAACTCATCATCTTCCGTAGAGTAGAATATCCTCGATCCTTCGTCCAAGAAGAACTGGATCCAAAACCTGGTACCTGCAAAATATCACTCAACCGGTATAGCTCACAAGCCGAGCACCTTATCTAGAAGATGGGGTACGATCTGAATGCCATTAAGGGCTTAAACCACGGCAAGTGCCGACGGCTACCCCTGCGTCTACCTTCTCCCGCAGGAAAGTTCGAGGATTACTACCATAAAACCAAGCATGGCTTAGGATATGTAACTCCTCCCATAACTCCCGAGGGCTCAGATAAAGAAGACAAAGTGTACTCTCACTCTTCATCATCTTTCGCTTGGGACTCTGATATCAGTATAGGGGGCATGCTCAGGAAAATATTGTCCGCCAACATAGTGTCAGCTGACCCTGAGGAAGACAACATGGATCCACTCGAACTCTTTGAAATAGAGCCGTAGGCCTAATGCCTAAATTCCCAATGGGAGATACGATTTGAGCAGCGAGACCCTCCTACCGAGGACAAAGTTGTATAAGTTGATCTAGGCGACGAGACCTCGCCAAAGCCTATCTTTGTCATCAAAAATTTGTCCGACGAAGACCGGGAATCCATGCTATAGCTCGTCAGGGAATACATTTATGTATTTGCCTAGAACAATGAAGACATGCCAGGACTGGACCCCCAAATCGCGGTCCATAAGCTCAATATCTCGCCGAACGGTAAACCCGTCAAACAGAAGCAACGGTGGTTCCGGTCGAACATTATGAACACCATCGAAGCAGAAGTCAACAAACTGATAGCTAGTGGCTTTATCCGCGAAGAACAACATCCGGATTGGGTGGCCAATATCGTGCCCGTCGTCAAAAAGAACTAAAAGATTTGAATCTGCATCGACTTCTGTGATCTAAATCCGACATGCCCTAAAGACGAGTTTCCTCTTCCGATCACTGATATAATGATCGACAACACGTGTGGCTTCGAGCACATGTCCTTCCTGGATGGATTCTCTGGCTACAATCAAGTCAAGATGTCTCATGAAGCCAAGAAGAATACATCGTTCCGAATATCGATAGCAGTATACTACTATACAGACATGCCCTTTGGTCTGAAAAACGCAAGTGCTATATACCAACAGGCTATGAGCACCATTTTTTGTAAACATTTACGCAAATCTTTATCAAAATTTACTCCAAAGATGTTCATCTCCGAGATTTGAGGACTGTGTTTGACCTTATGCGTACGCACCAGCTCAAGATAAACCCTACCAAATCCTTCATGGGAGTCTCCAACAGAAAATTCCTAGGCTTCATCATCACTTCTCAGGGTATTCACATAGACCCTGACAAAACTAAAGCAATCCTTAAGATTAACCCGCCGAGGAACCTCCGAGAGCTTCGCGGCCTTCAAGGGAGGCTGACATACATCAAGAGGTTCATAGCAAACCTCTCTGGGCAATTACCCAGCTCATAAAGAAAGATGTCTCCTTTGTCTGAAATAAAGAATGCCAATACGCGTTCGACGACATCAAGGGATACCTATCAAACCCTCCAGTGCTGGTAGACCCGGTCTTGGGGAAGCCTTTTCTGATTATGTACGTGCGATGGATTACTCCCTCGATGCTCTATTAGCCCAGAACAGTGATGCAGGCCATAAGCAGGCCATATATTATCTCAGCCGGATGATGGTTGGCGCGGAGCATAGTTACACCTCCGTCGAGAATGAATGCCTTGCTATAGTATTTGCTGTCATGTCTTGCTCTAGTATTTGCCATCCAAAAGACTCGATATTACGTGACTGGATAGACCATTTATTTGATATCATGAGTCAATCCTCTCAGAGTCCTCATGACCAAACCAGGGGCACTCAGTTCCCGCCTGGCTACCTGGGCGATGCTACTGCCTCCATACGACATGGTATTTTTCCCTCAGAAAGTCGTCAAGGGTCAAGCACTGGACGATTTCCTGGAAGTACATCCGGTGCCAGAAATCTCGAAACTCTACTACGAGATTCCAGACGAAGTGGCGAACTCAAACATGACTTCATGCGAAGCTGTCTAGCGGATGTTCTTCGACGGTGCTTCGAGAGCAGGGCCCAAAGAAAATATCGTCGCCAGAGTTAGGATAGTATTAGTCTCCCCCTACAATCTGGTCTTTAATTAAGCCTATTCCCTCACGGAGCCATGATCCAACAACGTGGCAGAGTACAATGCTCTCATTATTGGACTCCAACTTGCTAAACAAGTGGGGGTGAACTATTTAGAGGCAAACGGTGATTCCAAGCTGATATTCAACCAAGTCCGAGGCGAATATGAAGTCCAAAATTAAGACCTAATTTCTTACTACCAAGCTGCACTTAGTATTATCTCAACCTTCAAGGGATTCTTCATTGAGCACGTCCCTCGGCTGTAAACGTCGAGGCTAACGCCCTGGCCGGCCTTGTTGTCTCCTTGGTATTTCCAGACAACACCCATCAGCTAATCAAGGTGATCGGTCAAGAGCTGGTCTGCCCCAAAAATAACTTTTCCTATATCTGAGCTACGCGGCGGAAGTACACACTGATGTCCAAGATTGAAGTCTTTCATTCATTGACTACATGGTCTATGGAATTCTCTTCGAAAATCCAAAGGAAGCCACTTCGATCAAAAGACGTTTCCTTCAGTTCTATTATGACACAGCTACCAAAATATTGTATCATCGTTCTTATGACAAACTTCTGCAACGATGTCTATTGAATGCAGAAGCCAAACAGGCACTTCGGGAAGCCCATGATGGCATCTGCGGTGCCCACTGTGCAAGACTGTCTCTGACGTTTGGGCTACTATTGGCCTACAATGGTAGCAGATGCCGTCGACTATGCAAGAAAGTACCAAGCATGCCAAATCCGCGCAGACTTTATCCACCAACCCTTGGATTCCTATACCCAACGGTATCATTCTAGACGTTTGAGGCATGGGGAATAGATATCATCAGACCAAAAAGTCCACCCTCGTTTAAGGGGCATCGGTTCATCCTGGCCATCACCGACTACTTCTCCTAGTGGGCGAAAGTAGCACCACTCATGGAAGTCAAGACGTCCAATATGATCATCTTCATCAAACATCATGTTATATACCACTTTGGCTTACCACGAAGGATCATTCATGACAATGGTCCACAGTTCGCAAGTCATGCATTCTACCGGTTCTGTGACAAAAATTGGATTCAGAATATAGCATTGACTGTCTACAACCCAGCGACAAATGGGTTGGGTGAGCCATTCAACAAAACAATCATCAAGTTTCTTAAGAAATTCGTGTCATCTAACAAGCGCGACTGGAACGAGAAGCTGGGTGAATGTCCCTGGGCCTAACGTACAATGGTCCGGACAGCTATAAGAAGTACGCCATTCTCTTTGGTATACGAAAGTGAAGTGGTCCTCCCCCTCGAGATCCAAATCCCTTTACTCCAAGTGGCTCTCTCCAATCAGCTAACCATGGACGACAACCATCACCGAAGACTACAAGAGTTGGAAGCACTCGACGAAAAATGACTTTTAGCTCAGCAGCATATTGAGTTGTACCAAGCACGTCTCTCTGGAGCCTTCAACAAGCGGGTCAAGAAGAGAACATTCCAAGTGGGCGATCTCGTCTTGACAGTAAGAAGACCGATAGTTATGACCCACGGGACAGATGGCAAATTATGGCCTAAATGGGAGGGTCCATTCATCGTGGAGTTTGTATTCTCCAATGACGCCTATCGGCTCACGAAACCCAACTGCGACTTGCTCAAGATTCCTATCAACGGCAAGTTCCTAAAAAAGTACTACGTCTAAACTTGACTTGCACTCTCCTCATTACCAGCGGGAAAACCCAGATATACATCTCTATACTACTGGTTCTTCATCCCCAACAAGTGCCAACGTGCAATATTTTTCCCTTATTTACAAATTCCTGTAAAAGCCATCATCTGTATCCAGGAGTCCTGGATACGCAATGGATGATGGATCCTCAAAGTCTCCCAAGTAGAGAAATCCTCAGGTCCACTTGCACACTCACGCAATGACCACTCAAAAACTAATTTTGTTAGACGCTAGCCATATTTATATTGCCTGAGCTATCGTCCCACCAATCTTTCCAGCGGAGAATTCCTCAGGTCAAACCATACTCCCGGATAGACCACACTCCGTAAATCACTCCTTAGCGAATCTCGCGGACATCGGTTCACGTCTATATTACCTCTGAACTATCGTCCTAACATTTCTCCTCGGCTGAGTTTGCTATGTCTATATTACCTATGAGCAAACCTCCCTGGTTTTCGCTATCGATCATCACGTCCATATCACCTCTGATATCGATTGTCATCTCCACTTACCACCCGTACTCACCAAGGTAACACCAACGATGTTGGGTCCACAAAAACTGCCACGTCTAAATCATCTCTAGCAGGGCTTGTTCCAAAATCTATTACGTCCATATTACCTCTGATAGGGATTATTTTTGAACATATTATTTGCACTCAACATGCGTAACAAATAATAAGTCCACCAAAAATCCCCCAGTGGGATGTCCACAACAAGTGTGAAGTTGTACTACGTCCATATTACCTCTAGTACAAGACCCAGAAAGCCCACAAGCAGGAATGCAACAAAATTAAAAGGTTTTTATTTTCTCTACATAAAAAAAACTAAGAGCAAAACACAAACTCAAAGAGGAGTTAGAGTCCTCCAGATTGTTTATATACATCGCAAGGACATAAAAAACATAAGCATCTGAATATGCAAACAATTGGCGGGAGGCATATACGTTGGTCTGCTCCACCTGTCCCTTCAAGGTGACAGGAAATCCATCCAACGAAGAGCCAAGGAGTTCCTGGAAAACCTCCGCCTTAGCCACCAGAGCAGCGGACGCTCCTCTCGATTCCTCAATAGGAAGCAACCCAGGCATGCCAGCACGAGGACTTAAAGCAACCCTGTCCACGGGAGAGGAAGTGATTTCCTCGATTCGCTATGGAGCATCCTTGGAAGCCATCACAATAGAGGTAAATCTATGAAAGGAGTCTGAAAGACACCCGGTACTTATAAGTAGTAGACCGACGACTCACCCTAGATTCATAATGGCTCATTCTGCAAGATGCGACCGTTCACTCTCACACAACCCAATACATGGTTTGCTAGAATTTTGTCAAACTCAAGACAGCAGATAATTACAATAAAGAAACCTTCTATTTCTTATTACAGAAGAGAAAAGGAAAACTATATTTAAAGGGCTAATAGTGCCCCAACCAGAAAACTACGACAAACTACGATAAAATGGACAAAAAAGGAAATTTCCAAAACTAATACTGCTGCTGGTCGGAGCACAACTCCGATACTCCTTTGGAGACGGACGAAATGATTGTCCAGGCGCACTTTAGCCCGACGCTCAACTTTTTTTGCCATGACCTCAGGATCCTCGTAGTGGACGTAGGACTCATATCTGTCATCCAGCTTTTCCACCATGACCTCAACAGCAACCATGTTCTTCGCTACCCGGCTAGTCTCGGTTCGGATGGCCCCCTCTTTCTGTTGGGCCTCCCGGAGGCTATTCTCCAGAATATAAAGCTTGGCTTGGAGTTGTCTGATCTCCTCGGTCAAATCCTTCTGTCTGGTGAGGCAATCCTCCCTAAGGGTACCCACCCGATCACGCTCCTCTTGCAACTTCCGGAGGTCACGTTGCAAACCTTCCTTAGATAAAGAAAAGAGGGCCTTCTCTGCCTCCAACGACGTTGAGAACTCATTATACTCACGGGATATCAGCATCCCCATATCTGCTTGTTGATTTTGCCGCAGCTCTATTAGGCAACGCTCCACCCGTATCCCAGAGAATTGGCCTGAATCTCAGCAAAGTGCTTCGCCCAGTCGAAAGGCTTGTTCCATTCCAATATACTCTGGACCCCCTGCCTCAAAAACATGTAGAAGCTCCTAAGGGAGATCTAGACATTTTCGTCAATCTCATCCAGCGTAGCCGGAGTCAAGGGCGACCGGTAGAAGGAAGAAGCCACAAGCGCAGCAGGTTGTGCGACAACACCCGATAGCCTTAAAGGTGAAGCAGTAGCGAAAGAGCGACCAGTGGGATGTTTCGCGTTCCACTTCTTCATGGCCATCTCAAAGGCCAAAATACCCGATAGCTGAGCAATCCCGGAGGTGCGACTTAGGACAGGAGTACCAGGGCACCCCGCTGCTTCGGCACCCGCTCGTGCACCGACCCCAGACTGTGGTACAATGTCCTCAGATGAGGATCAGGGTACTATATTGTCGAAAACATCAGGAATAGCCTCCTCAGAATGACCAACCATTCCACCATCCAGAAAGGCCACAACAACCAAGTGCCCAGCAATAAGTTCGAGAGTAGAAGCCACTGCATTAGAAGGACCCGCAACAAACCCTGTAGGGTTCTCTTTACCTCTAGAGGGGCGAGGGAATGATTCAGACCTCTTCCTGATAACCTTACTACACCCTTTCTTTTAAGATGTCCTCCGCGACAGCCATGTCCACTGTCCGTGAGGGAGGAACAGGGCCTGCAGGACCAAAACAACCAAAAATTAACTTCGTTCGGAGAATATAAAGCTAAAGCCAAAAAATCTGATCTCTTGTAAAATTACAAAATGATGTACCAGAGGAGGGTAGCGTAGGTCGTGGCTTATCCAGTTTTGTCATAGGCTCCCCCATAACTTCCCTGTCTTCTACAGATATGTGCTCCAAAGGGGTATAAGGCTCCTCCGCAAAAGCTGCATCCAATCCTCGAGCTCCCGGAGCTTCAGGTGTTGGTTCTGAGGCACCCACATCGGACCTCGGAGGGGTTTTCTCTTTCGGTTCAGCGTAAGAAAACACAGAAGCAGCTGCCCACCGGGGACGGTCCCTCTTCTCTTGTGTTTGTAATTCAAACAAACCATAAGAGAGATATTCATAAAGAGAATCAGGAAGAATCAAACTAAGAGGGTTTACGGATACCGTCATAGCATCTAAATCGGGTCCTACTTCAGGAACCTTTAGTACAAGGGATCCTACCTCTCCACTTGCTGTCCCTTTCATGGGGGGCTTAATCTTTCCCGCTGGTCTCGTCTCTGGGACCACATATGTCCTCGCCTTCTTGGAGTAGCGAGCATGCTAGATCCCGGCCTTCGATTTGTGCTTCACAACCGGAGGATCATCAGAAGGGGATATCGTCTGCTCTTCCCCTGTTGACGACTCCAACTCTATAAACAGAGGCCTGGCAACACTCTTTCCTTTTTTGGGCATCCGATGCGTTCTCACTTCTGGAGGCATCAATATGGCACCTTCGATATAACTCCTCTTCGGGTCAAAGCCAGCCAGCAGAGCATTAGTCGTGCAGTAGTACTTTGTGGCCGTATACAGCATCTTCGGCATGACACAGGTAGCGGGTAGACAAAACTGAGCATGAGTGCCGATTGTGCTGTAGTAAGCCCAGGCTCGGGCCCCGTCAAGCAAGCTACCATTATATCCGAGAGAAGCACTCAGGTGACCCAGTAGAAGCTGGGTGTAGCCAAATTGGTGAGCAAATCGGCTGGGCAAGTAAGGCTTTACGAAGACTGCAGCCTTGTTTTGGTATACCAGATGGGATGGACGAATGTCCTGGAGCAAGCGAAAGAGCCTCTCAGATAGGTTGCGGGGCATCCCCCCGTTGTCTTGGTAAGCGACGTTTCTTTCATCGTTAGTAAAATTTAGCTCAGATGTAAAGAAACTCCAGTCAGTCATGAACTAGAGCTGCCTTCTGCCGACAGTAACAGTGTCATACTTCCACTTCATCCCCTGATACTTGCGGATAAGGGCATCAGCATCCACCATGCCCTCATCGATCCCAGAGAATATCAGAGACCCATGATGCAAGAGAATCCAACCCGTCAGATAATGGTAAGGGAGCTCAATTCTGTTGAAATATCCCTTACTAGAATGGTCCTCGAGCTTCTGGAAAAAGTTACGGAGGCCTCGATGGATACAACACACCATAGCAGGTAGAAGGGCTAACTTGTGGCCAAAAGCCAACTTTACAGCCGGAAGAATGAGGGTGCAGCTAATCCTCTCTATTGTCCTAGACCCTCCAGGGACCACGTGGTTATGCAACCAGATCATGAAGTATCCCGCCAGTAGAGCCTTGGCGAATAGCTTGTGGGTGTCCATCAGAAAGTAGCTGAGCTCCTCCTCCAGGTCACTCAGTTTGTTAACTGGTTCTTCCTCTTCCTCCGAGGAACCCTCAATGTCTTCCTCCACGGGAGCAGCATGTTCCCTCAGTTCTCGGATGGAGTCGGCCACTTCATGTTCAGATCGTAATGCCCGAACACGAACTCTAGTAGACTCCTTGGATACCGGGAAAAGATGACGAGCCCAAACTGTAATATAAGGAGAGGACCCCTCGGTGGATTTCTTCGTCTTCTTCGACGATCGCTGGCAGATATCATGATGGCACAACAGTTCTTTATACACTACCAGCATCTCTGGGTTCTCTGCTTCCAGTTCTTTGAGTTTTTTATTACTCGGAGAATACTCTTCATAGGGTTCATCGCCACAGGGAAGTCTCGAGACGACATGCATCTCATGCAGAGCCAATCCCATCTCGCAACCAGGCATGAAGAAAGTCCCGGTACGATGGTTGTATAACTCCATCAGTGCCATGAATAAAGGGCGGTTAATCTATAAGCCATGGCATGTACCCCTCACGATAAAAAACAAATCAGTAGCCCAGAGATCTTGCTCATACATCTTCAAGATCCACAGGGTCAGGCAACACCAGGTCTCGTTGTAATGAGCCTAGCTGAGAACTTGCAACTGTCCTGGGGGGTAAGTTTCCTTCTTTGCGACACAATGAAGGAAGGTGCCCACCGTATATAAGATGAGGTTCAGTCCTAGATCACTCCCAACAAGTCCTGGATTCAATCCAATCAAGGAGTACGAGGATGACTCCTTCGCGCTGTGAAACTCCCCCTCGTTCTTTCCAGCCCGAACGTAGGAAAAAAGAGCCCCCTGCGACTCAGTGGTCAAGTTCCAGCCCATTCGATGCAGACCCATCATCACCTTCAGATCTGACAAAGGCAGATAACGCTCAAAAGAAGGAAATGTCATCTCCATCCCACGGAAGGAGAAAGACCAATTCTTTCTGGTCGTCCCCAGCTCAGGTTAAAAAGATTCTAGTGCATCCCCGAACAAGAAGTATGGCTTCTTGTAAAATTGTGGTCCATCATCAGCAGGGATCTCCCCTGAGTTTATCTGGCTCAGCAAGAAGCCAGGCGACTGCTCAGCAATCTTCTGTTGACGTCCTGGAAGGAGGTTTTTGCTCATCTTGGTCTTGACAGCCATGGTCAGGTCTGTAAGGTTTATATTAACGAAAGCATAACGTGACCAAGGACCAATTTGCCAGAGGGTGCAGTGGGCAGGGTCACTGCAAAAATAAATAAATAAACCCATGAAAGAGCAAGATCAAAACTTCAAATATTCAAAAGGATATGCTCATGTGGCTGGATGGCCAATACTACTAAACCAAACCCTGCGACTATGCGGCACCATTGATGAGAACATAAAATATCATATTTTTATTCCTTAATGTATACTCCTTTATGCTCATTTAATGTCTAAAGATACTCATTATTTTTATATTTTGATCTAGGATACAATTGGAGTCACTAAAAGCAAAATGGAGCTAATTATCAATTCTGGACAGTTCTGACACCTTATAGAAAAATGGTCATAACTTGCTCATCCGAAGTCCAATTGAGCTGATCCAAATTGATTCGAAAAGCTAAGTGATAGAGGCACAATTTTGCTGTTTTGATTTTCCTGAGATTCTGGCTACATCATGGACCAAATCACGCTTGAAGTTGAGACAACTATGCTGTGCACAAAAAGTGGAGTTGATATAACCATTTCCCAACTTATTCAAAGATTTTATTTTATTGTTGGGTTATTGTAACTCTTAGAGGATTTTTGGAAAGATATTGTGATCTTCAAACACTTATTTAGAGTGTATAAAAGGGGTAGAGATCAAGAGGAAAAAGGGAGAACAACACACAACTCTTCTTCCTCTTCTCCAATATTCTTTTGAAGTGTTCTTGAACATGTGGAGCTAAAAGTCTTGTTGGTCGAAGGAAACGGAAGCCTCGGAATGAATAAAAACTTGTGAGATCTAATTTGTGTTTATATTTTTAATTTGTGCTTTAAGTATCGAATGTTTTCTTATGCATATTTTTATGATTATCTTGTTTAAATGACTAGGATGCATACTAGTTTATTATTCATGACAATCTAATGCTAAATTAGATATCGAATCCGTAATTGTTCGATCCCTCTAATTTGTGAAGCAACTAAGATTTAATGAACTGCTTTATTTTATTAGATCTTAGGAGGAAAATTTTTGACAAAATTAAATGCAACCGCGTGTGCTTGTGTTGTTTTGCTTCATCGATCTCATCGAGTTTAATACGCTACTAGATTAAACCTTTAGCGCTTGTCTGGGGTTATTTAGTAGTTAAGGTTAATTAGATCGCTTGTTTTTAATTAATTATGGCTGAAGGAGATAGGAAAATAATTCCAACGATGAATATTCAAAGTATGAATTAATATATACTTGCATCGATGATCAGTTTTAAGATTCCAATGGTGGATGTTGACTGAGACCAACATTTATTTCTTTGATTGTTTTAATACTTTAATTGTTTTTAGCTCTTCTTAATTTTCTTTTGATAAAAAAACTCTCCCCCTATCTTATTTTACATAGCATAAAGATCAAACTAATTACTCTTCGTGGGAACGATCCTTACTCTCACTACTACATATTATTTCAAGAGTAAAGGTTTTATTTTTGGGTGCCTACGACAGCACGCCAAATTTTGGCGCCGTTGCTGGGGAGTAATTTTAGTTGATTTTTGTGCTTTTTGTGATCTTTATTTCGTTCTTGTGATCAAATATTTTTTTGCCTATTAAAAAAAAAAAATCGGTAACAGGTATTGGCGGCCAATTCTCAAATAATTGGCACTTGGCTAGATCTTCCATCTAGGCATGCGGATGAGGTAAATGTTTCTTCCTTAGAACAACAAATTTCTTGTTTAACTTCTCTTGTTCGTCAGATGGTTGTAGGTAACATGAAAACAACAAAGGCTTGTAGGATTTGTCTAGTATCAGGGCATCCAACCGATATGTGTCCAACTCTCCAAGAGGAGTCCAATGAACAAGTGAATACGGAATATGGTTTTCCTGGACTACCAGAAATGAAGTATGATTCCTATTCAGACACGTACAACATAGGATGGAGAGATCATTCCAATCTCACCTATGGGAGTCCAGAATTAAATCAACCAGCAACTCAAAATTGTCCAAGTTACCAGCAATACAAGCAGCAATACCTATAACAAAGCCAAACTTCTAATTCTGGTATGTCTTTAGAAGATATTGTTAAGTCTATTGCCATTAATAATTTATAATTTCAACAGGAGACGAGGGCTAGTATCGAAAGTTTGAACAATCAAATGAGTCAAATGACAACTGCAATTAATAAGCTAGAGGCACGAAGCTTGGAGAACTTACCATCTAAAACGATAGTAAATCCAAAAGAAACTGTAAGTTCAATCATTTTGAGAAGTTGTAAAGAAGTTGAAATTCCAGAAAAAGAAGCATGTGCATCGTCAAAAGAAGAAGAAGAGAAAAATATCGTTGCAGACACGAACATTCCTAACGACGATGTAGTACCTAATGGAAAAGAAGTTTTTAAACTTGATGGAAAAAATGGAGTAAAAGTTGCCATCAGTGAGAATTTTGAGAAAAAACATGAGTTAGCTTTGAGTACTAACTTACATAAAGCTGTTGCAGTGTTGAACGATCTTCCAAAAAGACAACAGTCAGGTAACATTCCATATATTCCAATTTATAACAAAAGACCTTTACCTTCTGTTTTGCAGGGCTGCATTCTAGACTTGAAATCCCTGCCTAGTTATATCAAGTGTGCATAGAGTCGAGCCAACGACAATATTAAACAAAGGCGCTGCTTGGGAGGCAACCCAAGAGAAGTTTTTTTTATTCTCGCATTTTATTTTTTTTGGTTATTTTGTCTTTTCTTTGCATTTAACCATACATTGGGGACAATGTCTGTTTTAAGTGTGGGGGAGGGGATTTACTTTATTTTAAGCATTTTTAGTTCGCTATTTTTCTAAAAAAAAAAAAAATTTTAATAATAATAATAATAATTATTATTATTTTTTAATAAAAGAATTTTGGTTTTTGTTTTTTTTAATGATTTTTGGTTGTGTATGTCATGAGTAAGATTCAACTAGATTTGAAAAATTCATAACATGATTGAATAAATAAATTTTTTTTTTCAACTTAGAATTAATTAGTCTAGTTATTTTTTATTGAAAATGGTAGTATCTAAATTGGTAGACAAAAGCCAGTGAGGATTTGAGCCTTTAGACTGACACATCAGTCTCATTATTCTTTCATGAGAGATATTCTTCCACTGATTTGTTTCTCTAGAACTTGCTTTGATTCTCTTCGAGGTCACATTGACACATGCATGCATGAACATGATTAAGGCCATCTTTGTTATGCGTTACATAAGCCAAATAGCCCACCTTGTAATTAATTTTCTTTTTGTTGAACCCCTTTGAGCTTTATTGCCTTTTTCTTGGTATACCCACATTACAAGCTTTCAACCAATAATATTTATACCTTTACCCAAGTCGCAAAGCTAGTGGAGCATTGTTGATCATTATGATATGTATGGGTGTACGAAAAAATAATGTGGGGGTATCTAAATTTGTGGTTTGGTTATAACCAACAAAATGGAACATATTTTTATCCTCAAATTTTCTAAGTTCCATTATTGTTAAAAAAAAAAAGTAAAAAAAAAAAGAAAAAAAAAGAAAGAAAAAAAAAAAAGAAAAGAAATGGAGTGATTGATTTTGCATTGTTTAAATGCTTTAAAAGCCAAATTGAAGACGCTGCAAAATGGAGTGATTGATTTTACATGTTTTATATTGAGATTGAGTTGATTCATTTTTGCTCCACTAGTTTTGATGGCTTTTGAACTACATTCCTAAATATATCCCACCTTAATCCTAAGCCATGTTACAACCCATGAAAAGTCCTTATGATTTATGTTATGCATGTGATCCCAGTGGTGGAGAATGAGAAAATATACAAGCTTATGGTAGAGCATTTCTTTTGGAATGAATTCGAGAGAAATATATACCTTCAAACACATGAGAGTTTAGTGTTTATTCCCATGAGGGTCTACCTATTTAGTTTACTCCATTTTTCAAGTAAAAATACCTACTAAGTAATTAGAAGTTGTTTAAGAATATATGTTCATGATATGTTATGAGTTTTGAAGAACTTGGTTATTATTTATTTATGACATTGCAACCTTGATTTCTTTTTGGAAAAATAAATTAGAGTTTTGCCCGAGGACGAGCAAAGGTTAAGTGTGGGGGTATTTGATGAAAACATAAAATATCATATTTTTATTCCTTAATGTATACTCCTTTATGCTCATTTAATGTCTAAAGATACTCATTATTTTTATATTTTGATCTAGGATACAATTGGAGTCACTAAAAGCAAAATGGAGCTAATTATCAATTCTGGACAGTTCTGACACCTTGTAGAAAAATGGTCATAACTTGCTCATCCGAAGTCCAATTAAGCTGATCCAAATTGATTCGGAAAGCTAAGTGATAGAGGCACAATTTTGCTGTTTTGATTTTCCCGAGATTCTGGCTACATAATGGACCAAATTACGCTTGAAGTTGAGACAACTATACTGTGCACAAAAAGTGGAGTTGATATAACCATTTTCCAATTTATTCAAAGATTTTATTTTATTGTTGGGTTGTTGTAACTTTTAGAGGATTTTTGGGAAGATATTGTAATCTTCAAACACTTATTTAGAGTGTATAAAAGGGGTAGAGATCAAGAGGAAAAAGGGAGAATAACACACAACTCTTCTTCCTCTTCTCCAATATTCTTTTGAAGTGTTCTTGAACATGTGGAGCTAAAAGTCTTGTTGGTCGAAGGAAACGGAAGCCTCGGAATGAATAAAAACTTGTGAGATCTAATTTGTGTTTATATTTTTGATTTGTGCTTTAAGTATCGAATGTTTTCTTATGCATATTTTTATGATTATCTTGTTTAAATGACTAGGATGCATACTAGTTTATTATTCATGACAATCTAATGCTAAATTAGATATCGAATCCGTAATTGTTCGATCCCTCTAATTTGTGAAGCAACCAAGATTTAATGAACTGCTTTGTTTTATTAGATCTTAGGAGGAAAATTTTTGACAAAATTAAATGCAACCGCGTGTGCTTGTGTTGTTTTGCTTTATCGATCTCATCGAGTTTAATACGCTACTAGATTAAACCTTTAGCGCTTGTCTGGGGTTATTTAGTAGTTAAGGTTAATTAGATCGCTTGTTTTTAATTAATTATGGCTGAAGGAGATAGGAAAATAATTCCAACGATGAATATTCAAAGTATGAATTAATATATACTTGCATCGATGATCAGTTTTAAGATTCCAATGGTGGATGTTGACTGAGACCAACATTTATTTTTTTGATTGTTTTAATACTTTAATTGTTTTTAGCTCTTCTTAATTTTCTTTTGATAAAAAAACTCTCCCCCTATCTTATTTTACATAGCATAAAGATCAAACTAATTACTCTTCGTGGGAACGATCCTTACTCTCACTACTACATATTATTTCAAGAGTAAAGGTTTTATTTTTGGGTGCCTACGACAGCACGCCAACCATAGCCAATGCAGAAGGGTCTCCCATGCGGCTGGATGGCCTATGCGACCAAACCAAACCCTGTGACTATGCGGGACCATAGCCTATGCGGTAAGGTCTCCCAAGCGACACAAGTCACTATACGGCATAGCTTCACATCCGACAGGGTCGCCTATGCAGCTACACATGCGGCAGTGAGAATTTGGCGCATAGACGAATCCATGAGTCCAACTGTGCACATATGTCTCTGCGGTTTGGAGAATCATTTCGTCTTTCTCGTTTAAAACCTACCCTTGATCGGCAGCTAAAAGTCGGCAGGAAATGGAGGAGGGTCCGCCACAGCGGCACGGCCCTTCCCCTTGCTCTTGGCCTTTTCCTTACCCTTAGCGACGGCGACAGCGGCAAAAGAAGCAACTTTGGGGGCCATGGCAGCAGCAGTGAGAAGAAGAGAAGGAAATTAAAAAATGTGAAAGAATGGTTTTCTCTCTCCTCTGCCCCCTATATATATAGGCATCAACATGCGGTTGGAGATGAAGCGACGGCTATTCGAATCCCGAGTCACCTCGATCCACGTAACGGCCATGGATGAGTTGGACTTTTAGAGGTTAATTCCCTGTTATTGATGATTATTTCAGTTATTATAACTAGTATATATCATATATTGTATGTATTATTAATATTGGTATATGGTAGCATCATGGTAAAGAGTTTGGAGGGAGTATCATAGAGCATCCTAGTGTGGTACTAGGATACACACTAGGTATTTATTATTTTGTCCATATAGTATTGATTGTGTGTTAGTGTATCATATTGTGAGACTCGTCTCACTATATCTATATTGGTATATGGATATATATTTTATATTATGTACTGTATTTTATTGGATCTTGTAGAATCTCAGAATTTTCTTAAATTTGAAACTTTACTACTCGACCAACATACCGACGGTATACTCCGACATACCAGCGACATACCGTTCAGCAGATATTTATTTTACTTTTGAGATATTTTTGAGATATTTTTGTGAGATATTTTCGTGAATAGTGCTTGATACTTTCTATTATTTATTAGTTTCTTGGTTTTGTTTTGAGTGGTTGAGATTGATTTAATCTCGTGACTTGGATCGCTGACGAGGAAGATCGGACGATCACGATTAAATCACCTCTTCTATATATATGAGTTGATTTTCTCTCTTCTCTCTCTCTTTTCTTTCTTTCTTTATTTCTTTATTTTCTCTCATTTTCTCGTAAGAGCTAGAAGCTTGGTCTTGAGGCCTAAGAGTATAGTTTTTGAACCCCTCTTGGTGGTGGAGTTGAAGGTTAAGGCTGCGAGCTTGACTAGAGGCAAGTACATCTTTTCAAAATCTTGAACGACTTTTCCTTACTGTCACGCCCCAGTCCCAAAAAATGTAGGACTAGGAATACATGAGCATGACAGCCATATGTATATGGTAACTCCAACATATGAAAATAATACACATACGTACAATGTTTTATGAATATTAATTCACAAGTGGTATACAATATCACAAGTCACAGGCAATACTAATCTCATCCACAAAAACCAAATAGAAAAGAATAACCAATCAACTATATAACTGAATCAAGTATAAAATGCTTGATAATAACAATTAGTTGGGTGGAGACAAATCAACTCCAAACTAGGATATGAAAAAAACATAATAAGTACACCATCTAATGATCAGAGAGGCTTGAAGAAAAGATCTTCTCGAAAGAGAATGAAGTAGCAAGTCATGTTCCTTGCTCCTGCAAGTAGTCATGAATGTCTATACCTGGCAAGGGACCAGGCCCTCAGAGGGATGTAACAAGATACATAAAAGTATGCCAATAAAGTACTAAAAATAAACATCTAAATGGTCGCCTAACCGTCTATGTGAAATGTACTTTTGAGAACAACTTTTTAATGTATGGGCTATCTGGCTAAAAAGGGATTGGTATGACTCTCTAAGAGAGTCAAGGGCCTAAAAAGCGTAACGTCTTTCGATCGTCAGAGGCTGCCTATAAATAATATAATATAAGGGTCATCTGACCACGCATCTCCGTCGGAGTGTATGAGTTACAAAAGGGAAAGTGTAAAGGAGCCCATATGCCTATTCATTGCTCTTCCCACCCATGCTCTATACATGTTGTATCCATAACACGTTTCATCTACTACGTCAAGACGGAGTGCAAGTATTGGCGTTGTAACTTTGGTTCATAGCCTATCGTTAGTACAATAGCCTAACCTACAACCAAACAAGGACAAGGATTGGACCATCGTACCATAATATTCTATGTTCCTGGACTACTAATAACTATTAAGTCTTCTAACATGCATCACTATTAGCAGTTATACCCTATCCGTCCCATGACCTATACATACAGTGGCCAGCCAAAAATGCAAGTCTATGTTCTACATGAGACTCACAAATCGTGTAAGAAATATTTCACGGCTAATGAAACATAATAATGCCTTAACTTATGTGGTGGTCTCATAAAACTAAGTCAACATGCATAATATAAATAAAAGACAAAAGACGAAGTCACCATCGTCGCACCCAAGTCTTTCTAGGATGCGCGATTTTATATAGCAAAATAAATGGAAATGAACAACAAAAATTAAATATATAGGAAGGAATGTAACAAAAGAGTACTATGGCAAGGTATACTTGCCTGGCAAGCAAGCTGTGTAATGTAGATGTCCAGACGATGATCCCAAGGAACCAAAAAGTAGGGTCTCTGAATGAACGTCTCCTGTCACGTCCCAGTCCCAAAAATACACGGGACCAGGCCACGTGGCAATAGCCAACTGTCACGTCTCCGAGGATATCCTAATTTAATGGATCCTAACAAAGAGTGCTACGATGTCCTAAATACTAACATGTGCCATATAAATCAACAACAGGTAATCTAATCTCATCCACAATATAAACAACAAGAATGTACTAATAATAAATGCTGGAAGATAAACGCCAGTCTCAAAATATCATAGTACAACCAAGAATGTCTGGTGGGGACAAACCCACTACTATGACGGAATAAAAGTACTGAATGACAGATAAAAAGAGTAATGACTAGGGCATCGGATGACTAGATAATGATGCTCCGAATCTTAGACAGAAGGTCTACCAACTGATCACGAAAACTCTGACGGTAGCACCTCTAGCTCCTCAGCTGTAGCGTACCTAGTCTCCTGTCCTGGGCCGTACACTGTAGGGTAATATGCCTCGTCCAAATCTGTAAAGGTACCAGGTCCTCAGAGGGACGTAACAAGATACATAGAAACATGCCATATAAATAAATACTGAATAAAATAAATACAATAAAGGGTGTGCTAACCATCTAAGTGAATGCAATGTGAGGACAACATTGGTACGTATGGGTAGGTGTAGGCATAACGTCCATACCACTCCGAAGAACGTGGAAGCTGCATAGTATATATATATATAACGTCCATATCGCTATGAAGAACGTAGAATCTGCATAGAATATAACGTCCATATCGCTCCGAAGAACGTAAAATCTGCATAAAGGGAGTCATTGGATTCGTGGCTCCTCTGGATACTATGGATTCCAATTGGTGTATCCCATACGCCTACTAGTTGTCCTCTCCACCCAATGTAGATACACAAATCGAATACTCGACGTGCATACCATGTATCTATATGCCAAGTCTCTACAAATCAAATAATCCTAAGTTAGATACTAACCGTGATGCATGTCACACACACTGATAACTAGTCGACTATGCGAACCCGCATCCCAATATGACTTTGTCACCGTGAAACGTGTATAAGTGTCAGGTCTCGAAAGATATCAGAGTATCCTCCAATGGGGTGAGTCTGCTAATGACTAGGTCTAGTACACTACTCATCGACGCATCCGTCGACTGCACCCGAGTTAATCTCGGATACGCACAGTCATATGAAATAAAATAACAAGATATCATACAACATGTGCATAATTTAAATTAGATAGTAAATATGGCAAGGTATCTTGCCTGGGTCCTCAAGCTGTGAATGCCAATAGCCTATTCCTGCAGTGTCTCCTGGCTGGTCTAGTGACCCTAAATATACAATATAATATAACAATCTAGCATCAGACACTAAAGCAATACATACACAAAACTACGACGCTACGCTTAAGTACTGACGCAAGGGTCACGACTAGTCGACTACAGAGTCGCGTGCGCACGTAGTTAAGGTGCACACGTGTCCTGTCCTCAGTTACCGTGTCTCTCACGACAATAAATACTAAGTTATGGGTCACGAAACTGTTTACGTTTACTACAATTATATGTCCTTAATTCCCATGTTTAAGCATACATATGGAGGTCCAGGTTTTTAGGTGAGATACAAGTCTTTATAATCGAGTTATATCATTAAGGTAAATGCTAGTTATTAAATAAATGCTAAATCTTGTTAACATCATACATTCATATATATAGTTTAACGTTAATTAGGTTTGTGTCCAAGACAACGACACTCGACACGACGACACGATGACTATATATATCACAACGATACGAGGAGAGAAGGGAACTAGAGGGCGAGTACCTAGTTGGCTGGACGAGGGTCTGCTCGTTGACGGGTCATCCTCCGGCGTGGGGGGGAGCTCCGGTCGACGGTGGAAAGCAAGGCAGCAGCGGCAGCGGCAGTAACTGCAGTAGTTGCAGCAACGGCAGCAGCGGGCTGGGGACGATGTTGGGTGGTGGAGACGGTGGTCAGGCGGGGGTAGGCGGCGGAAGAGGCTCGTGGAGGTGGCAGCCTGAGGTGGTGGTGGTATTGAGGGGGTCGGGTAGATCGAGTTGGGGTGGTTGTTGATGATGGTGAAGGGGATGGTTGATGGCGGTGGTGCAGCCTGTGCAGGCGGCCTGAGGGGTGGGGTCCGGTGACTAGGGGTGTAGGCGGAGGTCTAGGCTGTGGTGGTGGTGGCCTGAAGTGGTGGTGGTGTTTGTGAAGTCAGGGGAAGGGAGAGGGGGTACTCGGGTTTTGGAAGGGGATTCGGCTAGGGTTAAGATAGTGGGTGATATAATTCTAGGGTTTCAATAGAGAAGTATGTATTTATATGAGGGAGAGGGAATATGGCTGACCTCGAGATTTGGGCCGGTCTGGCTCCTCGGGGTGGGGGCTGGTCCACATGAAAGGTGTACATGGGCTTGGTTAGGTCTCGCTTTGGTAAAATTGCTTCTAATTTAATTCAATTAAAAATAATGCGCATGGTGTTCTTTAATGAATTGAAGACACACTGAACTAAATTTGGGTCAGACACAAGTGTCATGGGCGTAGCAGGCTCAGAATAGGTTAATACCCTAATTTGGGTTATACGGAGTTGGGTTGTGGTTGTGCCTCAAATTCAAATGGGAATGGGCAATTATGAGAAATTGGTTTTATTGGCATAATACATAGACCTTTGTAACGAATATTGCGCAGCTCATATAAAGCACAATATTGAGTATCTAAAATCTATACAAGGGTCAGATGGGTAGTCTGGCATGTCTAGGAGATGTGTATTTAATTAGTTTGAGGGTAACTACTAGTGTAGCGCTCCAAACATCGAAGCAACGGTAAGGTGTATTAAGTCACAAAAAATATTGCACATTAATTCTAATTGTATCCAAATTAATCCTAGTCTCTCAATTTAAATTAAATAAATTCTAAATTGGTCGAGGGGGTTTACAATCTACCCTTCTTAGAGCATTTCGTCCTCGAAATTAAAATATACGTATAGTAAGAACTACTGACTGAAATAAAAATGCTATTACATACCTAGGCCTTCAAAGAGTTGGGGATAACGCTGTCAAATATCCTCCTCGCGTTCCCAGGGTGACTCGCCTGGTGCATGATGCCTCCATGCGACACAAACTAGAGGAATAGTCTGACCTCGCAATACTTTCTCACTTCTGTCCAGAATCTCTACAGGCTCCTCTTGGTATGATAAACTCGGGCCGACTGTGATCTCCGAATGGTCAAGCACATAACTCGGATCTGGCATATACCTCCTTAGCTGAGATACATGGAAGATGTCATGAACTCCTTCCAAAGTCTGTGGTAAGGCTAGTCTGTAAGCAACCTCTCCGATGCGTTCCAACACATCGAATGGTCCGATGTACCTCAGACTCAGTTTTCCTTTGCCTCCAAATTTGATAGTCCCTCGAGTAGGTGAGATCTTTAGAAACACATGATCTCCAACCTGGAACTCTAGGGGTCGTCGATGCGTGTTCGTCCAATGCTTCTGTCTGTCCTGTGCTTCTCGCAGGTGCCCTTGGATCTTTTTCACCTTCTCTACTGTACGAACAACCAACTCTGGCCCAAGAATCTGTCTCTCGCCTATATCGCTCCAATATACTGGGGAACGACACTTCCTTCCATACAACACTTCATAGAGAGCCATCTGTATGCTCGCTTGATAGCTGTTGTTGTAGGAAAACTCGACCAAATGCAATTGGTCCTCCCATGATCCTCCGAAATCAAGCATGCACGCTCTTAACATGTCTTCTAATGTCTGAATGGTGCGCTCGGACTGGCCATCTGTCTGCGGGTGATACGATGTGCTAAACTTCATGCGGGTATCGAGACTCTCTTGCATACTCTGCCAAAAGTCAGATGTAAACCTCGTATCCCTGTCATACACGATACTAACTGGCACTCCATGCAGTCGCACAATCTCCCTCATGTACATATCTGCTAAGACCTCTGTAGATTGCCCAACTCTGAAGGATAAAAAGTGTACGAACTTGGTGAGTCTATCTACGATTACCCATACTGCATTTCGACCACTAGGACTCCTCGAAAAGCCCGTAACAAAGTCCATAGTGATGTGCTCCCATTTCCACTCTGGTATCAGAAGCAGTTGAAGTAATCATGCAGATCTCTGATGCTCAGCCTTGACTTGCTGAAACATCAGGCACTTCGCCATAAAGCGGGCTATCTATCTCTTCATTCCATGCCACCAGTAGTACTGCCTCAAGTCTCTGTACATCTTCGTGCCTCCTGGATAAATAGAATATATTGAACTGTGTGCCTCTGACATCAGCTCCTGGCGAAGTTCTCCGTTTGGAACATAGAGACGATCTCCATATCTCAAAGTCCCATCTTCATCTATACGCAGTCCTATCTATATTCCGGCCTCTGTCCTCTGTTGAAGCCTCTAGAATCTGGCGTCTGTCGGCAAGACAGCCATGATCCTCTCCACTAATATCGATTGCAACTGGAAACTCGACAACTGTCCGTCTATTCCGGGCATAACAACCTCTATACCCATCTTCTCTAGCTCTCTCAATAGATGTTATTGGGTAGTCAAGAAGAATGCCATGGGTCTTCTGCTCAACGCGTCAGCTACTACGTTGGCCTTTCCCGGATGGTACTGTAGCTCAATTTCGAAGTCTGTCATCACTTCGAGCCAACGTCTCTGCCTCTGGTTAAGGTCCTTCTGGGTATAGATGTACTTTAAGCTTTTGTGATCAGTGAATATCTCTACTCTTTCTCCATATAGGTAGTGTCTCTAAAGCTTCAAAGCAAAGATCACTGCGGCAAGCTCCAAGTCGTGAGTGGGATAGTTCTTCTCATGGGTCCTCAATTGCCTAGAGGCATAGGCCACAACCTTTCCATGTTGCATCAAGACACATCCTAATCCTCTCCTGGATGCATCGCTATAGATCACGAATCCTCCGGGTCCAGAAGGTATGGTCAAGATAGGTGTTGTAGTCAGACGCTTCTTCAGCTCATCGAATGATGTCTGACACTCCTCTGTCCAGGTGAACTCCTGCTCCTTACGGGTCAATCCGGTCATCGACTCTGCGATCTTCGCAAAGTTCTCCATGAACCTCCGGTAATATCCGACAAGTCCCAAGAAACTCCTCACTTCTGAGACATTGGTAGGGGTTGGCCATGTCTCTACTGATAAAATCTTCGCCGGATCTACTGAAATACCATCTCCTGAGATAACGTGTCTTAGGAAAGCAACATGATCTAGGAGGAACTCGCACTTGCTCAGCTTGGCATAAAGCCTCTCTCTCCTCAGTGTCTCTAACACTAGTCTCAAGTGCTTCTCGTGCTCCTCGTGGCTCTTCGAATACACCAAAATATCGTCGATGAAGACTACCACGAACTGGTCTAGGTATTGGTGGAATACTCTATCCATCAAGTTCATAAATACGGCAGGCGCATTTGTTAGTCCAAAAGGCATCACCAAGAACTCGCAGTGACCATAACGAGTCCTGAATGCTATTTTTTGAATATCTTCTCTTCGCACCTTTACTTAATGATAACCCGATCTCAAGTCAATCTTTGTGAACACCACTGATCCTGTCAGCTGGTCGAACAAATTATCAATCCGCAGTAGGGGATACTTGTTCTTGATAGTCAAAGCATTAAGGGCTCTGTAATCAATGCACATACGTACTGTTCCATCCTTCTTAGGTACAAATAACACTGGTGCTCCCCAGGGTGATGCACTAGGACGGATAAATCCTTTGTTCTGCAACTCCTCTAATTGTAGCTTCAGCTCATCTAGTTCCTTCTTCGCCAATCGATACACATTAGAAGATACCGTTGCTGCTCCGGGTATTAGCTCAATAGTGAACTCTACGTCTCTATCTGGCGGTAAGCCTGGCAATTCTTTAAGAAAAACATCCTCGAATTCTGTAACTATTGGTGGGGGTACCATCTCCATAGCCATGTAAGCTCCAGCTATCTGTCCTACTCCTTGCTCGACGGTCCCTCGCATGTACTCGAACTTCGGTTGATCTGGCGGTCTAAAAGTGATGCTACCTTTCCGGCAATCCAGTACGGCATTATACTGGCTTAACCAGTCTATGCCTAGCACAACGTCAAAGTATGGCATGGGTAATACTAAGAATCGCGCTCTCATCTCTCTACCACATACGACTATCGAACACATTCTAATAGTGCTGGTAACCGGCACTATACCTCCTCCGGTAAGAATCTTCCAACTCTTAGGTAAAGGAGAAGTAGCTACTCTATGCATTGCTACAAATCTACTAGATATGAACGATAGTGTAGCTCCAGAATCAAATAATGCAGTTGCAGGTAATGATGCAACTAAAATGGTACCTATGATAGCTTCTCCTTCTGTTTTCTCCTCAGTAGTTGTTAATGCAAAGGCCGGTCCGTGCCTCTGCCCCCCGGTCTGCTGTCGGGCTCGATCAAACTGTGCCTGCTGTGGGGCCAAGGGTGGTCCCCTCTAAAATCCTCCAGGTGTGGGTGGATGTTGTCCTCCTGGCGGGGGTAGTATCCTCGGAACTGGTGCTGCTGGCCTCTGTCCGGTCTGCGATGATATGTCTCTGCGTTGTGGGCAATCTCGAGCGTGGTGCTAGCTCGCTCCATAAATCATGCATATTCCCAGTCTCTTTCGACAGTCATTCTGGAAGTGTCCTACCTTACCACAGTAGTAGCAATTTGGAAGCTCTTTTTTTGGTACGGTGCTGTCCTCTGCTGTATCTGTGCTCCGGGACAATGGATCGGTCCTCCTGCTCCGGGCTGGGCTCTGGATGGTATGGTCGTGCTGTAACATCTTGCTCCTCTGCCGATGGCCTCCTGAATCCTCACCTTTGCAAGAACCTCCTCATAAGAAATCATCGCCTGTGTGGTGGTATACCTCTACAGCTCGAAGGTGAGGCCGTGATAGAACCTCTGGGCCTTCTCTAGATCATTGGGTATCAGGACGGCACCAAATCTGCTAAGACGGCTAAACTCTGCGTCATATGCGTCAACAGTCATATTTTCTTGTTCTAGATTTAGGAACTGGGAGTACAGGGCATTTCTGACTGTGGCCAAAAAATAATTTGCATTGAAGTATTCCAATAACTGTTCCCAAGTCTGGTTCTTGCCTAAACTGCGCTCAATATAATCCCACCAGTGATGGGCGTTGCCTTTCAGTTAGGCCCTCACTGCGGTCATCCAAAGGTCTGGGTGCAGTTGTGAAGCCTCTAGTAGCATCTACGTATTGGCGACCCAATCGGAGATCTCCTCTACAGTCTCGTTGCCTGAGAAAGTATCTGGTCCCATCTGTCGGAACCATCTTACGGTGCCACCTGTCTGGGCTGGTGTAGGTGCTGGTACGGTTGCTGAGACATGTGTCCTCTCTAGTACTGCCATCAAACTCTGTCTCAACATCTCGGTTTGATGTCACTGTGGTTACAACATAGTCTGGAAGAATTGAAGCAACTATGGTTGTCCATCTGATTGTGGCATCTGGGGTGGATAAGGTGGAGGTGGTGGTAATGGAACCTCTGGCTGTGCGGTAGGTGTCTCCTCAGATGTCGGCCTCTCGGTTTGCGGCATCGGTGTAGCTCCCGAAGTCTGGCCCTCAAAATCCTGCGTGGGGATCGTTTGGGAAGTTTGTCCCTCGTGTTGTTGGGTAGGATCACCCTGATAAGTCTTGACCAATGTATCAGCGGGGCCTGTAGGGGTGGTTGCTCTCCAGGTAGTCCCTGGGGTACCTCCTCTCTCTGGGTGGTGTCGATTGGCACCACGGCACTGGGTACTCCTCGTCCACTGCGCAAGTTTATCTTGCTGTAAGAGATATGACTTCATTAAAAGAGTACGGAATCAAGCAAACAAGATACGGATATTTAGAAGCAATACGAAGAAAGTTCAAAGGCGTAATCAAAGTGGATGAGACCTAGTAATTTTTATCCTATTGCAGGCTCGCTGGGCATGTTACCATACCACAAGCGAATAAGTCGACCTGTATGGGCCACCACTAAAACTATGTCACGCCCCAGTCCCAAAAATACACGGGACCAGGCCACGTGGCAATAGCTAGCTGTCACGTCTCGGAGGATATCTCAATTTAATGGATCCTAACAAAGAGTGCTACGCTGTCCTAAATACTAACATGTCCCATATAAATCAACAACAGGTAATCTAATCTCATCCATAATATAAACAATAAGAATGTACTAATAATAAATGCTGGAAGATAAACGCCAGTCTCAAAATATCATAGTACAACCAAGAATGTCTGGTGGGGACAAACCCACTACTATGACGGAATAAAAGTACTGAATGATAGATAAAAAGAGTAATGACTAGGGCATCGGCTGACTAGATAATGATACTCCCAATCCTAGGCAAAAGGCCTACCAACTGATCATAAAAACTCTGACGGTAGCACCTCTAGCTCCTGAGCTGCAGCGTACCTAGTCTCCTGTCCTGGGCCGTACACTGTGGCGGTAATATGCCTCGTCCAAATCTGGAAAGGTACCAAGTCCTCAGAGGGACGTAACAAGATACATAGAAACATGCCATATATATAAATACTGAATAACATAAATACAATAAAGGGTGTGCTAACTATCTAAGTAAATGCAATATGAGGACAACATTGGTACGTATGGGTAGGTGTAGGCATAACGTCCATACCGCTCCGAAGAACGTAGAAGCTGCATAGTATGTATATATAATGTCCATATCGCTTCGAAGAACGTAGAATCTGCATAGAATATAATGTCCATATCGCTCCGAAGAACGTAGAATCTGCATAAAGGGAGTCATTGGATCCGTGGATCCTCTGGATACTACGGATTCTAATGGGTGTATCCCATAAGCCTACTAGTTGTCCTCCCCGCCCAATGTAGATACACAAATCGAATACTCGACGTGCATACCACGTATCTACATGCCAAGTCTGTACAAATCAAATAATCCTAAGTTACGTACTAACCGTGATGCATATCACACGCACCGATAGCTAGTCGAGTACGCCAATCCGTATCCCAATATGACTTTGTCACCGTAAAACGTGTATGAGTGGCAGGTCTCAGAAGATATCAGATACTCCACCAATGGGGTGAGTCTGCTAATGACTAGGTCTAGTACACTACTCATCGACGCATCCGTCGACTGCACCCGAGTCAATCTCGGACGCGCACATTCATATGAAATAAAACAATAAGATATCATACAATATATGCATAATTTAAATTAGACAATAAATATGGCAAGGTATCTTGCCTGGGTCCTCAAGCTGTGAATGCCAATAGCCTGTTCCTGCAGTGTCTCCTGGCTGGTCTAGTGACCATAAACATACAATATAATATAACAATCTAGCATCAGACACTAAAGCAATACATACACAAAACTACGACGCTACACTTAAGTACTGACGCAAGGGTCACAGCTAGTCGACTACAGAGTCACGTGCGCATGTAGCTAAGGTGCACACGTGTCCTGTCCTCAGTTACCGTGTCTCTCGCGACAATAAATACTAAGTTATGGGTCATGAAACTGTTTACGTTTAGTACAATTATATGTCCTTAATTCCCATGTTTAAGCATACATGTCAAGGTCCAGGTTTTTAGGTGAGATACAAGTCTTTATAATCGAGTTATATCATTAAGGTAAATGCTAGTTATTAAATAAATGCTAAATCTTGTTAACATCATACATTCATATATATAGTTTAACGTTAATTAGGTTTGTGTCCAAGACTATGACACTCGACACGACGACTATATATATCACAACGATACGAGGAGAGAAGGGAACTAGAGGGCGAGTACCTAGTTGGCGGAGCTCCGGTCAACGGCGGCAAGCAAGGCAGCAACGGCAGCGACAGTAACTGCAGTAGTTGCAGCAACGGCAGCAGCGGGCTGGGGACGATGTTGGGTGGTGGAGACGGTGGTCAGGCGGGGGTAGGCGGCGGAAGAGGCTTGTGGAGGTGGCGGCCTGAGGTGGTGGTGGTGTTGAGGGGGTCGGGTAGATCGGGTTGGGGTGGTTGTTGATGATGGTGAAGGGGATGGTTGATGGCGGTGGTGCAGCCTGTGCAGGCGGCCTGAGGGGAGGGGTCCGGTGACTAGGGGTGCAGGCTATGGTCTAGGATGCGGTGGTGGCAGCCTGAAGTGGTGGTGGTGTTTGTGAAGTCGGGGGAAGGGAGAGGGGGTACTCGAGTTTTGGAAGGGGATTCGGCTAGGGTTGAGATGATGGGTGATATAATTCTAGGATTTCAATAGAGAAGTATGTATTTATATGAGGGAGAGGGAATATGGCTGACCTCGGGATTTGGGCCGGTCTGGCTCCTCGGGGTGGGGGCTGGCCCACATGAAAGGTGTACATGGGCTTGGTTAGGTCTCGCTTTGGTGAAATTTCTTCTAATTTAATTTAATTAAAAATAATGTGCACGGCTTTCTTTAATGAATTGAAGACACATGAAACTAAATTTGGGTGGGACACAAGTGTCATGGGCGTAGCAGGCTCAGAATAGGTTAATACCCTAATTTGGGTTATACGGAGTTGGATTGTGGTTGTGCCTCAAATTCAAATGGGAATGGGCAATTATGAGAAATTGGTTTTATTGGCATAATACGTAGACCTTTGTAACCAATATTGCGCAGCTCATATGAAGCACAATATTGAGTATCTAAAAGCTACACAAGGGTCAGATGGGTAGTCTGGCATGTCTAGGGGATGTGTATTTAATTAGTTTGAGGGTAACTACTAGTGTAGCGCTCCAAACATCGAAGCAACGGTAAGGTGTATTAAGTCACAAAAATTGTTGCACATTAATTCTAATTGTATCCAAATTAATCCTAGTCTCTCAATTTAAATTAAATTAATCCTAAATTGGTCGAGGGGGTTTACATCCCCAAATGCTAAAATAAACATAACCAATGTCTCCGAAATCAGCGAGAGAGTCAGAAAACTCTACCCTTTCGTCCAATTTGGATAAAGGACAAAACGGTAATTTTGGATCAAAGCGGGGTCCACTTGTGGCCCACTTTCCACAAAAAAGTGTGTCAGGGATAAAGGTCTCTAAATGGGATAACTTATAGGTCAAACAAATCCTAAACGATAATATAAACTCGACGGTATATTCAGTTTTGGATTCCGGTGAGCCAATCAGTAAATCGCTCGTCAAGTCGAATCGTGGGACCCGCGGTACGACATTCCGTCGACTGACTCGGAATCAAGCGAAACTCGGGTCACAGGACAAGTCAAACGCTGCGAGTCCAATGGTGCAAGTTTCGTGGCAATCCGACGAGCGCACACAAAGTAGGATGGTTATTTGCAAAAGTCACGATACGGGAACTTTCGACAGATACGGGTTAATTTCGGCGCGCACACACGTCCGAATCAACTTTCGTTAAAGTCAGCAAGTTGGACTCGTATCGTAACGCGTGGCGGCATTCGTGACAGCCAGGGGCGGCACCAGGTCTAGGTAGGGCTTGTGGTGGTGGTAGTGGTGAGTACATTAGGGCTAAGGATTGGGATGTATTAGAAGTTATTTATAGGGGAAATGGGGGAGTCCACGAGTTCGCGCGGGGTTAGGGTAGAGTGTTGTACACAGGTGTTTGGGGGGTAGTTAGAATTAGTATTAGGATTATTGGTTTAGGAGTTAGTTATTAGGATTTATAATTAATTCTTATCTTTTATTTAAAACTATTATTATTATCCATATATAATTATATATACATATATCAATTAGAGTATAAAAATTATTATATATATATATATATATATATATATATATATATATATATATATATATTTGCACTATAAATAATTTCTAAAAATATTTATAATATTTTAACAAGAGATAAATAGTAGTAAAAAAAGTTTTAAAGAAATAATTTCAAATAATTATTTTATATATTTAAATAAATCAAGAAATTAATTTTCTAATTAACTATGAAAATATTCTAAGGAAATTCAACATTTAAAATAATCTATAATAAATATAACAATATAAAATACACACAAAATACCTATATTGGGTGAGGGGGTTTACAATCTACCCAACTTACAAGAATTTTGTCCTTAAAATTAAAAATAAGGCATGATTTGTTAAATCATTCACATTCGTATCTAACGCAAGTCAACCGCAATCTTCTCAAAAATTTAAATGACAAAATCTATTCAAATCCATCGCAATCTCTTCAAAATTAAAATAACCACTATTTAAATCAAAATTCAACCTATCATAATCTCTTCGCAATTTTTGAATAATCAATATCCAAATTTAAGTCAAATCTATACGACATCTTCAAGATTTAAATAACCCACATTAAATTTTAGATCACAATTTTTAACTATCATAATCTCCTCTAGATTTTAAATAATAAACAACTCTAATCAAATCTTAATCATATTTTCAACTTAAGAATTTTGTACTCTTCAAATTTTAAATTCAATTTCCATCCTCAATATTTCAAATAGGTGATCAAACAATTAAAATTTAACTTTTAGTTCAAATTATCAAATTTTGAATTCAATCCATCAATGTTCATGTTTAGAATTCTATTTTTATCCTCAAAATTTAAATCTTTGATTCAATCTCCAATATTCAAAATTTAAATCATGTGTTCAAATTATAAATATCTGGTCCGCAATATCAAAATTTTAAAATTTATTCTATAAGGCATTCTTATCTTTAAAGTTAAATCATCATCATTATAATTATTCTTCAAAAAAAAATCTCGAAATTAAAATGACTTAATTCCTTCGATCTTATCTTACTTGATAACCTTCGTAACCACCTTCTAAGATCTTCATATAAAATTTTAGCTCAAGTTGACAATGCAACTTCTACCCAACTTAGAATTTACCTATTTCTCATAAACACCAGGCTATACAAAAAAAAATTCCTCGATCATTCAATAGTGCTTACTAATCCTCAAAATCTTAACACAAAATCTATCACATATGATATGCCCTTAATTACAAAAGATAGTCACAAAGTAATATGATTGGCCTATGGGATATATCTAGTATTATCCGTATATCAAACTTATATCAAGTATGAGCATTCATCTTTCCAAAATAAGGGAAGATGAAAAACAACAATAAAGAATTCAAGAAGAAAGTGATTGAATACAAATACGGGGTTCAAGACGATTACAGAATTCAAAAGGGAGTTATCAAGGTAGTTGTGGATTAAAATCTTATTCTTGGTAAATTCTTATTCATATGCTCATATCAGTACAGTTATGTAACCGATACAATATGCTCTGACATGTCTAGAGGGTAATTATATTTGTCTACTAGTCAACTATGTCTCAATCCACGTAAAATAGTCATACGAAAGATGAACCAAGTGCACTAAAGTTGATCAGACCATAATACACAAATTCTAATTAGACAAATATATCAGTGTGTGCACCCAATAATACATATGTCATGATCAAGCTCGATAAAAGAATAAGCTTGCAAAACTAGGCTATAATAGAAGCATAAGTCAAGATAGTCCAAAATATAAGCACGCGAGATTATGATGAAGGAAGGTACAAAATAATTCAAGTTCACCAAGAATCTAAGACTCGTCCGGAGTTGTGCCTCTACAGTTGCCATACTAACTTCCTATCTCAGTCTCTAGTCGAGCAAATGGGGGTATAGGCTTCTAAAGTTCTATATTCTGGAAAATTACTATATTTTTATGCTAGCATATATTCAGGTGTCGTTCTATTACACTTTATTAATGGGTCAAAAGAACTATATGATACTAGGTTGTGAGACATACTACCCAACTTACAAGGATTAACTAATACTATAACTTAAGAATGGAGAATTTACTGACTCTTAAATGAGAGAGGATATAACCTGTATTAAGATATATTAATAAAGGTATATGATTTGGAACTAGGGATAATTATAAAATCATATTCTAAACTAAATGAACAATCCAACCTGTCAAGTTCTAACTACTAAGCACAAAAATTTAAACTTCAAGATTAACAACTATAATCCTACCAAACTATATATCCTAACATAAGAGAAATCACTTGGCCTACAATTAGAAGGGTAAGGTTGCACGATCCGATTTTCATCATCATTTAAAGTCAACGATTATGGAACGAGATCGCGATAATTATGCAAGAGAATAATAAGTATGCCTCAAGGAGCGAAATGATTGGAAGAAGAAAATATTAACTAGTATCAGATTCAGCAAACGTGGCACAATTTGAAAGAGGAAGGAAAATTTTAGTCATCACACATGAACTATATTAGAGAAGCACATGAACCTCCTACTTTCCAATGACCACCAACACATCACAAAGAAATATAGAACATACACATAATTTTATATATATATATATATATATATATATATATATATATATATATATCACATAACAATTATATTTACAATATTATAATAGTTATAACCAAGGTAAATTAAATTAGAATACAAAGAACAAACACGTGGAGTGCACTGCACCCGTATCACACTAGATCTATGATACGCTTGTGATACGGCCCCACCACACAACCAAATATAATCCAACGGACACGAGCAAGTCTAAAATAATAATTATGAACAATGCAAAGAGCTAACTACTCATCTACGTGTCCGTATCAAAATATGACATGCTCAAACTCCCGTATCTGAAGAAAAATCTCCAAATCAACCCGTATCTCCAAATTATTGGGATACGGCCTACACGCATCCAATTATGGATACGACACTAGCCACAAACAACAAACACATATCAATTTAGTCTAATTGACCAATTGACTTACACAACATGTGTCAATCTTGAAATTCCTCCAAAATTGACACAAAATATACCATAACTTTCTCCATAGGCCTCATATGAACCTAATTATAATTCCTATGGATAGACTTAGCATGTAGAATAGTTTCTTATGGTTAAATTACTGATTTAGAGTTTATTTAAAGGGTAAAACTGAATTGTACCTATTGGGAGATGGATTTCTAATAAAATTTCCAAATTAGATGAAAAGAGCCTCTAACTTGTAGATCCTTGCTTCTCTTTGTAGATTCTTACTTCTCTTCTTGTAGATCCTTACTCTAATAGCCTCCAATAATGATTTGGGAAGAAATTAGATGGAATTTGGTAGAGATTTGATAGAATTTGGTTGAGAGAAATTCTATATCTAAATTTGGAATGAAAAATGAAGAGAGAGAAAGTTTTTACCCCCTTATATAGGCCTCTCTTGCCTCCTCCCTCAAGCTACTATATAAAGTCTAAAATATCCCTTGGGGCCTCTCATGAAGAAATTAATTAAGGAGGGAATGTTCTAGTCTAATGAGTTTAACTTAATTAATTTATTCTCCTAATGAATGGGCTTATTATTGGGCTCAATTCTAACTAGAATTAAATATTGGTCCATGGATCTAATCTAAACTAGTTAGGTCCACTAACACAAGTCCAAAAATAAATCTAACATGCTAACAATACAATAAATAAATATTCAACATGCACAATATTTAATTAATTACCAAATGACTAAAATACTCTTTTCTAGAAAATGTGGTAGTGACAGTAAAGAGCTATGACAATTGATCTATGATGGGGGGAGGGATTAACTCAAGATGGAAAAGTATATGGATAGTTGGATGAGATGGCATTGTCGGTAACTCATGGAGACTCAAGTATGACTCAACGATGATCATAGATTCTAGGGGATCTACTAAGCTGAAGGTATGGTACCCTTGTTCTTACTAAGGTATTGGTTCATTCTTCTTGGTTTTTTAAGGTACTACTCTACTAATATCAAGACAAGAATCTAAATTTAAGGTCCTCTTATATTATCTTACTATGAAAGTTAGGTTTAGTCCTAATATTCAAAGTTGGATTTCTATTGGTTCCTCAATACTAGGGTCAAACAATATGGTCAAATTTCTTACTAACCATAGTAGTGTCTATACTACTCTCAAGTCATTCCTAAATATTTCAAGGGATAATGGTCAATCAATTTACAGGTGTTGGATGCTAGGGTTTATTAGGTATGCTAAACTTTTGGGAGCTTCCAATATTCTAATTAGTTTTTCTTAGTAGGTATACCATCATAATTATCTTCTAACAAGGATTCATATATTCTAGCAGAAGGCTATACTCAAGGAACTATTAGGGAAGTACATTAAATAGGAAGAGGTAAGGAAACAAGGAAACCTATGTCAAGAGAATTAAGCAAGTACAATTTTGAAGGTCAAGGAAGGTAGGTGAGTTCAAAGAATTTGGAACAAAATCAATAAGGAAAGTCAAGTATGTGGATGAGGCCTATACTCTAATCACATTTGCAGGCTTGCCCGGTACAGTAACGTAACCGAGATAATATACTCTCGACCTATATTGGCCACCACAAAAATATGTTACGCCCCAGTCCCAAAATACGTAGGACTAGGAATACGTGAGCATGCCAACTATATGTATATGGCAACTCCAATATATTAAAACCATACGCATACGTTGTTTTATGAATATTAATTCACAAGTGGTATACAATATCATAAGTCACAGGCAATACTAATCTCATCCACAAAAACCAAACAGAAAAGAATAACCAATCAACTATATATGTGAATCAAGTATAAAATGCTTGATAAGAACAATTAGTTCGGTGGAGACAAATCCACTGCCAAATAGGATATGAAAGAAAACATAATAAGTCACCATCTAATAATCAGATTGGCTTGAAGGAAAGATCTCCTCGAAAGAGAATGAAGTAGTAAGTCCAAATCCGTGCTCCTACAAATAGTCACGATCGTCTATACCTGGTAAGGGACCAGGTCCTCAGAGGGACGTAACAAGATACATAAAAGTATGCCAATAAAGTACTGAAACTAAACTTCAAAAGGGTCGCCTAACCTTCTATGTAAAATGCACTTTTGAGAACAACTTTCCAACGTATGGGATATCTTCCTAGAAATGGGATTGGCATGACTCTCTCTGAGAGTCAGGGGTCTAAAAAGTGTAACGTCGTTCGATCGTCAGAGGCCGCCTGTAAATAATATAATGTAAGAGTTATCTTACTATACATATCCGGTGGAGCGTATGAGTTACAAAAGGAAAAGTGTAAATGAGCCCATATGCCTACTCATTATTCTTTCCACCCCATGCTCTATAAATATTGTATCCATAACACGTTTCAACTACTACGTCAAGACAGAGTGCAAGTATCGGCGTCGTAACTTTGGTTCATAGCCTATCGTTATGTAAAACCCCTATTCCTAAAAATCGTATATAGTTTTTTTATTTAATAAATAATTTAATTATAGTAATTATGTGCTAATTAGGAGAAATATATTTTTATTAATTTTTATTTTAGGTGTTCGTGCACTTAGGGGATTTATGGGGCCATTAGGAATTTTTCCGAATTTATTTCATGTAGGAGACCCCTTGAGCAGTTGCTAGCTTAATGGTATGTATTAGTATAATTCTAAAATTTTTTTATGAGTATATACGTGTGTGTATATATATATATATATATATATATATATATATATATATATATATATATATATATAATATAAAAGAAAAGAAAAGAAAAGAAATGGAAAAGTAAAACCCATTACTAACTATTAACTTCCTACCCACCCAACCTGCTGCCCTTTTTCAAATTCCACAGACCCACACCCCTTTTAACTAAGACAACAGATCCGCACCTATGAAGAATTCATTAGCAAGTCAAACCAACCCCCCCCCCCCCCCGCGAGTGACGACCCAGCGACCCCTCTCTCCTCTCTTATATATCTATATATATCTTATTTTATCCCAAACCCTAACCCTAGATCACCCTAAACTCTTCCTCTTCCCATCTAGACCTAGAGAGCGCCTCCACCACAGTCGGAGAACCCCGCCAGGCCGTCTAAACCAATCTCGACGACCGTGACCCCGCGCACCCCGCGCACCCCGCGCACTGCAGATTTCTGCACCGAGGTACCTGTGTTCCGGAGTTGTTTTCCGTCGCCTCGCTCAACCAAACGCCACCCCATCTTCACCGGTATGCTCACCCCTTAACCCTCTTCCATATATGTATGATAGTAAACCTCGAACAACGCGTAACCATAGGCGAAAAAAATGACAAAGTTGGCAGAAATAGACCAATTTCTGGGATCGCAGAAAACTACGGTGATCACCCATGTTCCCGAATTCGTATCTCCCACCACAGAGATCCGAATTTAATGATTCTTTTTGTTATGCGGAGACCACTTGACCTAGTTTAATTTTTATTAAATAACCCTAGATTATTAACTACTTTAGGTAGAATTAAATTTGTTGGAAAATTCCGCGAACACACTTTTTCTAGACTTCCAAAAGTTATAAAACGGAGCACGTCCCGCCAAACGGGACCGCCCTGCAGTGTACCAAGTATACCAAATGGTGCGCGCAGCGTAACCGGATACGTGAGAGTTTACGAAAACTGATTCGGACGCGTGTGCGTGCCGAAATCAGCCCGTATCCACGGACAAACCCCGTGTCGCAACTTTTGTGAAAGTGTCACGACCCGCACCCAGAATTTTGGCATGAGTCGTGGGTACGTCCAGCCTACGCTGCAGCATCGGCGGTAGAACGCTGTCTAAGTCTCAACATAATATATTCTGTCAATAATCTCAACTCCGTACGGAGGACAATGATAAAAATCCACAGTTCTATAATATACTCAATCACAAGCTATAAGAAATAATGGCACGATGAGAATAGAAAAGAGTTCTATAAAACCAACCACAATAAGTCCAACTCAAATCCTGGGTCTAAATGACCTCACAAAATCATAAAATAATAAATACAACTCAGTCTCAGTCTAAAACAATAAATGCAGAAAAATAATCTAAGAATTTCCAGGTACATTCTCCTCTAGGCTAGGCAACTCCTCTGGGGTTTCTTGAGTGAAATCACCCTCTAATCCTGGGCCGTAATGAGTGGGGCACAAGCTCTCCAGGTCCTCTGAAAAATATTATCTAGTCAGGATTGGAGCGAAGCACAAGCACTAACAGCAGTTTCATTAAATTGACAAAATCTATAAACAGTGTAAGAAATACAAGATGGAAAATAAATGCTGGAAATGTAAAGTACTGGAGAAAATGGAAATAGGCAATAGAGCATCTAGCAATAAACAATAAATAGTGAATGCTAGACAATAAGTAGTGAATGCTGGAACAGGTGAATCTGAATAAAATAGACATCTAGCTAAGTGTTTGAAATATTAGTTTATTATGTGATCGACTTGGGACTTGATCAGGCTGGTTATATATAATTAACTATGATTCTTGTAGGTCAGGCTAACCATATGGTTAGCTATGATGCATGTAGTGGTCAGGTTAATCATATATAACAGCTATGATGCATGTAAGATGGTCAGGCCGCACCCAACGTGAGAAGTGGGGTGAGCTATGATGCATGTAAAGGATTTGGATATGATCACATAATCTACTAATAGTTCCCCATCCCCCAGCTAGCACGATGGATTCCAATCATGATTCCTCATGATGGAGATCTAGGGTGCTAACCCGTGTATCCATAGTGTCGGAATCAAGTATGTAATACACTACAATTTATAGAAGTAATCAACAATGAAAACTGTCAGAGAATGTACTCGCCTGAAGTCCTGAGCAAGGTGTGAGGATCGATGTCCAAGATGGAGTCACAAGGACCTATATATCAAATAATCACATCAATAGGTTTAAATTAGAAACAATTTAATTTTCAAGGTTTCTAGGCTTCTAAGTTATTCTAGGTCCAATTATATGTTCATTTGGTATTTATCTAGTTGGAATCTCAACTAGGCCTACTAGTTAATTTCTATATCATAATAGTCTATACTAGGCACTATCTAAATAAACTAGTCATTACATAGCTATACTAACTATAACTATCTTTACTTGACCCTCACAGGTATAACTCACTCTTACTACTCACTTGCACTTGATACATTGCAGTTAAAACCCGAGTATAAGGCTCCTAGCTAACCCCAAATACTGCACTTAAACAGCCATCTCATAACTTAACAGCACACAGGTGCTACCCATTGTTGATAATAAATCAGTGATACTCTAATCGCCCCCTATCTGACTGCTAAAGCCACTACTGTCCTTGCTCAATACTGCAGTTACATTATTTCTCTCTAAACACTGATATTTGCATCAGTGTATATAATACACTATAGAACACCCTACATTCCTTTCACTGGTACATATCTCATTTGATATTTGGTATCCCTTGATTCCTCACAAATTCTACCCATAATTCCTGATACCTCAGTACAAACCTCACTAATACACTTATATGTGACTACTGGATGCACAGGTATGCTCATCTGGTTAGCTATAACAGGCATCTAAACTACTAGCAGTCAGCCATCAAGACTTGTTCACCCCTAACACATGCACACATAGTCCACTATAACAGTGATACACATCAACCTAATTCCATCTTAGCCATAGTTTACAGGAAAACCAACTGAGCAATTACCCAAGGCAGTAACAATTAGACTTAGGAAGCAATCATAGGGAACACAAAAATTTCCAGGATACTCAAACACAAGTGAATAGGATACTCAAGGTAGCAAGGCATCTCCACCATAAAAATTCCTGGACACCAACTGAACATCTCATCCTGCCAATACTCACAGGTTCTAATTCTAACTGAGACACAGGAACTCATAAAATACACTCACTGCTCACTGGTTTTTCTCTCACACTCACACAGGTAATTCACTTACCTACACACTAGATACAACTAATTAGGACACTCAAGTAGCCAAAATTCCTATTTACAGATACACACTGATACATTCTAAACCTACTGACACTCTAACACTCTACTAAGTTATTAACCAACCCTCACACCCAAGAACACACACAGGTTCTAACCAATACACACAAGTGCAGTTCACTGAATACACACTCACTGAGACACTGGCACATCTACACAGGTAATCACACAACACTGAGACACTAGCACATGAACACAGGTAATCACACAACAATGGTTCTGAACACACACAGGTTGCACTCACTGATACTCAAGATGCTGGGGTTCTAGGATACATGCTGGATAGACTACACAGCATCAGTTAACACACACACATATGTACACACGGCACAGCACAGCACAGTTTCCCTTTACTGATACACATCCAGTTAATCTAATTTGCACAGCATACTGATACATACACACAGTTTACAGTTCAAATACTGAACATAAAACCTTACACACACACTCTGAATTAAATGCCCAGTTATGCTCAATACTCATAAATCTTAATCCTAACAACACTCAAACATAGGTTGACACAAGGCTACATTCTCAGAATTCACATACTGGCACATAGGGATCACTAGATGCACTCACAGTTTCTAACATACTGAATCACTAACCTACAATCTGCACAGTTCACACACAAGAAAATCACTCACACACAGATTTCTGATACTCGACACAGTATACTGCTACTGATGAATAAAAACTTGGGATACTCTTAAAACAGGGTCACACAAAACTCTCCACCGTGTCCGATACACTGAGACACGAGCACCAACTCATATTGGTCAAGAACACCAACACACAAATACCCGACTGCACACTGGTTTCCCCCCCAAATCCTACTGTACAGTGAATGTCCCCAATTTAAACCCTAAAAATCGAGATCCAACTACACGTTGGAGATAAAATCAGTCTACATACAATACCTAGGGTTAGGGTTCACAAAAATTGGAAAAACCAATATTGGGACACCTAAAACCCTAGTTCAAAACCCTAAATCGAAACTACACAGTAGGGGGTTTCCTAATGGCAGTTTACATCAGAAAAACAGAAATTAAATGAATAAAAATTAGGGTTTTACCTGCAGGGATGGTTTCTCCAATGGAAGTTCTTCTTCCCCAAGGCTTTTTGACCCAAGTTCCTTGCTTCCCTTGCTTTGGAGGAGGAAGATGGAAACCCTAGGGTTAGGTTTCGAAATCTGGAGTGGGGGAGATGGCTTTCTCTTATGGAGGCTAGGGTTTCTCTCTTCAGGAAGGAGAAAAGGGTTGTGGGTGGCTCCCTTTTATATTAAAACTAGGTTTAGGGTTTCAATACATAGTTTTAGGTTAAACCCCCTATGTTAGGTCATGTAGAACCTAATTAACTAAGGTTTGGTCAGTCTAGGGTTTGAGGTTCAACCTAAAGTTTGAATTCTAGGATTTCTCTAGAATTAGGTTTACAAATTAGGGTTTACTCATTAGGGTTGTCCTAATGAGTTCTAGGGTTTGACCTAAACCCAAATATCACTAACAACATATAAATAGTTTATAAAACTCAGCAATTTAATTTAATACATAATTATTCAAAATAGTGAATTTACACAAATGCCCTTATCTGAATATGTGGTAGTGACAAGTCTACCCTCCTAAAAGAAATTTCGTCCTCGAAATTGGACTGAACTAGAACAAGAATAAGATAAGAAAAGGAAATATACCTCAAGTCTAGAAGAGGTACGGGTATTGCTCGCGCATTTCGTCCTCTCTCTCCCAGGTCGACTCCCCTGGAGAGTGATGTCTCCATGCAACACGAACCAAAGGGATAGTTTGGTTCCGCAACACCTTCTCTCTGCGGTCCAAGATCTCTACGGGCTGCTCGGGGTAGCTGAGCGTCGGACCAACCTCAATCTTCGAGTGATCCAGTACGTGACTAGGGTCTGCCACGTACCGCCTCAGCTGCGACACGTGGAACACATCATGCACTTCCTCCAATGCAGGCGGCAAGTCAAGTCTATATGCTACTGCACCTACCCTCGCAAGAATACCGAAGGGTCCGATGTAACGTGGGCTAAGCTTCCCGCCTCGACCAAAACGAATCGTGCCTCGCGTCGGAGAAATCCGTAGGAATACTAAATCGCCAACCTAAAACAAAACAGTCTCAACACGCAGTCTAAACAACAAACACAAACCAGAAAATTAACAATCTATACCTGAAACTCAAGGGGTCTACGGTGGCTATCGGCCCAATGCCGCTGTCTGTCCTGCGCCACTCGCAGTCTGTCTCTGATGAGTTTTACCTTTTCTGCTGCATCCACGACCATTTCTGGTCCTAGCAAGGCTCTCTCTCCAACGTCGTCCCAAGATAACAGTGTACGACACCTCCGTCCATAAAGAGCCTCAAATGGTGACATCTCGATGCTGGCCTGGTAGCTGTTGTTGTAAGCAAACTCTACCAGGTGCAGATGATTCTCCCAAGAACCTCTGAAATCTAGAACACAAGTGCGTAGCATATCCTCGAGAGTCTGAATAGTCCGTTCAGACTGCCCGTCTGTCTGGGGGTGATATGCGGTACTGAACTTGAGCTGAGTGCCCAAGCTAGCCTGCAGACTCCTCCAGAAGTGGAAAGTGAAACGGCTATCCCGATCCGAGACGATGCTTACAGAAACTCCATGAAGCCTAACGATCTGACGCACGTACATCTCTGCTAGCCTCTCTGTCGACATGCCCACCTTGAAAGGTAAGAAATGGGCTGATTTGGTCAACCTGTCCACGATGACCCAAATCGCATCCTTCCCTCCTAGAGAACGTGGAAGCCCTGAAACGAAATCCATGGTCACGTGCTCCCATTTCCACTCTGGGATCGGTAAAGGTTGAAGCAAACCACCTGGTCTCTGCCGGTCTGCCTTTACCTGCTGGCACACTAGACACCGAGATACGAAGCGTGCTACCTCGCGCTTCATTCCATACCACCATACATGCTCCCTCAAGTCTCGATACATTTTGTTGGCACCGGGATGCATCGAGTACTGAGAGCGGTGTGTCTCCTGCAAAACCTCCTCGCGCAGCTCCCCGCTCGGCACACACATCCTCGTGCCGTGCCGTAAGGAACCATCCTCTGCAATAGTAAAGTCGTCCGACAACCCTATCTGAACCTGTGCCCTGATACTCCTCAGAGCCTCATCCTCGTACTGTGCCGCTCTGATCCTGTCCATCAGCTCGGACTATATTTGCAATCCCCACATCTGAATCTCTGTACCGGGAACTAACACCTCAATCTCCAAGCTCTCCAAATCAGCCAACAAATGTCTATCTGTCGTCAAGTACATAGCCATCGGATACCTGCTCAAGGCATCGGTAACTACGTTGGCCTTCCCTGGATTGTACTGCAATGAAATGTCAAAGTCCTTCATCAATTCTAACCACCTCCTCTACCTTATGTTCAGCTCCTTCTGTGTGAATACGTACTTCAAGCTCTTGTGGTCTGTAAAGATCTCCACACGCTCTCCGTACAGGTAATGTTTCCACAGCTTTAGAGCGAAGATAACTGCTGCTAACTCCAAATCGTGGGTGGGGTAGTTCTTTTCATGAGGGCGTAACTGCCTGGAAGCATAGGCAATCACCTTCCCGTGCTGCTGAAGAACACATCCCAGACCCTTCCCTGAAGTATCACTGTAGATGGTGAAACCACCTGTCCCTGCTGGCAACGTCAAAATTGGAGCTGTCGTCAACCTCTTCTTCAGCTCATCAAATGCAGCCTGGCACTCCTCCGTCCAGACAAAATCCACATCCTTCCTAGTCAGTCGGGTCATCGGTACTGCAATTCTGGAGAAGTCTTGTACAAACCTCCTGTAGTATCCTGCTAGCCCGAGAAAACTCCTGATCTCAGCTACCGAACTGGGGGTAGCCCACGACTCCACTGCCTCGATCTTCTTTGGGTTTACCGAGATTCCGTCACCCGATACCACATGCCCAAGAAATTCGACCTTGTCAAGGAAGAATTCACACTTAGAGAGTTTCCCGTACAGTTTCTCCCTCCTGAGAGTCTCTAAGACCAACCTCAGGTGCTCTTCGTGCTCCTCCAGGGTCTTGGAATACACAAGAATATCGTCGATGAACACCACCACAAACTTGTTAAGGTACTGGTGGAACACCTTGTTCATCAGATTCATGAATACTCCCGGTGCATTAGTTAAACCAAATGGCATCACCATAAACTCAAACTGGCCGTATCTGGTCTGAAAGGCTGTCTTCGGCGTGTCTTCCCTCTTCACCTTCACCTGGTGATAGCCTGATCTCAAATCTATCTTTGAAAATACTCTCGCCCAGCTCAACTGATCGAAAAGATCATCTATCCTCGGCAGCGGGTACTTGTTCTTGATAGTGATATTGTTCAAAGCTCTATAATCAATGCACATACGCACTGTGCCGTCCTTCTTTGGTATGAACAATACCGGAGCTCTCCATGGTGATGAATTGGATTTGATGAAGCCTTTGTCCTGCAACTCCTCAACTTGCTTCTTCAGTTCTGCCAGCTCGCTGTTGTTGACCCTATAGACATGTTGCGAAATGGGCTCCGCTCCTGGAACCAAGTCTATAGAGAATTCAACATCTCTGTCTGGCGGCAAGCCTGGCAACTCCTCTGGAAATACATCCAGGAACTCCGCTATCAGAGGATGTGGCAACTCCTCTTCTTCTGCCCTGGCTCCGCAAAATGTGCTCCTGCTCTGTTCCGCTGCTCCTCTGACAACCTCAAACTCCGGCTCTCCTGGTGGTCTAAATAATACTCTGCCTCTAAAACAATCTATAGAAGCATGATGCCTACTCAACCAGTCCATTCCGAGTACAATATTGTACCCCGGAAGTGGCATGACAAGTAAGCTCACGCTCAACTCTCGGCCTCCTACTGACACTCTCCGGTCCTTGCAGTGATCACGGACTAGGATAATACCTCCACCAGTCGTGATCTTGCAAGTCCTAGCTAATGGTTCTGTGTCTAAATGATGTCGAAGTGCATAAGATACAGACACAAAATAATGGGAAGCGCCAGAGTCGAATAAGGTAAATGCAGGAATACCATCGAAAAGAACCGAACCTGTGATCAAGTCTCCTGCTGGCTCGATCTCCTCGACTGCCATGGCGTACGCTCGCCCCTGGGGTACACCTCTCTGCTGCTGATGCTGGGCGAACTTCTGATGTTGTGGTGGAAGTGGTCCCCTCTGTTGTTGGCCTCCTGGTACGGTAGGTACCCTGTCTGATCCTCTCTGGGCGGCTGCTCCACCCTGACCTGGACGAAAGGTAGGACAATCCTTCAGCTGGTGTGTCGTCGATCCGCAGGACAGACATGAGCCCAATCTCTTCCTGCAGATATCTCTAGTATGTCCCATCTTCCCGCAGTACGCACACTGGATGGCGGGCTGGTTCTGTCTCTGTTGCTGCTGCTGGACCTGCCCTCGGGCTGGTGCCTGATGCTGCTGCTGAAAGGGTCTCTGCTGTTGCTGCTGAAAGTGTGGACGCTTGCCCGGTCCCGTACTACTGTTTGCTCCTCCGGAACCATCGCGTCCCCTCTTGGGCCTGAGGCCCAAGTCGTCCTCGGCTACTTGGGCATCCATCAATATGCCCTCGTAGGTAGCTGTGCGACGTCCCGACATGCGAGACTTGATCTCCCTTGTCAGCCCCTTTCTGAATTTCTGGGCCCTGTCCCCCGGATCTCTAGTCATCGACGGTGCAAAATGGCTCAGACGGGAAAACTCTGCGGCATACTCGTCGACGGACGAGCTCCCTTGGGCTAAGTCATGGAACTGACTCTCCAAAGCTCCCAGGGCAACATCAGGAAAGAACTTCTCCTTGAAGAGCTCCTTGAAATCCTCCCAAGTGAGTCTCCTGCGCAAGAGTCTCAGCTCCGTGCGAAACCACGTCAAGGCAATGTCGAACATCTGGCTGCCAGCGGCCTCGATCTGGAGGGCCTCTGGAAGCTGTGCCAAGCGTAAGTTTCTCTCGATGTCCTCTAGCCAATCATCGGCGTAGAGTATCCCTTCTGTCCCCTTGAACTCCCGAGGCATCATCCTCTTGAAATCCACAATGGTGCCCGGCCTCTGTTGTTGCTGACCAGGATGCTGCTGCGGCTGAGTGACCCTCTCCACAGCCTGAAGAGCCACTTGTTGAGCATTTTCCATGTTCACCCTCATCATCTCTGTCTGGGCCTGATGTGCCTCAGCCTGCACTCTCTGGGTCTCTGCTGACGTCCTCTGGGCATCGACCATGCCCTGAATCAAGGCGAACATCTGTTCCCCATCGACGGGCGCACCTCCTGGATGCTGAACTGGTGGTGGTGGTAGAGGCCCCGTCGTAGCTGTGGGGACCCTCTGAACTGGTGGTGGAGGACCCCCGAATGCTGCAGACACTCCCACATGTACTGGAGATGTAGGAGGTGCTGCAGATGTCTGTCCGGCAGGGCGAGAGGTGGCAGACCTCTCTGAATCCGCTGCTCCAAGTCTCTGGGACCTCCTCGGTGGCATCCTGAAGACAGATCGAAAGAATCAATTAAAGTAATAAACACGATATCATCAAGGAAGGACAGTAAATTTCTAAGGGAAAATCATTAAGAGTAGTATTATAAGAATCGGAAATTCCTAATTGTGATTGAGCATATCCTCGGTCAAAATCCTATTTCCTAAAACAGACTCGTAGTAATACTCTAAGCGAGCACCACTACGATATCGCTCTAATGCGGTTCTAGGACTAGACCTGCATGGGCCACCACTAAAAATGTGTCACGACCCGCACCCGGAATTTTGGCATGAGTCGTGGGTACGTCCAGCCTACGCCGCAGCATCGGCGGTAGAACGCTGTCTAAGTCTCAACATAATATATTCTGTCAATAATCTCAACTCCGTACGGAGGACAATGATAAAAATCCACAGTTCTATAATATACTCAATCACAAGCTATAAGAAATAATGGCACGATGAGAATAGAAAAGAGTTCAATAAAACCAACCACAATAAGTCCAACTCAAATTCTGGGTCTAAATGACCTCACAAAATCACAAAATAATAAATACAACTCAGTCTCAGTCTAAAACAATAAATGCAGAAAAATAATCTAAGAATTTCCAGGTACATTCTCCTCTAGGCTAGGCAACTCCTCTGGAGTTTCTGGAGTGAAATCACCCTCTAATCCTGGGCCGTAATGAGTGGGGCACAAGCTCTCCAGGTCCTCTGAAAAATATTATCCAGTCAGGATTGGAGCGAAGCACAAGCACTAACAGCAGTTTCATTAAATTGACAAAATCTATAAACAGTGTAAGAAATACAAGATGGAAAATAAATGCTGGAAATATAAAGTACTGGAGAAAATGCAAATAGGCAATAGAGCATCTAGCAATGAACAATAAATAGTGAATGCTAGACAATAAGTAGTGAATGCTGGAACAGGTGAATCTGAATAAAATAGACATCTAGCTAAGTGTTTGAAATATTAGTTTATTATGTGATCGGCTTGGGACTTGATCAGGCTGGTTATATATGATTAACTATGATTCTTGTAGGTCAGGCTAACCATATGGTTAGCTATGATGCATGTAGTGGTCAGGTTAATCATATATAACATCTATAATGCATATAAGATGGTCAGGCCGCACCCAACGTGAGAAGTGGGATGAGCTATGATGCATGTAAAGGATTTGGATATGATCACATAATCTACTAATAGTTCCCCATCCCCCAGCTAGCACGATGGATTCCAATCACGACTCCTCATGATGGAGATCTAGGGTGCTAACCCGTGTATCCATAGTGTCGGAATCAAGTATGTAATACACTATAATTTATAGAAGTAATCAACAATGAAAACTGTCAGAGAATGTACTCGCCTGAAGTCCTGAGCAAGGTGTGAGGATCGATGTCCAAGATGGAGTCACAAGGACCTATATATTAAATAATCACATCAATAGGTTTAAATTAGAAACAATTTAATTTTCAAGGTTTCTAGGATTCTAAGTTATTCTAGGTCCAATTATATGTTCATTTGGTATTTATCTAGTTGGAATCTCAACTAGGCCCACTAGTTAATTTCTATATCATAATAGTCTATACTAGGCACTATCTAAATAAACTAGTCATTACATAGCTATACTAACTATAACTATCTTTACTTGACCCTCACAGGTATAACTCACTCTTACTACTCACTTGCACTTGATATATTGCAGTTAAAACCCGAGTATAAGGCTCCTAGCTAACCCCAAATACTGCACTTAAACAGCCATCTCATAACTTAACAGCACACAGGTGCTACCCATTGTTGATAATAAATCAGTGATACTCTAATCCCCCCCTATCTGACTGCTAAAGCCACTACTGTCCTTGCTCAATACTGCAGTTACATTATTTCTCTCTAAACACTGATACTTGCATCAGTGTATATAATACACTATAGAACACCCTATATTCCTTTCATTGGTATATATCTCATTTGATATTTGGCATCCCTTGATTCCTCACAAATTCTACCCATAATTCCTGATACCTCAGTACAAACCTCACTAATACACTTATATGTGACTACTGGATGCACAGGTATGCTCATCTGGTTAGCTATAACAGGCATCTAAACTACTAGCAGTCAGCCATCAAGACTTGTTCACCCCTAACACATGCACACATAGTCCACTATAACAGTGATACACATCAACCTAATTCCATCTTAGCCATAGTTTACAGGAAAACCAACTGAGCAATTACCCAAGGCAGCAACAATTAGACTTAGGAAGCAATCACAGGGAACACAAAAATTTCCAGGATACTCAAACATAAGTGAATAGGATACTCAAGGTAGCAAGGCATCTCCACCATAAAAATTTCTGGACACCAACTGAACATCTCATCCTGCCAATACTCACAGGTTCTAATTCTAACTGAGACACAGGAACTCACAAAATACACTCACTGCTCACTGGTTTTTCTCTCACACTCACACAGGTAATTCACTTACCTACACACTAGATACAACTAATTAGGACACTCAAGTAGCCAAAATTCCTATTTACAGATACACACTGATACATTCTAAACCTACTGACACTCTAACACTCTACTAAGTTATTAACCAACCCTCACACCCAAGAACACACACAGGTTCTAACCAATACACACAAGTGCAGTTCACTGAATACACACTCACTGAGACACTGGCACATCTACACAGGTAATCACACAACACTGAGACACTGGCACATGAACATAGGTAATCACACAACAATGGTTCTGAACACACACAGGTTGCACTCACTGATACTCAAGATGCTGGGGTTCTAGGATACATGCTGGATAGACTACACAGCATCAGTTAACACACACACATATGTGCACACGGCACAGCACAGCACAGTTTCCCTTTACTGATACACATCCAGTTAATCTAATTTGCACAGCATACTGATACATACACATAGTTCACAGTTCAAATACTGAACATAAAACCTTACACACACACTCTGAATTAAATGCCCAGTTATGCTCAATACTCATAAATCTTAATCCTAACCACACTCAAACATAGGTTGACACAAGGCTACATTCTCAGAATTCACATACTGGCACATAGGGATCACTAGATGCACTCACGGTTTCTAACATACTGAATCACTAACCTACAATCTGCACAGTTCACACACAAGAAAATCACTCACACACAGATTTCTGATACTCGACACAGTATACTGCTACTGATGAATAAAAACTTGGGATACTCTTAAAACAGGGTCACACAAAACTCCCCACCGTGTCCGATACACTGAGACACGAGCACCAACTCATATTGGTCAAGAACACCAACACACAAATACCCGACTGCACACTGGTTTCCCCCCCAAATCCTACTGTACAGTGAATGTCCCTAATTTAAACCCTAAAAATCGAGATCCAACTACACGTTGGAGATGAAATCAGTCTACATACAATACCTAGGGTTAGGGTTCACAAAAATTGGGAAAACCAATGTTGGGACACCTAAAACCCTAGTTCAAAACCCTAAATCAAAACTACACAGTAGGGGGTTTCCTAATGGCAGTTTACATCAGAAAAACAGAAATTAAATGAATAAAAATTAGGGTTTTACCTGCAGGGATGGTTTCTCCAATGGAAGTTCTTCTTCCCCAAGGCTTTTTGACCCAAGTTTCTTGCTTCCCTTGCTTTGGAGGAGGAAGATGGAAACCCTAGGGTTAGGTTTCGAAATCTGGAGTGGAGGAGATGGCTTTCTCTTATGGAGGCTAGGGTTTCTCTCTTCAGGAAGGAGAAAAGGGTTGTGGGTGGCTCCCTTTTATATTAAAACTAGGTTTAGGGTTTCAATGCATAGTTTTAGGTTAAACCCCTTATGTTAGGTCATGTAGAACCTAATTAACTAAGGTTTAGTCAGTCTAGGGTTTGAGGTTCAACCTAAAGTTTGAATTCTAGGGTTTCTCTAGAATTAGGTTTACAAATTAGGGTTTACTCATTAGGGTTGTCCTAATGAGTTCTAGGGTTTGACCTAAACCCAAATATCACTAACAACATATAAATAGTTTATAAAACTCAGCAATTTAATTTAATACATAATTATTCAAAATAGTGAATTTACACAAATGCCCTTATCTGAATATGTGGTAGTGACAGAAAGTCGCACGTATTTTGTGCATGCTCGTCAGATTGCGACAAAACTTATGCCATTGGACTCATGGTAACGCGCTGGTCCTGTGACCCAATTTTCACATTCTGAGATAGTTGACCAAGTCACCAATTGGCGGGCCCCACGGTTGACTTTTTGGGCGAAATTATGTTCGGCCCACCGGAATCCATATTTGAACATACCATTAGGTTCGTATTGACATCTAGAGTTTGTTTAACCTATAATTTATCCTATTTAGAGACTGTTACCCTTGGCACATTTTTTGATGCAAAGTAGGCCACACGTGGACCCCACTTTTACCCAAAATTACCGTTTTGCCCCTGTGTCCAAATTGGACGAAAGGGAAGTGCTTTCTAGCTATTTTGCTTATTCTGGGAACGTTGGTGATATTTATTTCAATATCCGGAGATGTTCATTCTGAGGTCGCAGCTTCTACTCCTGCGTACGTGACATCTGGACATTATATTTTTGCAGTTTTCTTGCCAAGCAAGATATCTTGCCAAATTGCTTACAGTATTTTGCATGCTTAGTATATTTCTGCATATTTATTGCATTTCTGTATATTTATTGCATGTGTAGTTTCGTTCAGTCATTACTATATATATTAGATATGTTGACACACACTTGACACCTAGTATCATGAGAGGACAATTATTAGGCGTATGGGCTTTTAACCACTCTGGTAAACCGTAGTATATAGTTCGCACTACGGGCGTATGTCGCGCTGGTCGCTACCCCCAAGGTATATCAATTTCTGGAGTCTCGCTAGTCGCTACCCCCGCGGTATATCGATTTTTGATGTCCACTGACGAGTGTGTGAGTTGTGAGGTAGATCGAGTAGCCTACCCTTGCCCATACGTCGAAAAGTTGTCCTCATTTGCATTCATATAGATTGTCTTGTACAGCGTACTTATTTATTTTCAAACATTATGTATTTTTACTGTATTCAAATTGGCTTACTTCTATGTATCTTGTTACGTCCCTCTGAGGACCTGGTCCCTTTTCAGGTGTATCTGTTCTTGAGTATTTGCAGGAGCGCAGATTTGGATGGTTACATATGTTTCGAGGATGTCTTCTCTTCGAGCCCCGTGGTCGTTAGCTGGTATTCTTATATTATGTTTATTGTGTTGTGCTTTTCCATTCGAGTTGGTAGTAAATTTGTTTCCATCCAACTATCATCTTTAGATACTTATATTGAGATCTAGTTTCATAGATACTGGCTATTTATTTATATTTGATTTTCGTGGATGAGATTTAGATTATACTCTGTAACTTGTGACATATATTTATACCACTTGTGGATTGATATTCATATTACAGCGTACGTATGGATTTTGGTTTTCATATATTGGAGTTGCCATATCCATACGGCTGACATGCTTACGTGTCCTAGTCCTACGTATTTTTGGAACTGGGGCGTGACATATTTTTATGGTGGCCCATGCAGGTCGAGAGCATATTATCTTAGTTATGTTACTGTACCGAGCAAGCCTGCAATTAGGACTAGAGTATAGGATCTCATCCACAATGGACTATGACTCATCTCCTCCTTTTGTATTCATTCCTTATTTCGTGCTTAACTTTTTCTATCATAGTTGTATCTTTTCGTGCCATTATGAATTATTTGATTTATATCAACCTCACCCCTATTTTGTTAGTTAAAATATAAATGTGCTAGTAATGCTTGATAACTACGGATTAGTTCTTAATAATAACCCTTATGTATATGCACTATAGCAATATCGGTATTCTTTATTAGTTTAACCCTTAAGTAGCACCATGTAGCCTAATAGAAATTTGTTAGATCATTTGAAATAGATCATGCTCCTAATAGTTTTAGTCAAGACCTTAAGTGTTTTCCTAAAAACTTAGACTATGCATAGGGAAGAGTTGAAGGCACTTGTTACGAACTGATGACTATGATAAATCGCTGGTAAGGTAGCGACAGTTGCAGCCAGACGATTTTGGTAGAGTAGTCGAATTACTTGCAGCCATACTGGCCAGGTGGCGTGGCAGTATTAGACTAAGATACTTGAAGGTTACGGGAAAAAGTCATAGTTATGAGATTCTAGACAAGTATCCCATGATTCTCGACCCAATAAATATAATTGCCTTACAACCTAGACAATAGCTTCAAGAGACCTTGACTACTCGTAAAATTCTTATAAGTTGGGTAGTGTAGACGAGTTAGAGGATGATAGAATAGAGTATTGACCATATATGAGGAAGTGTTAGAATGGCAGACCATGACAGTTAGGAAGTCCTGCTAGATACCAATGTAGTGTAATAGCTATAGTTATCATTAAGAATATGGGTTAGTGTCAATTTCGAGGACAAAATTTTTATAAGTTGGGTAGAATGTAAAACCCCTTTTCCTAAAAACCGTATATAGTTTTTTTATTTAATAAATAATTTAATTATAGTAATTATGTGCTAATTAGGAGAAAAAGATTTTTATTAATTTTTATTTTAGGTGTTCGTGCACTTAGGGGATTTATGGGGCCATTAGAATTTTTTTTGAATTTATTTTATGTAGGAGACCCCTTAAGCAGTTGCTAGCTTAATGGTATGTATTAGTGTAATTCTGGAATTTTTCTATGAGTATATATATATATATATATATATATATATATATATATATATATATATATATATATATATATATATATATATATATTTAAAAGAAAAATATAAAAGAAAAAAAAAGAAAAAAAGAAATGGAAAAGTAAAACCCATTACTAACTATTAACTTCCTACCCACCCATTAGCAACTTAGATCACCCGCCCCCTTTTTGCAGCAGCCTTAGCAAAGTGCACCTAACCCGCTGCCCTTTTTTAAATTCCACAGACCCACACCCCTTTTAACTAAGATAACACATCCGCACCTATGAAGAATTCATTAGCAAGTCAAACAAACCCTCCCCCCCCCGCGAGTGATGACCCAGCGACCCCTCTCTCCTCTCTTATATATCTATATATATCTTATTTCATCCTATCACGACCCGCACCCGGTGTACGGGTACTAGTCGGAAACAACGCCCAGCCTACGCCGCAGAATCGGCGGTAGAACGATGTCTAGATAATCTATCTAACAATATAATGAACCACCAATAATGATAGTATACTCAATCACAGAACTAAGATAGAAATGAGCACGAACCAGATAAAGAATAGAATAGTCACAATACAACTCATGAGTCTAAAATAATACATCAATGAGTCTGAAGAAGTAACAAAATAAAGTGGAGACAAATCCAGTACAAAGAATACTACGAAGCTACAACTCCAGGGTTAACTGTCTCAGTTGGGATAAGTCCCTCTTGAGCCAGGGTCTCAGAATCTAAACCCACAACATCCTGGGGTCCATAATAGGTAAGGTACCACTCCTCAGTGTCATTTGGAAAAATATATCCAGTCAGGAAAGGAGCAGAGCACATCTCTAACAGCAGTTCTAATTAATGATAAAAATTATGTAACAGTAAATAGCCGTGGATAAACAAGATACACAATAGATACAAGAGATATATATACAATAAGAAAATACTGGAAATAAATACAATAATGAATAATATGCCAATGAAACAATAATACTAATGACTAAGTGTGTGAGTACTAGCTTAACATGTGATCGGCTTGGGCAAGATGCAATGTGGCCTGACAAATCATACGTGCGATGTATGATCAACACTATTCAGTAATCAGTACTTTATACAATAGGGATATTGATCACATATCTATACTAATACTCCCCACCCCCGACTGGTATAATAGATCCAACCACGGTATGTTATGGCACGAGATTCCCCAAGAAGATAGCTAGTCTTCCCGAGAATCGGTGTCTGTACATGTACAAGATAACCAATAAAACAATACTTGCACCATATACACCATATACCAAGGAATAACATCTCATGACGAGATCCGGATATACCAATCCGTGTAACCATAGTGTCAAAGGAACATGGATATCTACACTAGATACAATGAACATAGATGATATCATAAATTAGAAACTATCAGAGAATGTACTCGCCTAAAGTCCAATGAATAGTCTCACAGATGTCTAACTCGGTTCCTCGAAGACCTAGATAGGGAATACAACATCAATACAAGGTCCCCAAAAGAGAATAAGTTAAACTAGTCAACTTCTAGGTCAATAAGTCAATTCTAAGTCAAAAGTCAACTATGGTCAACTCTAAGTCAACTATGGTCAAGTATGGTCAACCAAGGTCAACTATCTATTTCTAGGTTGCACAAGTCTAACACAAAAATATTGGGTCAAGATATTAAAATCTAAGTCATAAAAACCACATTCTAAAAATATTAGGATACCGTATCTCCGGATACGTGAATCCAAGGTAAACCTCACAATACATATATATCAAACAAATATGTATAATAATATAGAATATTAATTACACATAAAAATAGGAATCATGGTTTTGAACCAACTTGGTATCCACACAAAGTCACAAACTTGATACCCAAACCCCGTATCTTGAGTATCCCACTTACCTTGGTTTCCACAAGGTAATACTCAATACCTTGATATAGTAATTACCCTCATCAATAATATAATATATATATATATTATATTATACAAATAAGAAGTATAGCAATACTAGTATTATATCTCAATACTAATACATATATATATACATATATATATAAATATAAGATATAAACAATATACTAATAAACTGCCTAACTGTCACTGAAAGCAGTGTTGAAAAACACTGATTTTCAGTTAACAGACTTTCAGTGATAGTTCAGGCTGTCACTGAACCGCCGTCGCTACTGCTGCTGCGTTTTTGCACTGCTGCCTCCCCTTTGGTGACGGTTTTCAACCGTCACTATAGCCTCTGTCACAACTGCTGCGAATTCCCGCTGTTGCATGCGGTTATTAATGACAGTGGCGGCTCTGTCATTAATTTCTGACGCCACTGTTACAGCGGCTGCTACTGTAACCGCCTCCAATAATGACAGTTCTCTGTCATTAATCCTGCTATCGCTAAAAATAGTATATATATATATATATATATATATATATATATATATATATATATAAATCAAATAAATAATTATATATATCTATATATATATAATCCAAATACATATATAATATATATATATATATATATCTATACATATAAATACCAAATAGCTATAATACACATCCTATATACTAATGTACATATTACAACATGATTAAATGCACACATACATAAATATGTTAATAAATTACATCCATACATATATATAAATAATCACATAATAACTATACATAATATAATTACTTAATTAAACATATATATTTTATAAAACATTTTCATATATTTTATATTCCTAACATATTTTATAACATGTATTAATGCATGTAGAAGAAAGCTACATATATATTTATACATTCTATTAGTACATATATAATACATAGATCTATGCTACAATAAATACCATAAAAATATACTATAATACATATATAATATTATATATATATACTTAATTATGATTCAAGAATTAAAACACAAATAATTAGATCTACACATAAACACACCACAAATGGAGAGTATCACACCGTATCCCACTAGATCTAGGATACGCATGCGACACGAGTCCACCACACATCCGATTGCACCCCAAAGGACACAAGCAATTCACATATATTATTTATGAACAAAACAAAGGGTCAAATATAGATCTATGTGTCCATGTCAAAATACGACATGTACAAAGTCCCGTATCGGAGGAAAAACCCTCAAAACAACACGTATCACCAAATTGTTGGGATACGATCTACACGTACCCAATTATGGACACGACACTAGCCCTAAACACATAAACATATGCTAAAGTGATCTATAGGATCAATTGACATACACAACAAAAGTCATTTTCGGAATTCCCCTAAAATTGACACAAAAAGCACCATAACTTTCTCCATAGGTCTCCTATGAACACAAAACCAAATCCTATGGGTAGTACATATATATGGGTTGATTATTCATGATTAAATCTCAGATTTAGAAGCTATTTTAAGGGAAAAAACTGAATTATACCTATTGGGAGATGGATTCCCAATGAAACCTCCAATTGAGATGAAATTGCCTCCAAATTGTAGATCCTTGCTCCTCTTTGTAGATCATTGCTTCCTCCTTCTAGATCCTTGCTTCTCAAGTCTCTAATGGTGATTTGGGAAGGAATTGGAATGAATTTGGTAGGGAAATGAAATGGAAATAAAGAAAATTTGGTAGTGGAAAATTCTAGATCTAGATTTGGAATAAAAAAGAGGAGAGAGAATTTTCCCCCTCTTTTATATAGGCCGGCCCTTTCCTCTCCCTCAAGTAATTATAAAATGTCCAATATACCCCTTGGAGCCTCTCATGAAGAAATAATTAAGGAAGGAAGCTTCTAGTCTAATGTTTTAATTAATTTAATCCATCTCCTTCACAATGGGCTTTCTAATTGGGCTAAGTCTAACTAATTAATCCATGTTGGTCCATGGGTCCAAACTAAACTAGTTAGGTCCACTAACACAAGTCCAAATTAAATAACTAACATCTAATAACAATTAAATAATACAATAATTAATTATTTATCATGCACAATATTTAATTAAATAGGAAAAGACTAAAATATCCTTTCCTAGAAAATATGGTAGTGACAAGTCTACCCTCCTTAAAATAATTCCATCCTCAAAATTCAAAGATAAAAACTACCTCCAGAAATAACAGAATAGAACTAAAGAATCACAACTAACTATAGAAGAACATAACAATGAACAGAACATAACTAGAAAATAACATACCTCAAGGTACAAACAAATATGGATAACGCTCTCGCATTTCATCATCTCTCTCCCAGGTAGACTCCCCCTGAGAGTGATGCCTCCATGCGACGCGTACCAAAGGAATAGTCTGGTTCCTCAGTACCTTCTTTCTTCGATCCAGAATCTCAACTGGCTGCTCTGGATAGCTAAGAGTAGGGCCCACCTCTATCACCGAGTGATCCAATACATGACTAGGATCTGCCACGTATCGTCTTAACTGCGACACATGAAACACGTTGTGCACTCCCTCTAATGCAGGTGGCAAGTCTAGTCTATAAGCAACTGCACCGATCCTCTCTAGAATAGTGAAAGGTCCGATGAATCGTGGACTAAGCTTTTGCCTCTACCGAAGCGAATCGTGCCTCGTGTCGGAGAAATCCTCAGAAACACCAAACCACCCACCTAGAACAAAACACCATCTTAAGAACTTAATCTATAACAAACAACCAAAAATAAGCACAAAACAAAATCTAAACTATACCTCAAACTCCAAAGGTCTCCGATGGCTATCGGCCCAATGCCGCTGTCTGTCCTGCGCCACTCGAAGTCTGTCTCTGATCAACTGAACCTTCTCTGCTGTATCCACAACCATCTCTGGCCCAAGCAAAACTCTCTCTCCAACATTGTCCCAAGAGAAAGGAGTACGACACCTTCGACCATATAGAGCTTCAAAAGATGACATCTCTATACTGGCCTGGTAACTGTTGTTGTAAGCAAACTCTACCAAATGGAGATGGTCCTCCCAAGAACCCCCCAAATCTAGTACACAAGTGTGCAACATATCCTCGAGAGTCTGAATAGTCCTCTCTGACGGCTCATCTATCTGGGGATGATATGCAGTACTGAACTTGAGCTGAGTGCCCAAACTCTCCTACAAACTCCTCCAGAAATGAGAAGTGAAATGACTATCCCGATCTGAGACTATGCTGACGGAAACTCCATGTATCCTAACGATCTGTCTCACATACATCTCTGCCAGCTTCTCCATAGACAAACCCACTTTGAAAGGCAAGAAGTGGGCCGACTTGGTCAACCTATCAACAATGACCCAAATCGCGTCTTTCCCTCCTGGAGATCGTGGAAGTCCGGACACAAAATTCATAGTAATGTGTTCCCACTTCCACTCTGGAATGGGTAATGGCTGAAGTAAACCTCCTGGCCTCTGCCTCTCGGCTTTTACTTGCTGGCACACTAAGCATCTGGATACAAACTGTGCCACTTTCCTCTTCATGCCATACCACCACACACACTCTCGCATATCCCGATACATCTTGTTAGCACCTGGATGCATGGAATACTGAGAGCGATGCGCTTCCTGCAACACCTCCTCTCGCAACTCCCCACTAGGCACACACAATCTAACTCCATGCCTCAAAGATCCATCCTCTGCAATAGTGAAATCATCCTCCAATCCTGCTCTCACCTGAGCTCTGATACTCCTCAGAGATACATCATCATACTGTGCTGCCTTGATCCTGTCCATCAAATTTGAGGGTATCTGCAGTCCCCACATCTGTATAGCACCACCAGGAATAATTACCTCAATGCCCAAGCTCTCCAAGTCCTCCAACAAATATCGATCCTGCGTCAAGAACATAGCTACCGGATACCTGCTCAAAGCATCGGCAACTACATTGGCTTTCCCAGGATGATATTGCAAAGAGATATCAAAATCCTTTATCAGTTCCAACCACTGACGCTGTCTCATGTTCAACTCCTTCTGCGTGAAAACGTACTTCAAGCTTTTGTGGTCTGTGAAGATCTCCATATGCTCTCCGTACAAATAATGTTTCCACAACTTCAGGGCGAATATGACGGCTGCCAACTCCAAATCATGGGTAGGATAGTTCTTTTCATGAGGACGCAATTGTCTGGATGCATAGGCAATCACTTTCCCATACTGCTGAAGAACACAACCCAAACCCTTCCCCGATGTATCACTATAAATAGTGAAACCTCCGGACCCTGATGGCAACGTCAAAATAGGAGCAGACGTCAACCTCTTCTTCAACTCCTCAAAAGCAACCTGGCAATCCTCCGTCCAAATAAACTCTACATCCTTCCTTGTGAGTCTGGTCATCAGCTCGACAATCCTCGAAAAATCTTGCACAAACTTCCTGTAGTAGCCTGCCAATCCAAGAAACTCCTGATCTCTGCTATCAAACTCGGAGTCTTCCAAGATTCCACTACTGAAATCTTCTTTGGATCCACTGAAATACCATCACCAGTCATAACATGCCCCAAGAACTCCACCTTGTCCAAGAAAAACTCACACTTGGACAACTTCCCATACAGCTTCTCCTTCCTCAGAACATCCAACACAATCCTCAAATGCTCAATGCTCCTCCGGTGTCCTCGAGTATATGAGTATGTCGTCGATGAACACCACCACGAACTTGTCAAGGTACTGGTGGAACACCTTGTTCATCAAGTTCATAAATACCGCCGGTGCATTAGTCAAACCAAACGGCATCACCATAAACTCGTACTGACCATACCGAGTTCTAAAAGCAGCCTTCGGTATGTCCTCCGGCTTCACCTTCACCTGATGGTAGCCTGATCTCAAATCTATCTTAGAAAACACCTTCGCACCACTCAACTGGCCAAACAGATCATCAATCCGTGGCAAAGGATATTTATTCTTGATAGTGAGATTATTCAATGCCCTGTAATCAATGCACATGTGCACTGATCCATCCTTCTTCGGTACAAACAATACCAGGGCTCCCCGTGGTGAAGAACTCGATCTGATAAACCCCTTATCCTGCAATTCGTCCACCTACTTCTTCAACTCTACCAGCTCGCTGTTGTTTTACTCTATAGACATGCTATAAAATTGGTTCTGTACCTGGCACCAAGTCTATAGAAAATTCAACATCTCGATCTGGCGGCAATCCTGGCAATTCTTCAGGAAACACATCCAAGAACTCTGCTGTCAACGGATATGGCAACTCCTTGTCTTCCACCATAGCTCCATAAATAATGCCTTCTCCCTGCTCCGCAGCTCCTCTAGCAAACTCAAACTCTGGCTCTCCTGGCGGACCAAACAAAACTCTACCTCCTCTACAATCTATGCTAGCATGGTGCCTACTCAACCAATCCATCCCGAATATAATATCGTAGCTCAGAAGCGGCATTACAAGTAGACATGCACTCGACTCCCGGCCTCCCAGAGTAACTCTCCGATCCTTACAAATATCATTAACCAAGATAATGCCTCCCCCGGTCATGATCTTGCAAGTCCTAAGCAAAGACTCAGCTACCAAACCATTCTTTAGAGCAAAAGAAACAGATACAAAACTATGGAAAGTATCACTATCAAACAAAACTAAAGCTGGAATAGAATCAAGAAGAATAGAACCTGCGATGACATCTCCGGTGGGTTCCTCCTCTTCGACGGTCATAACAAACGCTCGTCCCTGTCGAGCACCTCCCTGCTGCTGATGCTGGACAAAACGCTGCTGCTGTGTCGGAAGCGATCCCCTGGCTGTGCTGCAGGTGGTCTCGTCTGTGCCCTTGGAGCTGAAGCTGCTCCCTAAACTGCACGACGAGGATACTCCCTCGATTGATGTCCTTCAGTACCATAATACAAACAAACTCCTAGCCTCCTCCTACAAACTTTCCAGATATGGCCGGGCTTCTTGCAGTAGTTGCATGGAACTTGCTGTAACTGTCTCCTGCTGTTGAGGTGCCTAGTGAAAAGGCGCTCTAACTGGAGTCTGGTTCTGCTGTGGCTGCTGGAAAGGTCTGGACTGGAAATGAGGACGTTTGGCAGATACTGCACTGTCGTTGGGCCCCAAAAAAGAATCATGGTCTCTCTTGGTCTTCAAACCCAAATCCCACTCAACCTTGCGTGCCTCCGCAAGTATCTCCGAGTATGTCTCATAAAAAGACGGAATGAGAATTTTTACTTTCCAGTTTAGACCCTCATGGAAACGAATAGCTCGAACCTCCGGCTCCCTCACCAGCTCTGCAAATCGGTTCAACCTACCGAACTCCACAGCGTACTCCTCCACAGATATGCTCCCCTGACTGAGACTCTCAAACTGTCTCCCCAAGTCTAGCCTGTCCACCCGGACGAAAAACTTCTTCTTGAAGAGGTCCTTGAATACCTCCCAAAATTGTCCTGCGTCAACTAGAACCGCCTCATTCCTGAACCAAGTACGAGCGACGTCGAACAGTTAAAGTCCTACCGCCTCAACCTTCAAATCCTTAGAAAGACGGGACACCCTCATAAGACGCTCAATGTCCTCGAGCCAATCATCAGCATAGACGATGCACTCCGTCCCTTTGAAAACCCTAGGCTCCAGTTTCTTGAAGTCCTGAATGTTGCCTGGCCGAAGCTGAGCAACCTGAGGAACAACATGCTGCTGGATCGGAACTCCTCTCTCAACTACAGCATGAGCAAGCTGGTGAGCACTCTCGATGCCCTGCCGTAGAACGTCGATCTGCCTCTGATGTGCCTCTGACTGAGCCCTCTATGCCTCGAGCATCTCACAAAATAGTGTAAACATCTGTGACGCATCTGCTGGCACAGGAGGTGGAGGTAGAAGCCCCTCAGATACAGCTGGCACGGTCCTCTTAGTAGGTGGTGGACCTCCGAAAGCAGCTGACACTCTAATTACCGGAGAAGTGACTGGTGCAGGCCCTCGGGATGTCGCAGACCTCTCAGAAACTGCTCTCCCATGCTGCGATCTAGTCTTAGGCGTCATCCTGAGACAAAGCGAAAGAAAGAATCAATATGGCACAAGATGTAAGACATCAAGGAAAGGACAAGTTTAAGGGATCAAGTATCAATATCAAAGGAGAATAGTTGAATCAAAAGAATTTTTCTAGATGTGATTGAGTATCTCAGCCTATTTCCTATATCATATTGCAGGCTCGCAGTAGTACAACTAAATTGTCGCACTACCACGACATCACATACTTTGTGAAGCTAGACCTGCATGGGCCACCACAAAAAACCTGTCACGGCCCGTACCCGGTGTAAGGGTACTAATCGAAAACAACGTCCAGCCTACGCCGCAGAATCGGCGGTAGAATGCTGTCTAGATAATCTATCTAACAATATAATGAACCACCAATAATGATAGTATACTCAATCACAGAACTAAGATAGAAATAAGCACGAATCAGATAAAGAATAGAATAGTCACAATACAACTCATGAGTCTAAAATAATACATCAATGAGTCTGAAGAAGTAACAAAATAAGCTGGAGACAAATGCAGTACAAAGAATACTACGAAGCTACAACTCCAGGGTCAACTGTCTCAGTTGGGATAAGTCCCTCTTGAGCCAGGGTCTCAGAATCTAAACCCACAACATCTTGGGGTCCATAATAGGTAGGGTACCACTCCTCAGTGTCATCTGGATAAATATATCCAGTCAGGAAAGGAGCAGAGCACATCTCTAACAGTAGTTCTAATTAATGATAAAAACAATATAATAGTAAATAGCTGTGGATAAACAAGATGCACAATAGATACAAGAGATATATATACAATAAGAAAATACTGGAAATAAATACAATAATGAACAATATGCCAATGAAACAATAATACTAATGACTAAGTGTGTGAGTACTAGCTTAACATGTGATCGGCTTGGGCAAGATGCAATGCGGCCTGGCAAATCATACGTGCGGTGTATGATCAACACTATTCAGTAATCAGTACTTTATACAATAGGGATATTGATCACATATCTATACTAATACTCCCCACCCCCGACTGGTATAATAGATCCAACCACGGTATGTTATGGCACGAGATTCCCCAAGAAGATAGCTAGTCTTCCCAAGAATCGGTGTCTGTACATGTACAAGATAACCAATGAAACAATACTTGTACCATATATACCATATACCAAGGAATAACATCTCATGACGAGATCCGGATATACCAATCCGTGTAACCATAGTGTCAAAGGAACATGGATATCTACACTAGATACAATGAACATAGAGGATATCATAAATGAGAAACTATCAGAGAATTTACTCACCTGAAGTCCAATGAATAGTCTCACAGATGTCTGACTCAGTGCCTCGAAGACCTAGATAGGGAATACAATATCAATACAAGGTCCCCAAAAGAGAATAAGTTAAACTAGTCAACTTCTAGGTCAATAAGTCAATTCTAAGTCAAAAGTCAACTATGGTCAACTCTAAGTCAACTATGGTCAAGTATGGTCAATCAAGGTCAACTATCTATTTCTAGGTTGCACAAGTCTAACACAAAAATCTTGGGTCAAGATATTAAAATCTAAGTCATAAAAACCACATCCTAAAAATATTAGGATACCGTATCTCCGGATACGTGAATCCAAGGTAAACCTCACAATACATATATATCAAACAAATATGTATAATAAAATAGAATATTAATTACACATAAAAATAGGAACCATGGTTTTGAACCAACTTGGTATCCACACAAAGTCACAAACTTGATACCAAAACCCCGTATCTTGAGTATCCCACTTACCTTGGTTTCCACAAGGTAATACTCAATACCTTGATATAGTAATTACCCTCATCAATAATATATATATATATATATATATATATATATATATATATATATTATACAAATAAGAAGTATAGCAATACTAGTATTATATCTCAATACTAATACATATATATATACATATATATATAAATATAAGATATAAACAATATACTAATAAACTGCCTAACTGTCACAGTGTTGAAAAACACTGATTTTCAGTTAACAGACTTTCAGTGACAGTTCAGGCTGTCACTGAACCGCCGTCGCTACTGCTGTTGCGTTTTTGCACTGCTGCCTCCCCTTTGGTGACGGTTTTCAACCGTCACCAAAGCCTCTGTCGCAATGCTACGAATTCCCGCTGCTGCATGCGGTTATTAATGACAGTGGCGGCTCTGTCATTAATTCCCGCCACCACTGTTACAGCGGCTGCTGCTGTAACCGCCTCCAATAATGACAGTTCTCTGTCATTAATCCTGCTGTCGCTAAAAAATAGTATATATATATATATATATATATATATATATATAACAATATATATATATATATATAACAATATATATATATAAATCAAATAAATAATTATATATATCTATATATATATATATATAATCCAAATACATATAATATATATATATATATATAGCTATATATATAAATACCAAATAGCTATAATACACATCCTATATACTAATGTATATATTACAACATGGTTAAATGCACACATACATAAATATGTTAATAAATATACATCCATACATATATATAAATAATCACATAATAACTATACATAATCTAATTACTTAATTAAACATACATATATATTTTATAAAATATTTTCATATATTTTATATTTCTAACATATTTTATAACATGTATTAATGCATGTAGAAGAAAGCTACATATATATTTATACATTCTATTAGTACATATATAATACATAGATCTATGCTACAATAAATACCATAATAAATATACTATAATACATATATAATATCTATATATATATATATATACTTAATTATGATTCAAGAATTAAAACACAAATAATTAGATCTACACATAAACACACCACAAATGGAGAGTATCACACCGTATCCCACTAGATCTAGGATACGCATGCGACACGAGTCCATCACACATCCGATTGCACCCCGAAGGACACAAGCAAGTCACATATATTATTTATGAACAAAACAAAGTATCAAATATAGATCTATGTGTCCGTGTCAAAATACGACATGTACAAAGTCCCGTGTCGGAGGAAAAACTCCCAAAACAATACGTATCACCAAATTATTGGGATACGACCTACACGTACCCAATTGTGGACATAAAACTAGCCCCAAACACATAAACATATGCCAAAGTAATCTATAGGATCAATTGACACACACAACAAAAGTTATTTTTGGAATTCCCCCAAAATTGACACAAAAAGTACCATAACTTTCTCCATAGGTCTCCTATGAACACAAAACCAAATCCTATGGGTAGTACATACATATGGGTTAATTATTCATGATTCTATCTCAGATTTAGAAGCTATTTTAAGGGGAGAAATTGAATTATACCTATTGGGAGATGGATTCCCAATGAAACCTCCAATTGAGATAAAATTGCCTCCAAATTGTAGATCCTTGCTCCTCTTTGTAGATCCTTGCTTTCTCCTTCTAGATCCTTGCTTCTCAAGTCTCTAATGGTGATTTGGGAAGGAATTGAAATGAATTTGGTAGAAAAATGAAATGGGAATGAAGGAAATTTGGTAGTGGGAAATTCTAGATCTAGATTTGGAATGAAAAAGAGGAGAGAGAATTTTCCCCCTCTTTTATATAGGCCGGCCCTTTCCTCTCCCTCAAGTAATTATGAAATATCCAATATACCCCTTGGGGCCTCTCATGAATAAATAATTAAGGAAGGAAGCTTCTAGTCTAATGTTTTAATTAATTTAATCCATCTCCTTAACAATGGGCTTTCTAATTGGGCTAAGTCTAACTAATTAATCCATGTTGGTCCATGGGTCCAAACTAAACTAGTTAGGTCCACTAACACAAGTCCAAATTAAATAAATAACATCTAATAATAATTAAATAATACAACAATTAATTATTTACCATGCACAATATTTAATTAAATAGGAAAAGACTAAAATATCCTTTCCTAGAAAATATGGTAGTGACACATCCCAAACCCTAACCCTAGATCACCCTAAACTCTTCCTATTCCTATCTAGACCTAGAGAGCGCCGCCACTGCTGCTGGAGAACCCCGCCAGGCCGTCCAAACCGATCCTGACGACCGCGACCCCGCGCACCCCGTGCACTGTAGATTTCCGCAGCGAGGTACCTGTGTTCCGGAGTTGTTTTCCGTCGCCTCGCTCAACCAAACGTTACCCCGTCTTCACCGGTATGCTAACCCCTTAACCCTCTTCCATTTATGTGTGATAGTAGACCTCAAAAAATGCTTAACCATAGGCAAAAATAGCGCCAAAGTTTCGAAAATAGACCAATTTCTGGGATCACAGAAAACTGCGGTGATCACCCATGTTCCCGAATTCGTATCTTCCACCACAGAGATCCAAATTCGATGATTCTTTTTGGTATACGGAGACCACTTGACCTAGTTTAATTTTTATTAAATAATTCTAGATTATTAACTGTTGTAGGTAGAATTAAATTCGTTGGAAAACCACGCGAATACACTTTTTCCAGACTTCCAAAAGTTGTGAAATGGAGCGCGCCCCGCCAAACGAGACCGCCTCGCCGTGTACCAAGTGTACCAAACGGTACACGCAGCGTAATCAGACATGTGAGAGTTCGCGAAAACTGATTCGGACGCGTGTGCACGCCGGAATCAGCCCGTATCCACGGACAAATCCCCTGTCACAACTTTTGCGAAAGTTGCGCTCATTTTGTGTACGATCGTCAGATTGGGACGAAACTTGCGTCACTGGACTCATGGTAACGCGCTGGTCCTGTGATCCAATTTTCATGCAATTTTGAGACAGTTGACCAAGTCGTCAATTAGCGGGCCTCACGGTTGACTTTTTGGGCGAAATTGTGTTCGGCCCACCGGAATCCATATTTGAACATACCATTGGGTTCGTATTGACATCTAGAGTTTGTTTAACCTATAATTTGTCTCATTTAGAGACTGTTACCCTTGGCATATTTTTCGGTGCAAAGTGGGCCACACGTGGACCCCTTTTATCCAAAATTACCGTTTTGCCCCTGTGTCCAAATTGAACGAAAAGGAAGTGCTTTCTAGCTATTTTGCTTATTCTGGGAACGTTAGTGATATTTATTTCAGCATCCGGAGACGTTCATTCTGAGGCCGCAGCTTCTACTCCTGCGTGCGTGACATCTGGACATTACATTTTTGTAGCTTTCTTGCCAAGCTACCTTGCCAAATTCCTTACAGTATTTTGCATGCTTAGTATATTTTTGTATATTTATTGCATTTCTGTATATTTATTGCATGTGTAGTTTCGTTCATTCATTACTATATATATTATATATGTTGACACACACTTGACACCTAGTATCATGAGAGAATAATCATTAGGCGTATGGGCTTTTAACCACTCTGGTAAACCGTAGTATATAGTTCGCACTTCGGGCATGTGTTGCGCTGGTCGCTACCCCCACGGTATGTCGATTTCTGGAGTCTCGCTGGTCGCTACCCCCGCGGTATGTCGATTTCTGATGTCCACTGACGAGTGTGTGAGTTGTGAGGTAGATCGAGTAGCCTACCCTTGCCCATACGTCGAAAAGTTGTCCTCATTTGCATTCATATAGATTGTCTTGTACAGCATACTTATTTATTTTCAAACATTATGCATGTTTACTGTATTCAAATTAGCTTGCTTCTATGTATCTTGTTATGTCCCTCTGAGGACCTGGTCCCTTTCCAGGTGTATCTGTTCTTGAGTATTTGTAAGAGCGCAGATTTGGATGGTTACATATGTTTCGAGGATGTCTTCTCTTCGAGCCCCGTGGTCGTTAGCTGGTATTCTTATATTATGTTTATTGTGTTGTGCTTTTTTATTCGAGTTGGTAGTGGATTTGTTTCCATCCAACTATCATCTTTAGATACTTATATTGAGATCTAGTTTCATAGATACTGGCTATTTATTTATATTTAATTTTTGTGGATGAGATTTAGATTATACCCTGTGACTTATGACATATGTTTATACCATTTGTGGATTAATATTCCTATTATAGTGTACGTGTGGATTTTGGTTTCCATATATTGGAGTTGCCATATCCATACGGCTGGCATGCTTACGTGTCCTAGTCCTACGTATTTTTGGGACTGGGGCGTGACACGTTAGTACAATAGTCCAACCCTACAACCAAACAAGGACAAGGATTGGACCACCGTACCACAATAGTCTATCTTCCTGGACTACTAATAACTGCTAAGTCTTCTAACATGCATCACTATTAGCAGTTATACCCTATCCGTCGCACGACTTATACGTACAAGTAACCAGCCAAATATGCAAGTTCGTGTCCTACATGAGACTCACAACTCGTGTAAGAAATGTGTTACGGCCATTGAAATATAATAATGCGTCAAATCATGGGGTGGTCTTGTAAAACTAGCTCAACATGCATAATATAAATAAAAGATAAAAGATGACATCAACGTCGTTGCACCCAAGTCTTTCTTGGACACGCAGTTTTATATAGCAAAATAAATGAAAATGAACAACAAAAATTAAATATATAGCTAAGGAATATAAATAAACAGTACTATGGCAAGGTATACGTGTCTCACAAGCAAACTGTGTAATATAGATGTCCAAACGACGATCCCAAGGAACCGGAAAGTAGGGTCTCTGAATGAACGTCTCTGGATGCTGAAATAAATATTACCAACGTCTCCAAAATTAGTGAGAGAGTCAGAAAACTCTACCCTTTCGTCCAATTTAGACATAGCATAAAACGATAATTTTTGGTCAAATTGGGGTCCACTTGTAGCCCACTTTGCACTGAAATATGTGTCAAGGGTAAAAGTCTCTAAATGGGATAAACTATAGGTTAAAAATATCTTAAACGACAATACGAACTCAACCGTATATCCAGTTTTGAATTTCGGTGAGCCGATCACAAAATTGCTCAAGTCGAATCGTGGGGCCCGCGATACAGCGTTCCGTCGACTGACTCAGAATCGAGCGAAACCTAGGTCACAGGACAAGTCCAATGATGTGAGTCCAATGGCGCAAGTTTCGTGGCGATCCAATGAGCACACACAAAGTAGGGTGATTATTTGCAAATGTCACGATAAAGAAACTTTCGACTGATACGGGTTGATTCCGGCGTGCACACACGTCTGAATCAACTTTCGCGAAAGTTCACACATCTGGATATACCATACGCCCCTTTCGGTGCAACTTATATGCGACGTGGTGATACCATTTGGCAGGACGCACTCCGTATTGCAAGATTTCAAGGTTTTGAAAACTATTTTTTGTCGTTTTGGAAACCGAATAATTAAACCAGCATTGGAAACTAATAAAACAAAAAGAACAGTAAAAAATCTTAGTTATATTGAGAAGAAGTCATTTCAATTAGATTTTGAAAATATTAAACTGGTTGGTGGAAAATTGGATATGAACATGGGTGGTTGGATTAAATTACTAAACTATTTTCAAACAGTTTTTCGTCCAACTTTCGGTCAATTTTTCGATCAATCCGGGGCACCTAAATTCATTCTACTTAAAGGAATTTCTAGGGGGTCAAGTGGTGAGTGTGTACAGATGAACCATTCATAAAATAAAGCGACATGGAGAGAGAAACATACCAGCGAAGTTGGGTCGTTGGCTGACTTGTCGCCGGTGCTACTGCGGTTTGCGGGTGGCGTTGCTAGTGTTACTGCTGGTGCTACTGCCGAGTTCGCGACGGCCAAGGGCGACGCCGGGTCTGGGTAGGGCTTATGGTGGTGGTGGTGAGTAGATTAGGGCTAGGGTTTGGGATGTATTAGAAGTTGTTTATAGGGGAAAGGGGGGAGTCCGTGAGTTCGCGGGGGGTTGGGGTAAAGTGTTGTACGCAGGTGTTTGGGGGTAGTTAGGATTAGTATTAGGATTATTGGTTTAGGAGTTAGTTATTAGGATTTATAATTAATTCTTGTCTTTTATTTAAAACTATTATTATTATCCATATATATATTTATATATACATATATCAATTAGAGTATAAAAATTCTAAATATTTATATATATATATATATATATATATATATATATATATATATATATATATATATATATATATATATATATATATATATATATATATTTGCATTGTGCAAAAACTTTAAAAATATTTATATTATTTTAACAAGAGATAAATACTAGTAAAAATAATTTTGGAGAAATAGTTTCAAATAAGTATTTTATATATTTAAATAAATCAAAAAATTTATTTTCTAGTTAACTATAAAAATACTCTAAGGAAATTCAACATTTAAAATAATCTATAATAAATATAATAATATAAAATATACACAAAATACCTATTTTGGGTGAGGGGGTTTACACTAGGTGCAGTTTTCGATTTCCTAGGTGGTTTATGCTTAGAATTACATTCTAGTGGTATTGTTAAATATGTTTCTCTAGTGAATTTCCGTCATGGGCTAATTTCAAAAATTAGTTTTGAGCTTGTTTCGACTTTTCTGGTAGAAACCCTAATATTTAATGGTTAGGTAACTCGGTGTCGGAAAGGATAACCGGAGTTATTGCCATGAGACTTAGTATATATGTTAAATGAGACTTACCATTAAACTTGACATCTTGCTAAACCAGTTTATGTTAAGTTTTGGAACGTGATTTCGGTTTCGAGATACCAGTCTTGATTTGACTTTCCCTAGAATTGCCTATGGGAACCGGCATACCGACGGTATATTGGTGTATACCGACGGTATACCGATTTGGCCCAACTTGGAATCCTAGAACTTGCAGTGACTTGGATCAGCATATCGACGGTATACTGTAGTATACCAATGGTATACCGACTTTTTGGACTCCAAAACATGATGTGTTTTTGCTATCTCTAGACCGGCATACCGACGGTATACTGGAGTATACCGACGGTATACCGATTGTCCTGTCTCGTTCTTCATGTCTTCCTAGATTTGCCCTAGACGGTATACCATAGTATACCGATAGTATACCGTTCATGTACTCTTTTGCATATATTTTGTTTTTTATTGTACTTTTCTCGGCTTTTATTACTTTGCGCTTGTGCGCATATTGCATGCACATATTTTTTTCTCTTCCCAGCTCTACTTGTCTATTTTGTTTACCCGACCCAACCTGACATTTTGTATAGTTTGGGGCCACTTACCCATTATATACATGCCATATATAGTTTTGGGAACACCTACCCATTATACATTTATCCAGACCAGTCCCGGCTCCATGTATAGTTTGGGGCGTCTACCCATTATATCCAGTCCAGGCTTCACATATAGTTTGGAGATACCTAGCCATTATACACAAGTCCAGTACCAGTCCCGATAGTGACCCGTCATGGTGCACTCATGTTCATTGATTGTACAAGTCTTGGCTTGACATCATGTATAGTTTTAGGGCCACTTACCCATTATACACCTGTCATGTATAGTTTTGGAGATACCTATCTATTATACATTCATCTTGTACCAGTCCCAATATAGTTTGGGCCTCCTAACCATTATATACTTGCCTCGTATATTACTTGTTGTTGCTTGTTATAGCGCATGCTCGTCATGCCTATAACCGTTCGGTTGTATTCCCGTTTAGTCTTGTAAATGTGCTTGCAAAAGTATTGTCTTGTCTAGTTCATCCCTGCGGAGATCACCATGTCTAGGATGGTTTCTGTGGAATGCCACACACAAAATCCAGAAACAAAGTGCTAAGGTTAATAACTAGCTTAAATAATTAAAGCATTAGGGGAGGATCTCCTGGTTGCATGCAGTCTCGTGCCCCGATAATATTTTACTGACAGATGGACTTGTAGTATGTCATCGAGTAGTGCATATTTCTAGCTCACCGTCATGTGGGGTATACTAAATTGACTTACTCAGGTTCACCTTTGTGTGACTTGGATTTAGGTGCACATCTCTCCTGGGGTGGTATATCCACTAGTATTTACTTTACTATCGTCTGAAGTTTGGGTAGCTTGGACACTCTACAGGGCATACGACCGTATGGAAATCCTAAATTGCATTTATTAGTTATTATGACTTGTGATAACCCTAGTTAGCTAACGAAGCAAGCCATACTTCTTGCTTGGCCGTGATTGATGGATGGAGTCCATGTATTGTCTTGTCTTATATTACTTACTTGCCTGACAGTGACCCGTCATGGTGCACTCTGGTCTATTATCTTGTATGCCCTTTTACTTTACATATGCAATATTTCTTACATGTTTCCCTTGCCATGATCCTGATACTATACTAGTTATGTTCTCGTTACTTTTCTCGTCCAGTTACTGTATATGCTACATGTACCAGTTTATTTACATATTTCTGTTCATCTTACATGATTCCATATATATTTACCTTGCATGATCCAGTATATGTCACCCGCCCAATTTTCTTTACATATTTTTTATTTATTTTTTGTTTTTCGGTGCACTTTACATATTACCTGGTAGTTACATATTTGCTTAGGATATTGTAGCTCTTTATTGTATTGCTGGTTTTAGTTTATTAGGTTGGCATCATTTGTGGTCCTTGTTATTTGGGGTCTGACCCTACTGGTTTGCTTGGCCAGATCCGGTAGTAGAGATAGAGGATCTTTTATTTATTCCCGAGGATGGTGACCATACGAAGCACCAGACCGATTGAGTGGGTTCTTATCTTGTTCGTCCGCTTATTGTATATATTCATTTGTGGCATTTAGCCCTGAGCACCTGTTAGCTCATATTTTGGACTTGTTATATCATCTACTGGTCTTGACATGATTAGCATATTTTAGACTATAACTAGAGTTGATCATGTATGACTTACACTCTTGCTAGTTCTTCATTTTGTATTACTAGCTTCATGATAAGCTATGTATATATGGTTTGTGATGCTTTACTATTTTGCTTCTGATGATCATATTTTCTTGTATATTATAATTTTCTTCTTGTGATTGAGACACTAGGATTGATTTTCCTAGGTTGACTGATGGTTTATAGTATTAACCCCCCATGTCTATTCACAACTGTGACCGTATTTTAGGGTACAAGAGTACTCTGGTATACGTAGCTGGCCTTGTCATCCCCTGTTCTCCAGTATTCTGGGCCCGAGGCCTGATAGGGTTTTAGTGGTGGCCCATGCAGGTCTAGTAATCAGACGTGTAGGGGTTATCAGTGATTAGATTTCTCAATTCTAAATTATTCTTTTTTGATCTCTTGTCGGACTATCCTATATCTCTAATCTTTGACCTGACATCTGCTTTCATCCTTGTTCTATCTTATTCCTCAATTTTGATCTTTGTGTCATTTGACTTTCAGGAGCACTGTTCCTGGTCCCTTTGATCAGATCATTCGAATTCAGACGATGGTTGGTCAGCATCCTGAGGGTCATCCGATACCTGGGGCTCAGCCTCAGCATTCAGAAACAGAGTGGAGGATTGATCCAGAGGCAAAGCAACATGTTCAGCCCGATCTGCTGGCAATACCAGTGCAGCCAGAGCAGCCAGATCTTGTTCGAGCACTGATGGATGTTCTGACGGGGTTCATGGTGACTCACAATTGACAGAGTGACGTTCTCACTCAGTCAGTCCAGACGACTATGGAGCGAGATGGTTCTCAGATCTATAATTCTATGAACATCTTCAGGCGTCTCTATTCCCCGTACTTTTATGGTACTGAGGATGCGATTATGTCTGATGCGTGGCTCCAGGATACTGAGGCCATACTTGAGGCTGCAAGAATTCTGGCTTGGGAGCGAGTGGTAGTGGTTAAGATGTAGTTTCTAGATTTGGCCCGCGACTGGGGGGCAGCTCAGGAGATTTCACTGACGGCACCGTTTCTATGGGTAGACTTTAGTGAGAGGTTTCAGATTTTGTACTACGATGCGGTGTCGCATTATGTAAACCCCCTAAAATTTAGACAAGGATATTTTAGTAATTTTATTTTTAAATAATTATTTATTTAAATAAATAAATAATAAATTATTAAAATATTTTTTAGAATTTAGAAGCCATTTACTGTAGTCTTAATGCCAGGAATAAAACACTAGTTTTTTTTGTCAAACCAACTTTGCATAATAGGCTTAACCGAGCCAAATTATGCTCATGGCATGGATGTCTCTCATAATTGTGAAATTCTATGCTTCATTTTGGTTGCACAACAACCGCGACGCTTTTTGACTCAAAATATGATACTTGGACACTTTTTCGTTGCGGTCAATTTAGACGAGCAACATGAACCCAAATTTCGAAACTGACTTTTATAACCCCTAGTCTAATATGACCAACTATGCATATGACATTGGAGTCACATTTATTTGAGTCCTTGTAGGTTCCAAAAATAATATAGAAACACCGTACATTTTAATTAGTCAAAAATGACCATTTTTGATTAATTGGACCTAACTGAGCACGAATCCCTAACTCGAACCTTCAAACCAACTTTTCTAACTCATACACAATACCACACACCTATTCCCCACCTTCCTACACACCAAACACCATTTTTCTCACACCAAATCATATTTTTACCTTATTTAAATTTAATTTCAGATTTTACCTATTTTAGCATGCACCTTTGGATTATGTTAACTTAAAATGAACCATGTATACGCATATATGGAGGGGGGCTAACCCACAGCCAACACACTTGGTTCCGTTATTCAAGTATCAAAACTTTCTATTGACCTTTGGTTTTAACATGAAACCCCCAACCATTCATCTCTCTTTCATTATTACTACTTATATCTATTAAGTCCTAGGGAGTATAACGCCCAACCCACATTCGGCCAACCTTCATTCTTCCAACCAAAATTCTTCTTCCTCCTCTTCTCTTTCCTCTCCCACACGGTCCTCCTCTTCCTCCACCTCCTTGGAGATCCGGCCGGCCCCTACTTAAACCCAGGAGCACCTCCACCCACGACCCCGGAGTGACCCGACTAGACTCAAATCGCGGGCAGCAGCCTCCTCCCCTTTGTCCAGACTTGGGAAGCGCTCCTTCATCTCGTGGATCACCCTACCTCAAGCCTAGGCCGGCCACAGAGGTGGTGCGACCACCCGGAGGTCGAAAAAATCGTCGGAGTTCAACCAACCATCACCAACATCAAGTTCTTGGTAATTTTTTCCATCCTCTCCTTTTTTTATGTTATTTGGATTGAAGATGACCCATGAAACCATCCATGTACACTCCATGAATCACCCTTTCCTTGTGGTTTAACCATGCACTAACCTAGTTAATAACTATAATACTTGCATATGTTTGTATTGAAGATGTAATATAGATAATGAGATGTTGCACTCAAGTTAAATAAATTTTAGAATCATTAATAATAATAATAATAATCAGAATTATATATGTATAAATACGTATATTTAGTGGATTAGTTGAAATACAAATGAAGGGTAGAGTGCATGCATGATAATGATGACTAGGTATAGTTATATTGCATGCAAACATATAAACTTGTATATATAGAGTGTGCATGAATAAATATTAATAATTAAAATAAATTTTAGAATATTAAAATTATTTATTTTTATATTTTATGATGTTAATTAGTGAAATAAAATTCTTTCATGCATGCTTAATTGACACGTTAGCGTTGTATAGCATTTTGCGACATTGAACACTACCTACATACATGAAGAATATGTTGGTTAACCACAGGTAAAGGCCTATACGTACACGTAGTATAACAATGTATGAGACTCTCACGAAATTATAAACTAAAGTATGGTACGTGGTTGTTGGCACGTTAACTAAAGCCATACGACTATTAGAATTATTGGTGTAAGCCCCCTGATTTTTCAAGAATTTTTCTGGAATTTTTTGGGATTTTTCTGTCATTAAAACCTAGGCCTTTGTCAATTAAATGATTTTTAATTGCTACTAATTAATATTAAAATATTATGGAAAAAATATTTTATGGTGTAAAATGGAAAACCGAGCATAGGGTAATTTTCGGTGAATTTATTGGACTCCGAAAACCCATTTAAAGCCCTTGAGAACTATTAAATAATTAAACTGAATTTAACCCGTGCCAACGTCCGACATCCCCATGAGAGCCGAAGCCAAGCCCAAGGAGCGTTGACCCGGCCCGAATCCTAGGTCAAACCATATTCCAATTTTTGGTATGTATAAATACATGTTTTCTAGTTTTTCTCCACAAAGAAAAATAAAAAAAGAAAATAACAAAATCCTAAATCCCTAAAATCCCCAAATTCCTAATTAACCCTAACCCTAACCCTAACCTAGCCGTCGGCTACCCCCCCGCCGGAGCAGCCGATCTCCTCCGTCTTCCTCGACTTCGCCATCACCCCAGCGACCAGCCGCCCGACCCGAGCCTCTGCACGACTCCCCGCCGCCGAGTCCAGCCCCGACCCGTGGCCGCCGTCTCCCTCTGCACGACCCCCTCCCAGCCGTCGATCACCCTCCGCCGAGCTCGACACCTCCACCCAGCCTCCTCAGCCTTAACCGCCCCGCCTCGCCTGAACCGAAGTCGCCATTGAACCCCTGTCCGCCAGAACCCTAGTTCTCTCCTCCGCCGTGGCCGACACCCGCAGCCCCAACTCGACGACCTCTCTTCTTCCTCTGTCTCCTTCCCTGCCTCCTCTCTCCACCACCGGAGACCCCTCGACATCCCTCCTCCTCCGCCAGAACACCCAGGCCGGAACCCTAAGCTACTCGACCCGTCGTGTCGAGCCCCTCTCCTTCTTCCTCCTTTCCAGAACCCCCGTGCCCTAGCCCGCTGTCCCCTGCCTCCCTTTGGCCGCCCTTCGGCCACGACCCCCGACACGAGCACCTAACCCTAGCCTGGACACAGTAGCAGACACAAGATAGGGACGCAGGACACGAAGCAGGACGCAGGATACGAAGGACACGCTCGGACACGAGAAATCGGACTTCACGGAGCCCTGTTCAGGTAGCGTTTCCTCTCTCCTCGTGATTCCATTTTCGATTCTGTCAGTTGCGTCGCGTAGACTGTATGACCCTCTCGGTGCCCGTGCAACTCGCTCGGTGCATCGCGTCCTGTGGTGATCGCACACCGCGATCCAAAAACGGGAAAAACAATACCCCGTTTCACCCCGGAACTGAGTGCGCCCCGCCAAACGGGATGACTTGGTCGCACGCGGTCTTTACCGAACTGTGCGCGACGTTGATACGGTCGTGTGAGATTTTGCAGAAGTCGATTCGGATGTGCGTGCACACCGGAATCAACGCGTATCCGCCGACAACGCCCCGTATCCGTCCATTCTGGAATATGCTGTAACTTTGTGTACACACGTCGAATCGAGACAAAACTTGTGCCATCGGACTCGTAGCAATACGCTGGTCCTATGACCCAAGTTTGGTTCGATTCTGAGAACGTTGACAAAATCGCGTATCGTGGGTCCCACAGGCTCCACTTGACGGGCGATTTTATGATCGGCTCATCGAAATTTAATTCTGAAAGTTCCGTTGGGTTCGTATCAGCGTTTCTGACCTGTTGACACTAAGTTTGGTAAATTTGGAGACCTTTGACCCTGATACATTTTTCGGTGCAAAGTGGCCCACATGTGGACCCCGCTTTGGCCCGGAATTGTCATTTTTGCCCCTGTGTCCAAATTGGACGTAAGGACAGGCGTTTCTTGCTATTTGATATTTTCTGAATCTAATGGTAATGTTTATTTCAGCAACCGGAGTAGTACCTGCAGACCACACTGAGACCAGAGCTACAGTTGGAGCCAGGACCCCAGGCAAGTGTACCTTGCCAAACTTTACAGTCTTGTTACATATTCTCCTTGATACTTTTACATTGTTGTGCATGCTTAACCTAGGACCGTGTGACGTACTTAGCGTCCGATTATAGTCGGGTGCCAACACCGCACGCGGTGTTGGGTACGGTCATCTAGAGATGGACATTCGTGACACTATATATATTCTTGTACTTGTCTTACCAAGTACGCTTGACTCAGGACACTTGACACTATTCATGAGACAGGATTTTCCCAAGATATTCGTGGTAATTCTGTATAGGATACAGGACTTGGACATTATATTCTTAGATATAGTATGACTTGTTGCATTAGTCTTGATCCTGCGTGTCATGGACATGAGACGTGAGATTTCATTGGGTGGGGAGAGTGTTACCATATGAAAGGCTGATTATATTATATATTGACATCTGGATGTGTCTTAGTCTCTGACACAGGGCTATGGCACCAGTTCTGGCCCTTCGAGAAAATACTGCTATGGGTTTCTCCGACACTGATCCTGTAGTAGTCTCAGCCCGAGTATGGAATAATGTTCTCATTTGCATATCACTTAGCTGGTTATTTATTCACCCTATTATTCATTTATTGCTGTACTGCATTTATTTTGGCTTGTATTTTCTGTACCTTGCTGTCCCCTGAGGACCTGGATCCGGATTATGTCCCCAGATATTGCAGACGAGATCTACCCCGAGGTTTACGGGACCGGAGCATTAGCATTAGCAGGAGCAGGTGCCTACATTGGAGCAGAACCAGGATCTGAGGACGAGATCGTACCAGAGGACTTCTCTTGAGTATTGGCTTGAGATACTCATTATTTTCAGTTTCTAGTTATTTACTTTCCAGTCTATTTCATTGATGTAGCAGACTTGTACTCGGATTGTTCTCCGAGACATTTTATTAAGATTTGTCAGTTATTTATTTACTTTATTTCTGTCATTTGATCTGTGATTATCTGTTGTGGATGAGATTAGTATAGACTGTGACTTGTACCACTGGATCTACTTATTGTTATATTACAGCTTAAGTATGCCCTGATGGATCCATTAAATTGGGTTGTCCATCGGTGCGTACTGCTGGCCATTACCACGCGTCCGGTCCCACGGTATTTTGGGACTGGGGCGTGACATGGTTTTTATGGTGGCCCATGCAGGTCTACGACTAAATTGTTCGGTTTCAACTTAGGGACCGAGCAAGCCTGCAATAAGAATAGAATAAGTTTTTAGGATCTCATCCACTTGCTTGAAAACGTTCTTGATATCTATATTGTATTCGAATTAAATTTTCTTGCATCATGCCTTGATTCCTGTGCGCCTCTTATAGTTTATTTTTGATGCAGAGTAATGGATTCAAGAGCAAACGACGAAACTCCAACAAACACACCAATAGGTGCGGTAGCCACCTACGGAGAAGATAAAGTGGCACCATTGAGTGGAGATCCCTCTACTCACCGAGGCAGCCAAGCAGATCGGCATGCTCTTAGATTTCGGCGAGACGACATCCCACCGCCTCCGCAGTTCATTCCACCAATGCCTGTATTCCCACCAGGACAGCCTATGGACGGGCAGCAGATGTTCCAAATGATCTACGCAATGATGCAAGCCCAACAGCATATTTATCAAGAAGCTCAACGTCGTGAAGGAGATTACTTGAGGAACAGCATAGTAAATGCATTGGATCAGGCCAACCTACCAACTCGCCGATAACCGATGGGCTCTATCACCGACTTCCGCCAGCTGAAGCCCCGCACCTTCTCAGGCAAGGAGGAACCTACAGAAGTTCATGAGTGGCTTACCAACATACGACATCAACTAGAAGCAGCAGAGCTACCAAAGGAGCGTTGGATGACTGCCGTCAGAATGCAATTGACGGACAATGCACATCACTGGTGGCTATCCGAGGAGACCCGGCTCGGACCAGACCGAGTCACTTGGGAGGAGTTCTCCAGACTCTTCCAAGAGATGTACATTCCAGCTACCGCTCGATCAGAACTCAGAGACAAGTTCAACCGCCTTATCCAAGGCAATATGACAGTGGAAGAGTACAATGCGGAATTTATTCGTCTGAGTCGCTTCGCCCCTACCTTGATTCCGACAGAAGAAGAGAAGGCCGAGAAGTTCTTCGATGGACTAAACTTCGAGCTACAAAAATTAATTGGATCCATTGCGCCCACATCCTACTCGGACGTCCTTGCTGCAGCCCGACGCCTGGAGCGCGTCACCAAGAGAGAGACCAGTCTGAAGCGGCCTTCCACATCAGCAACAGCCAGAGCACCACAAGAAGAATCTGCAAAGAGACCTCACCTACAGCAACAGCAGAACGCATCTACACCACAAGTAATAGTCCTCTCTACTTGTCACTACTGTGGCAAAGCAGGCCATCTCGCCAGGGAATGCAGACGCAGGTTAGGACTATGCTTAGGTTGTGGATCCAGACAGCATGCAGTGAGAGACTGCCCTGAGGGTAAAGAAGGAGCACCAAGGACGAACCAACAAGCTCTACCAGCACCAGAAGGATATCAACCAAGGCCACCCTTGGCACCTCGACCAGCACCCTTCCAGCAAGCCCAGCAACAGCAGAGGGCACCCCTTCAAGGACGCGGACAAGCTTATGCGATGACTTTGGAGGATGCGCAAATTCATGGAGTAGCTAATGCGAGTAAGTTTTTATATAGTTTCTGTTTCTTGTATTGTTTTAGTTTTTGCATGCTGGTTCATGACCCTGGCCTTCACCTAGTAATTTTGAATTGCTAAACACCTAGAATATGTTTATAATTGATAACCTAATATATTTTAAGTGATAATCTAGTTTTTCTGAACTGTAGTCTTCTAAATCTCCTTCATACGGGAGATTGCATAACTTTTAATGCTTAGGAAAATAGTTTCTCCTTTGTATTATTCTTACACCCTCAACCTTGACTCTCCTTGATCGTGATGTGCTTCGAACAATATTTGCAACCGTGTCATCTCTGTTGATCGATTATTCTTTTGATTGCGAGGATGCAATCCTCTTAAGGGGGTAGATTGTAAGCCCCCTGATTTTTCAAGAATTTTTCTGGAATTTTTCGGGATTTTTCTGTCATTAAAACCTAGGCCTTTGTCAATTAAATGATTTTTAATTGCTACTAATTAATATTAAAATATTATGGCAATAATATTTTATGGTATAAAATGGAAAACCGAGCATAGGGTAATTTTTGGTGAATTTATTGGACTCCGAAAACCCATTTAAAGCCCTTGAGAACTATTAAATAATTAAACTAAATTTAACCCGTGCCAACGCCCGACATCCCCATGAGAGCCGAAGCCAAGCCCAAGGAGCGTTGACCCGGCCCGAATCCTAGGTCAAACCCTATTCTAATTTTCGGTATGTATAAATACATGTTTTCTAGTTTTTCTCCACAAAGAAAAATAAAAAAGAAAATAACAAAATCCTAAATCCCTAAAATCCCCAAATTCCTAATTAACCCTAACCCTAACCCTAACCCTAACCTAGCCGTCGGCTACCCCCCCGCCGGAGCAGCCGATCTCCTCCGTCTCCCTCGACTTCGCCATCACCCCAGCGACCAGCCGCCCGACCCGAGCCTCTGCACGACTCCCCGCCGCCGAGTCCAGCCCCGACCCGTGGCCGCCGTCTCCCTCTGCACGACCCCCTCCCAGCCGTCGATCACCCTCCGCCGAGCCCGACACCTCCACCCAGCCTCCTCAGCCTTAACCGCCCCGCCTCGCCTGAACCGAAGTCGCCATTGAACCCCTGTCCGCCAGAACCCTAGTTCTCTCCTCCGCCATGGCCGACACCCGCAGCCCCAACTCGACGACCTCTCTTCTTCCTCTGTCTCCTTCCCTGCCTCCTCTCTCTACCACCGGAGACCCCTCGACATCCCTCCTCCTCCGCCAGAACACCCAGGCCGGAACCCTAAGCTACTCGACCCGCCGTGTCGAGCCCCTCTCCTTCTTCCTCCTTCCCAGAACCCCCGTGCCCTAGCCCGCTGTCCCCTGCCTCCCTTTGGCCGCCCTCCGGCCATGACCCCCGATACGAGCACCTAACCCTAGCCTGGACACAGCAGCAGACACAAGATAGGGACGCAGGACACGAAGCAGGACGCAGGATACGAAGGACACGCTCGGACACGAGAAATTGGACTTCACGGAGCCCTGTTCAGGTAGCGTTTTCTCTCTCCTCGTGATTCCATTTTCGATTCCGTCAGTTGCGTCGCGTAGACTGTATGACCCTCTCGGTGCCCGTGCAACTCGCTCGGTGCATCGCGTCCTGTGGTGATCGCGGCCTGTGGTGATCGCACACCGCGATCCAAAAACGGGAAAAACAATACCCCGTTTCACCCAGGAACTGAGTGCGCCCCACCAAACGGGACGACTTGGTCGCACGCGGTCTTTACCGAACTGTGCGCGACGTTGATACGATCATGTGAGATTTCGCAGAAGTCGATTCGGATGTGCGTGCACACCGGAATCAACGCGTATCCGCCGACAACGCCCCGTATCCGTCCATTCTGGAATACGCTGTAACTTTGTGTACACACGTCGGAACGAGACAAAACTTATGCCATCGGACTCGTAGCAATACGCTGGTCCTGTGACCCAAGTTTGGTTCGATTCTGAGAACGTTGACAAAATCGCGTATCGTGGGCCCCACAGGCTCCACTTGACGGGCAATTTTGTGATCGGCTCATCGGAATTCAATTCTGAAAGTTTCGTTGGGTTCGTATCAGCGTTTCTAACCTGTTGACACTAAGTTTGGTGAATTTGGAGACCTTTGACCCTGACACACTTTTCGGTGCAAAGTGGCCCACATGTGGACCTCGCTTTGGCCCGGAATTGTCATTTTTGCCCCTGTATCCAAATTGGACGTAAGGACAGACGTTTCTAGCTATTTGATATTTTCTGAATCTAATGGTAATATTTATTTCAGCAACCGGAGTAGTACCTGCAGACCACACTGAGACCAGAGCTACAGTTGGAGCCAGGACCCCAGGCAAGTGTACCTTGCCAAACTTTGCAGTCTTGTTACATATTCTCCTTGATACTTTTATATTGTTGTGCATGCTTAACCTAGGACCGTGTGACGTACTTAGCGTCCGATTATAGTCGGGTGCCAACACCGCACGCGGTGTTGGGTACGGTCATCTAGAGATGGACATTCGTGACACTATATATATTCTTGTACTTGTCTTACCAAGTACGCTTGACTCAGGACACTTGACACTATTCATGAGACAGGATTTTCCCGAGATATTTGTGGTAATTCTATATAGGATACAGGACTTGGACATTATATTCTTAGATATAGTATGACTTGTTGCATTAGTCTTGATCCTGCGTGTCATGGACATGAGACGTGAGATTTCATTGGGTGGAGAGAGTGTTACCATATGAAAGGCTGATTATATTATATATTGACATCTGGATGTGTCTTAGTCTCTGACACAGAGCTATGGCACCAGTTCTGGCCCTTCGAGAAAATACTGCTATGGGTTTCTCCGACACTGATCCTGTAGTAGTCTCAGCCCGAGTATGGAATAATGTTCTCATTTGCATATCACTTAGCTGGTTATTTATTCACCCTATTGTTCATTTATTGCTGCACTGCATTTATTTTGGCTTGTATTTTCTGTACCTTGCTGTCCCCTGAGGACCTGGATCCGGATTATGTTCCCAGATATTGCAGACGAGATCTACCCCAAGGTTTACGGGACCGGAGCATTGGCATTAGCAGGAGCAGGTGCCTACATTGGAGCAGAACCAGGATCTGAGGACGAGATCGTACCAGAGGACTTCTCTTGAGTATTGGCTTGAGATACTCATTATTTTCAGTTTCTAGTTATTTACTTTCCAGTCTATTTCATTGATGTAGCAGACTTGTACTCGGATTGTTCTCCGAGATATTTTATTGAGATTTGTCAGTTATTTATTTACTTTATTTCTGTCATTTGATCTGTGATTATCTGTTGTGGATGAGATTAGTATAGACTGTGACTTGTACCACTGGATCTACTTATTGTTATATTACAGCTTAAGTATGCCCTGATGGATCCATTAAATTGGGTTGTCCATCGGTGCGTACTGCTGGCCATTGCCACGCGTCCGGTCCCACGGTATTTTGGGACTGGGGCGTGACAATTGGCATGAATGTTGCGACATTGTTGATGTGCGTGTAGCGACTCTATATTTTACATAAAGTAGATAATGGAAGAATTAGAATTAATTTAAGTAATGTTGACAGGGCACGTGGGTGTCGCAGCACCATCGGACGTGGAATTTGGATCCGCTACAGTACAGCAGCAGTCAAGTGTACCTTGCCTTGGTCTCAGTAAATTATGCTAAAATTTTAGTTTCATATTTTAGTTTATATTTTATTACATGTACTTATCTGTGATCCTAGGACAGTAATATTACTTAACGTCTGAATCGTATTCGGGTGCCGACTTTCATACGCAGAAATTGGGTATCATGAGATTGCATTGTCGACGTATACCTTATACGTGAAATACTTGCATAATTTACCTTAGGACACTGAACAACACTCTCATGTACAGAAGCCTCACTTGAGATATTCGAGAATTCTGACTTCTGTGTTAGGACAGGACTTGAAGCATGTACTAGAATGACATAATGTTATGTACACCTTAGCTTGAGACATAGATAGTGATTGTCTTGCATGTCAGGGACATGAGACGTAAAATATATGGGGTTGGAGAGAACTTACGGTACCGTTGGGCTGCCATACACTGCTTGCTATTGATGCTTACACTTCAGACCCTAGCATGCTGTAGGTACCTTGATGGGGCTTGTATGTACCTACTACTATTAGCTACTGTTGTGTCTATGACGACCTACAGGACCAGTGGTTTAGCGGACGAGTACGTTCTCACTGCATTCACTTAAATGGTTTATGTTAGATACCCTGAGCACAGCACACCTATTATTTATTTATTAAACTTTGGCTTAAGTTATTCTTGTACCTTGCTATGTCCCTGAGGACCTGGATCCGGATTATGTCTCTAGGTGTAGCAGAGGAAAGTTACCAGGAGGTTTACGGGACAGGAGCCGACGTTGGAGCAACACTTGCACCAGAGGACGAGGTTGTGCCAGAGGACTTATTCAGTTATCTATTTAGTTATGCTTAGAGTTATTTTTATATTTGGACTTGGACTTTTGAAAATGTATTTGGTGTTATTTCTCTTTTCTTTATTGTGACGGGTTGTTCCCCGAGACACTACTTATCTTGGACTTGCTATTGGACACTTTCTTTATTTATTATCTTGACTAGTCTATCATATTGTAATATTGTCTATGGATGAGATTAGAATTATATATTATGACAGATGATGTAGACTTGTATTTATACTTATTATAGCTTAAGTGCACTCTAACGGGTCCATTAAATTGGGTTTGCCCATTAGAGCTGTGTTGCTGGCCATTGCCAAGCGGCTAGTCCCTTGGTATTTTTGGACTGCGGCATGACACATTATGATTGGAAGCAGAGGTTTAACAACCTCAAGCAAATGGGTAGGACCATCGACAGCTATGCGACGGAGTTTTGTAGGCTCAATCGGTTTGTTCCCACCTTGGTGGCGACCGAGTTGGACCGAGCGAGGAGGTTCCAGCAGAGACTTTATCTGGAGATCATCCTAGCATTAGAGTAGCATGAGTTTCAAACTTTCGATGGTGTGATGAGAGCAGTGAGGAGGCACGAGTACACCTCTCAGAGGATAGTCGACAGAGTTGGGGGCCAGAAGAGGCCTCATATTCAGAGGGGATCTTCTACCCAGTCTTGGGCACTAGCTCCAACAGTTCGAGCCTTGTCAATCAGATCACCGAGGAAGACAGCTTCGGTTCAGCAGTCTTCTCAGACTCGTCCTCAGCAGCAGAGACAGTCATCTTTTATTGGGTATTCCCACTGTGGAAAGCCAGGCCGCTTCTTCGTAGATTATCGTAGGGCACAGGGTTTTTGTCTGACATGTGGTGAAGCAGGACATATGGTTAGTACTTATCCTCAGAGGGCTTCAACTGGATCATCATTATTCCAGTCGACAGCTCCGTAGTTCAGGGCACCAGTATCGGTGCAGCAGAAGCAGGCCCCGAGGCCTTTACCGATGCAGTACCAGACGTTCCAACAGCAGAGGCCATAGCGGTATGCATAAGCCCAGGCTCAGACTAGGCAAAGAGGCCAGCAGCAGAGGGGACCAGCACCCAGAGGGCAAGGACAGGCTTTTGGGATGTCTTACGATGAGGCGCTAGCGCCTGGAGAGGTAGTTGCAGGTACCATTCTCTTACATTTGCATTCAGCTTCAGCATTATTTGATTCGGGTGTATCGCACTCATTTATTTTTGTACGATTCATGACACAAGTTGGCTTGGATTATGAGTCATCACTTGTAAGGTTGAATATACTTGCTGGTAACGGTCTTATAGGAGTAGATAGAGTTTATACCTCATGTCGAGTCATCGTATGCGGTAGAGAGTTTTCTGCTAGGCTGATAAAGTTTTCTATGGGCGATTACGATTTAGTCCTAGGAATATATTGGTTGAGTTATCAACACACGAAGATAGATTATCGTGCTGGCAAGGTTATCTTTCGTGTTCCTGGCGATGAGGAGTTCTCATTCTCGAGAGGTGACGTGGAGTCTCCATTAGTTATTCTGAGGATGGAAGTAGACGAGGAGGTACAGTTTCCCATTGTTGTCTACGAGTTTCTGGACGTTTTTCCTAACGAGCTTCCAAGCATGCCGCCAGTTCGAGATGTGGAGTTCTACATCGATCTGATTTTAGGGGCAGAGCCAGTTTTAGAGAGAGTCTACAGGATGTCACCATCAGAGCTGGAGATTATGTACCAGATGATTGAGGAGTTGAGGACCAAGGGATTCATTCGTGCTAGTAGAATACCTTGGAGAGCCCCATTAAGAAGAATGATGGTTCATCGCGTTTGTGTGTTAATTATCGCACTTTAAATGTGGTGACCATTAAGAACAAGTATTCATTGTCCATGATAGATGACTTATTTGATCAGATCAGCGGGACAGCTGTATTTTCTAAGATCGATTTAAGGTCTAGGTATCATCAGATCAGAGTTAGAGAGCAGGATGTACCCAAGATAGCGTTCAGATCTAGATATGGCCATTGGGAGTTTCTTGTTAAGCAATTTGCAGTGACCAAGCCAGCGATATTTATGGATCTTATGAATCACGTCTTCATGCCCTACTTAGACCAGTTTGTGATAGTGTTTGTTGATGATATCATGGTCTACAGTCGGACTAAGGTAGAGCATGAGCATCATCTTCGCATAGTACTTCTGTCACGCCCCAGTCCTAAAATACGTAGGACTAAGAACACGTAAGCATGTCAGCCGCATGGATATGGCAACTCCAATATATGGAAACCAAACCCATATGTACGTTGTAATATGAATATAAAATCCATAAGTGGTATAAACATATGTCATAAGTCACAGGGTACAATCTAAATCTCATCCACAGAAAATCAATATAAATGAATAACCAACATCTATATAACTAGATCTCAACATAAGTATCTAAGGATGATAGTTGGATGGAAACAAATCCACTACCAACTCGAATGTAAGAGCAAATACAAAATAAGTACAACACAACAACACCATATAAGAATACCAGCTAGCAATCACGGGCTCGAAGAGAAGACATCCACGAAACATATATAACCATCCAAATTTGCGCTTCTGCAAATACTCAAGAACAGATACACCTGGCAGAGGACTAGGTCCTCAGAGGGACGTAACAAGATACAGAAAAGTGAGCCAACTTGAATACAGTAAACATGCATATTATTTGAAAATAAATAAGTACGCTGTATAAGACATCTATATAAATGCAAATGTCCTATAAATGCAAATGAGGACAACTTTACGACGTATGGGCAAGGATAGGCTACTCGATCTACCTCACAACTCACACACACGTCAATGGACATCAGAAATCGATATACCGCGGGGGTAGCGACCAGCGAGACTCCAGAAATCGACATACCGTGGGGGTAGTGACCAGCGCGACACACGCCCGTAGTGCAAACTATATACTACGGTTTACCAGAATGGTTAAAAGCCTATACGCCTAATGATTGTCCTCTCATGAAACTAGGTGCCATGTGTGTGTCAACATATCTAATACATAGTAATGACTGAAGAAAAACTACACATGCAAGAACTATACAGAAATGCAATAAATATACAGAAATATATTAAGCATACAAAATACTGTAAACAATTTGGCAAGGTATCTTGCCTGGTCTGAAAAGGATGAAGTCCCAACTCAAGGCGTCGTCCGATCTACCCGTCACATAAATTAAACAAGTTAGGTTACAAAAGTGGATAAATAGGTTCCTCCATTTAATCTTTTAATTCTGAATAAAATAACCTAAAAATATTATTTTAATCTTATTATAATCTAATTTTATTGTTAAACCCTAATTTTGTCCAAAGAACTAAATTTTATCAACTCGAGACTCATGACACACAAATCGAGACGATCTGTTGACCGAAAAGTCAACCGACACAAACTCAACTTTCATGCATGATTTCCTGTAGATTTCAGCGTCAAAAACATGCTGAAATTTACGGCTCGTCCGAATTCAAATTCGTTTGGGAATTATGCACATACAAATTTTGTATTGTGCACCGATGGTTAAATTCTAACCTAAAAGTTCTACAGAATTAACAGTATATAAATACTTTGAATTAAATTCTTAGAAAATATATGTCGATGATCTCGACATTAGCTTTCCGAAACTTTAAACGGTTCGTGATTCTGATTCCGGTTTCTCCCAAAATTGTAAAAACATCGAAACACGTCTATTTTCGGATATGCTGTGCTCTACGAATTTTCTAGAATTTAATAATAATAATTTCGAAAAAAATTTATATAATCAGAAAGCTAACCTCAATATCTTTCTAATGCAAGAAACTAGACCTCGTTTGGAGTCCGGAGCTATGCGCAATGGCTTCTGGAAAATGAAGGAATCCTAGGTGGCAGTTCTCCAAAATCTCTCTCTCTAAAATAATGGGATAATTAGGGTTATCATATTATATATATATAGAGAGATGTACATGCGGCTGAATGGATATCTATAGGCTGACACGTGTCAGAATCTGATTGGATGGTTTTATTTATATTATTTATTTTTTATTTGCCTTTATCAAAATATTATTTAAGTTATTTTAAATCTAAATAACTCCAAATAAATATTAAAAATAAGCATAAAAATCTGGAAAAATTACATAAAATATATTTTGAACCTATAAACCCTAGAAAAATATTTGAGACAATTTTATATTTATAATTTTACTACTATAATTAGGAGAAGCTCTAAACATTAGTTTTATACATTTAACTAAAAATAAATACTAACATTATTCCAAAAATTCTGAAATAATTCCAGAAAATATATAATAATATTATAAACCCTAGAAAATAACGTGGGTCCATTCTATATTCCTGGGCTTGCACAATAAATTCTACAAGTCTTAAAAATTAGTTATTAGTCTAAATAACTCCCAATAAATACTAAAAGTATTCAGAAAATTCCCAGAAAATTCTAGAAAATATATTTGACTATTTAGAACCTAAAATAAAATTTTGGAATATTTTTAGTTAAGTTTGAATATAAAATAAATTCTTCAAAGTCCTAGAAAATTAGTGTTACTAGTTTTTAATTAACTAAAAATTATGGAAAAATCCCAATAATCTAAAATAGCCTAAAAATAATTCTAAATAAATATTTATATAAGTAAATATACTAAAAAAATTATTTTCTAATTAACTAAGAGAATACTCTAAATAAATTCAACATCTATAATAAATATAATAATATAAAATATACACAAAATACCTATTTTGGGTGAGGGAGTTTACAATCTACCCAACTTAAAATAATTTCGTCCTTAAAATTAAAATAAGGCATAATTTATTAAATCCTTCACATTCGTACATAAGGTACGTCAATCACAATCTCTTTCAAAAATTTAAATAACAAAATCTATTCAAATCTATCGCGATCATTTCAAAATTAAGATAATCATTGTTCAAATCAAAATTCAACCTATTGTAAATCTTCTCACTTTTCCAAATCATCAATATCCAAATTTAAATTGAATCCATATAATATTTTCAAGATTTAAATAACCCATATCAAATTTTTGTATTCTTCAACTTTTTAAATTCCATTCACATCCTCAATATTTCAAATAGGTAGTCCAACCATCAAATTTTAATTCTTAATTTAAATCATCAAATTGAAAAATAATTTAAATGCAGTCCACCAATGTTCAAGTCTGAAATTATATATTTGTCCTTCAAATTCAAATTGATGATTTTACCTTCAATACTCAAAAATTTAAATTATGTACTTAAGGTATAAATATTGGGTCCTCAATATCAAGATTTTTTAAATTCATTAATCCTCATCATCTTAGTCATTCTTCTAAAATTCTCAAAATTAAATGGCTTGAACCTCTCCCAATCTAATCTTACTCGATCACAATCTAAAAGAAATTCCTCTCGAGTTGCCAATGCACTGCTACCCAACTTAGAATTTATCCATCTATCACAGAAGGCTATATACTTTAAGAAAAATATTTTTTAATTTATTTACTCATGTCATTCAATCCTCAAAACTTCAACGCCGATTATATCATATATGATATGTCCTTAATTACGAAAGAATAATCCTCAAGTATGTGATCGGCCTATGGGGTATATCTCGTACTCTCTGTGTATCAAACTTATACCAAGCACGAGGTTTCGTCTTTCCGAAATAAGGGAAGACGGAGATCAATAATAAAGAGTTCAAGGGCGAGGTAATAGAATAGAAGTATCGGGATCAAGGCGTTTAAAGAATTCAAATAGGAATTGTCAAAGAAGTTTTGGATTGAAGTCATATTTTGGTAATGCCTATCCACATGCTCGCATCGGTACAGTTATGTAACGGATACGATATGCTTAGACATATCTAGAGGGCAAGTTCATTCATCTACTAATTACTAGATATCTCAATCCACGTAAAGTAGTTATACGAAGGGCGAACCACGCGCACTATGGTTGATCAGACCGTAGTACACTGATCCTGAAATGTATTAATGTATGCATCCACTAATACATATATAGTAAACAAGCTTGATGAAAGAATAAGCTTGCAAAACTAGGCTATAATAGCGGCATAAGTCAAGGTGGTACAACAATTATAGGTACGCTAGATGATGATGAAAGGAGGTACAAGTCAATTCAAGTTCACAAAAATAAAACAAAAAAATAGAATAAGCAATAATAATAAAGACTCTACAAATCTCTATAGTTATCATACAACCTCCTTGTCTATGTCGCTAGTCGACCAAATGGGGGCAAGGACCTCTAAATTCTATTGTCTGAATAAACACTGTCGTCTTATGCTAGCATACAATTAATGTCATTCAGCTACACTTCAATAATAGGGCAAAAGACTATGTGATACTAGGTTGTGAGGTATGCTACCCAACTTATAACAATTAACTAATACTGTAATTGCCTTAAGGATACCGTAGAACTCCTGGTAAGGTCTACGGGAAGGGGTCTTGGTATTTATTAGGGTATCCTCTTTCATTACATAGGTCATGGTCGTCCTAAGTCTTAATCATAGCGCTCATGGAGCAAGTGTCAATAGTAAGGATAGAAGAGTTACTGGCCGTCAAGGGGAAAGGATCTAACTCGTATCGAGGTGGGGGTACATGTTACGCAATTTAAAACTAAGGGATAAGCGCCAGGTCTCAATCTACAAGAATAGCTTAAACCATCAAGTTCTAACTACTAAGCACACAATTTCAAAATTCAAGAGTAACCACCAAAATCCTAGCAAGCTATATATATCCTAACATAGAATAAATTTACTTGGTCTATAATCAGCAGTGTCAGATGGCACGAGTTGAAAGATGAAGAATAGAGGAACAAAATTTGGTCGTCGCACAATTAGCGAACGCTAAGGTCGCAGAGGAACAATATATAAAATTAAAATAGGGGCTCTAGATAGCATCATGGTTTTCTAAGGGGGAGTGGTATGCTAGTTGCTATGTTCGAGGTATGATCAAGAAAAAAGTGTTAACTACATTCCTCTAGGCTTCCTAAGGTGCTGTCTACTAATAAGACAATGATCTAAGTTTTATAGTTCTCCAATACTATCCAATTATGAAGGTTAGGTTCAGTCCTAATATTCAATATTGGTTCTCCATTGGTTCCTCAATACTAGGGTCAAACATTATGGTAAAACTTCTAACTATCTCTAGTAGTGTCTATACTACTCTCAAGTCTTCTTAATACATCAAGGGGTAATGGTATACCAATCTAAAGATAAGGAATTCTAGGGTTCACTAGATATTCTAAACTTAGTGATGTGTCTATATTCTCGTTGTATTCTTAATAGGTGTGCTACTCTAATTATCATCCTAATAACAGGGGTTCTTATATTCTAGCAGAAGGCTATATATACTCAAGGAACTTATTATGGAAGTACAGGAATCAAGCAGGATACAATTGTTCGAATAGAACAGAGAGGAGAAAGATGAATCATAGTCAATTGTGGATGAGATCCTATACTCTAGTCCTAGGTGCAGGCTTGTTCGGTACAGTAACGTAACCGAGACAATATGCTCTTGACCTGCATGGGCCACCACAAAAATATGGCACGTCCCAGTTCTAAAATACGTAGGACTAAGAACACGTAAGCATGTCAGCCGCATGGATATGGCAACTCCAATATATGAAAACCAAACCCATACGTACGTTGTAATATGAATATAAAATCCACAAGTGGTATAAACATATGTCACAAGTCATAGGGTACAATCTAAATCTCATCCACAGAAAATTAATATAAATGAATAACCAATATCTATATAACTAGATCTCAACATAAGTATCTAGGGATGATAGTTGGATGGAAACAAATCCACTACCAACTCGAATGTAAGAGCAAATACAAAATAAGTACAACACAACAACACCATATAAGAATACCAGCTAGCAATCACGGGCTCGAAGAGAGGACATCCACGAAACATATATAACCATCCAAATCTGCGCTCCTGCAAATACTCAAGAACAGATACACCTGGCAGAGGACCAGGTCCTCAGAGGGACGTAACAAGATACAGAAAAGCGAGCCAACTTGAATACAGTAAACATGCATATTATTTGAAAATAAATAAGTATGCTGTACAAGACATCTATATAAATGCAAATGAGGATAACTTTTCGACGTATGGACAAGGGTAGGCTACTCGATCTACCTCACAACTCACACACACGTCAATGGACATCAGAAATCGACATACCGCGGGGGTAGCGACCAGCACGACACACGCCCGTAGTGCGAACTATATACTACAGTTTACCAGAGTGGTTAAAAGCCCATACGCCTAATGATTGTCCTCTCATGATACTAGGTGCCATGTGTGTGTCAACATATCTAATACATAGTAATGACTGAAGGAAAACTACACATGCAAGAACTATACAGAAATACAATAAATATACAGAAATATACTAAGCATGCAAAATATTGTAAACAATTTGGCAAGGTATCTTGCCTGGTCTGAAAAGGATGAAGTCCGAACTCAAGGCGTCGTCCGATCTACCCGTCACATAAATTAAACAAGTTAGGTTACAAAAGTGGGTAAATAGGTTCCTCCATTTAATCTATTTCAATTCTGAATAAAATAACCTAAAATAGTATTTTAATCTTATTATAATCTAATTTTATTGTTAAACCCTAATTTTGTTCAAAGAACTAAATTTTATCAACTCGAGACTCATGGCACCCAAATCGAGACGATCTGTTGACCGAAAAGTCAACCGACACAAACTCAACTTTCATGCATGATTTCCTGTAGATTTCAGCATCAAAAACATGCTGAAATTTATGGCTCGTTCGAATTCAAATTCGTTTGAGAATTATGCACATACAAATTTTGTATTGTGCACCGATGGTTAAATTCTAACCTAGAAGTTCTACAGAATTAACAGTATGTAAATACTTCGAATTAAATTCTGGAAAACATATATGTCGATGATCTCGACATTAGCTTTCCGAAACTTTAAACGGTTCATGATTCTGATTTCGGGTTCTCCCAAAATTGCGAAAACATCAAAACACGTCTATTTTCGGACATGCTGTGCTCTACGAATTTTTCAGAATTTAATACTAATAATTTCAAAAAACAATTTATATAATCAGAAATCTAACCTCAATATCTTTCTAACGCAAGAAACTAGGCCTCGTTTGGAGTCCGGAGCTATGCGCAATGGCTTCTGAAAGATGCAGGAACCCTAGATGGCAGTTCTCCAAAATCTCTCTCTCTAAAATAATGGGATAATTAGGGTTATAATATTATATAAAGAGAGAGATGTACATGCGGCTGAATGGATATCTATAGGCTAACACGTGTCAGAATCGGATTGGATGGTTTTATTTATATTATTTATTTTTTATTTGCCTTTATCAAAATATTATTTAAGTCATTTTAAATCTAAATAACTCCAAATAAATATTAAAAATAATCATAAAAATCTGGAAAAATTACATAAAATATATTTTGAATCTATAAACCCTAGAAAAATATTTGAGACAATTTTATATTCATAAGTTTACTACTATAATTAGGAGAAGCTCTAAACATTAGTTTTATCCATTTAACTAAAAATAAATACTAACATTATTCCAAAAATTTTGAAATAATTCCAGAAAATATATAATAATATTATAAACCCTAGAAAATAACGTGGGTCCATTATATATTCCTGGGCTTGCACAATAAATTCTACAAGTCCTAAAAATTAGTTATTAGTCTAAATAACTCCCAATAAATACTAAAAGTATTCAGAAAATTCCCAGAAAATTCTAGAAAATATATTTGACTATTTAGAACCTAAAATAAAATTTTAGAATATTTTTAGTTAAGTTTGAACATAAAATAAATTCTTCAAAGTCCTAGAAAATTAGTGTTACTAGTTTTTAATTAACTAAAAATTATGGAAAAATCCCAATAATCTAAAATAGCCTAAAAATAATTCTAAATAAATATTTATATAAGTAAATATACTAAAAAATTATTTTCTAATTAACTAAGAGAATACTCTAAATAAATTCAATATCTATAATAAATATAATAATATAAAATATACACAAAATACCTATTTTTGGTGAGGGAGTTTACAACTTCAGACTCTTCGGATGCATCAGCTATATACGAGGTTCAACAAGTATAATTTCTGGCTAGATCGCATCTCATTCTTGGGTCACGTCATTTCTGGTGGAGGCATAAAAAGGTGGATCCCAAGAAGGTGGAGGCTATTGAGAGTTGGCCAGTACCTAGTACAGTCTTGGAGGTGTGCAGTTTTTTGGGATTAGCTGGCTACTACAGGCGGTTTGTGGCAGAGTTTGCTAGGATTTTCGCACCTTTGACACGGCTGACGTGTAAGGATGTGCGTTTCGAGTGGTCATATGCTTGTCAAGTTTCTTTCGAGAAGCTCAAGCAAAGTTTAATTTTGGCTCATATTCTAAAACTTTCCATTGGGCTAGGGTGTGTCCTTATGCAGCATGGTAGGGTTATTGCTTATGCGTCTCGACAGCTTCGAGACCATGAAAAGAATTACCCTACACATGATTTGGAGCTAGCCGCAATTGTGTTTGCACTCAAGCTTTGGAGGCATTATCTATATGGTAAGAAGGTGGAGATCTTCACCGATCACAAGAGCTTGAGGTATGTGTTTACGCAGAGGGGCCTCAATATGCGGCAGAGGAGATGGCTGGAGTTATTGATAGATTATGATATTAATCTTCAGTATCATTCAGGGAAGGCCAACATTGTTGCAGACTCTTTGAGCAGGAGATCATGAGCTTACTTCTTGACGGAGCAGCGTCACATCCTGGACGATCTTCAGGAAATGGGCATTGAGGTGGTGTTACATGGTGATACGGGCTTGATAGCAAGATTGTAGGTCCAGTCTACTATAGTTGAGAGGATCGGGATAGCACAGTCAGGTGATGCCAGGCTTCAGCGACTCAGGGCAGAGTGTGAGGCAGGACGCCGAGCAGAGTTGAGCATTCACGAGGATGAGACTCTCAGGTTTGGGAGTCGACTTTATGTGCTGGGTGAGGATATCTGGAACGAGATCAAATCAGAGGCACATAGTTCTCAGTATTCAGTTCATCCAGAAGGGAGGAAGATGTACCATGATATTCGTCAGTACTTCTGGTGGAATGGGATAAAGAGGGAGATATCACGGTTTGTCTCTCGGTGTTTAGTCTGTCAGCAGGTTAAGGCTGAGCATCAGAGATAGGCCGGGTTACTTCAGCCTTTGCCGATTCTGGAGTGGAGATGGGAGAGCATTACGATAGACTTTGTGATCAGTCTTTCTAGATCTCCTACTGGTAGAGATGTCATCTGGGTGATAGTAGATCGATTTACGAAGGTTGCTCACTTTCTACCTTTCAAAGTTGGTCAGTCTACTGAGCAGCTAGCAGAGATGTATATGAGATAGATTGTCTGACTGCATAGATTTCCATTTAGCATCATCTCAGACAGGGATTTCAGGTTTACTTTACATTTCTGGTAGAGCCTTCAGCAGAGTTTCGGCACCCGCCTGAGGCTCAGTTCAGCATACCATCCGCAAATAGATGGTCAGTCAGAGCATACGATTCAGACTTTTGAGGATATAATTTGGTTATGTATGCTAGACTTTGGTGGTTCCTGGAAGGATCACTTGCACTTGATAGAGTTCTCCTACAATAACAGCTTCTAAAGGACCATTCAGATGGCACCCTTCGAGGTATTATACGGCAGAATATGTAAATCACCCTTAGCTTGGGATGATATTGGTGAGAGGCAGATGCTCGGGCTCAAGATGGTAGCTCAGTCAATTGAGATTATCAGACATATCAGAGAGCATCTCAGAGTAGCTCAGGATCGTCAGCGTCATTGGGCAGATTCGCATCGACGATATCTTGAGTTCTTTATCGGCGACCACGTATTTCTTAGGATTTTGTCTACCCGTGGAGTTATTAGATTTGGAGTACGAAAATGCTTAGTCCTAGGTTTATCGGTCCGTTCGATATTCTCAAGCGCATGGGAGATGTCTCATATAGATTTTCTCTTCTATCGTAGCTTTGCGAGGTACACGATGTCTTTCACGTATCTCAGTTGCGTCGGTATATTCTAAATCTGAGCCATGTCCTAGATCATTCAGAGTTGGTCGTTGGTACCGACCTATCGTATAAGGAGAGGCCCGTATCTATTTTGGACCGAAGGGAGAAGGTTCTCAAGAACCAGACTATCCGATTAGTTCGAGTTTCTTGGGGTCATCACTCATCGGGTGAGTCGACGTGGGAGCGCGAGGATGATATTCGTGCTTGTTATCCTTATTTGTTCGACTCAGGAGGTATACTTATTTTGTGTCCTCTTTATCTTATCTTGCTTGTGTGTGGTAGTTGTTTGTAGTAGTTAATTACTTTTATATTTCCTGTTCCCTTTACTTGTTTGGATTTTATGGTTATATGAGTTCCTTACTAGTTCTTCATAGTATGCTTGCCTAGATTTTATTATAGGATTTAGAGCCTTATTGAAATTCTGAGGACAAAATTTTTCTAAAGAGGGGATAGTTGTGAAACTTGTCTCACTGTATCCATATTGGTATATGGATATGTATTTTATATTATGTACTGTGTTTTATTATATCTCATAGAATCTTAAAACTTTCTCAAATTTCAAACTTTACTACCCGATAGGCATACCGGCGGTATACTGCGGCATACCGGCGGCATACCGTTCGGTAGATATTTATTTTGCTTTTGAGATATTTTGAGAAATTTTTGTGATATATTTTCATGAATAGTGCTCGATACTTACTATTATCCATTGGTTTCTTGGTTTTGTTTTGAGTGGTTGAGATTGACTTAATCTCGTGACTTGGATCGCTGATGAGGCAGATCGGACGGTCACGATTAAATAACATCTTCTATATATATTAGTTAATTTTTTCTCTCCTCTCTATTTTTTTTCTTTCTTCACTTCTTCATTTTCTCACGGGAGTTAGGATCTTGGTCTTGAGGCCTAAGAGTGTGGTTTCTGAATCCCTCTTTGTGGTAGAATTGAAGGTTAATGGTGGGAGCTTGACTAGAGGCAAGTACATCTTGCCAAAATCTTGAACGACTTTTCCTTACTGCAGTTTTTGATTTTCTTGGTAGTTTATGCTTAGAATTACATGCTAGTGATTTTGTTAAAAATATTTCTCTAGTGATTTTATGTCATGGGCTAGTTTCATAAATTGGTTTTAAGCTTGTTTCGACTTTTCTGGTAGAAATCCTGATATTTACCGATTAGGTAACTCGGTGTCAGAAAGAATAACCGGAGTGATTGCCATGAGACTTAATATATATATGTAAAATGAGACTTACCATTAGACTTGAGATCTTGCTAGACCAGTTTCTTTTAAGTTTTGAAACTTGATTTCGGTTCCGAGATACCCGTCTTGATTTGACATTTCCTAGAATTGCCTATGAAAATTGGCATACCGACGGTATACTGGGGTATATCGACGATATACCGATTTGGTCAGACTTGGAATCCTAGAACTTGTTGTGACTTGGACCGACATACCAACGGTATACCAATTTGTTGGAATTCAAAACTTGTTGTGTTTTTGTTATTTCTAGACCGGCATACCGATGGTATACTGGAGTATATCAACGGTATACCGATTGCCCTAACTCGTTCTTCATGTCTTCCTAGATTTGTCCTGGATGGCATACCGACGGTATACTGTAGTATACCGACGGTATACCGGTCATGTACTATTTTGCATATATTTTATTTTTTATTATACTTTTCTCGGTTTTTATTGCTTCGCGCTTGTGCACATATTGCATGTACATATTTTCTTCTCTTTCCGGCTCTACTTGTCTATTTTGTTTACCCGACCCAACTTGACATTTTGTATAGTTTGGGGCCACTTACCCATTATACACCTGTCGTGTATAATTTTGGAAACACCTACCAATTGTATATTTGTCCAGACCAGTCCCGGCTCCATGTATAGTTTGGGACGCCTACCCATTATACCCAGTCCAGGCTTCACATATAGTTTGGAGACACCTACCCATTATAAACATATCCAGTACCAGTCCCAATAGTGACCCGTCATGGTGCACTCCCGTTCATTGATTGTACCATTTTTGGCTTGACATCATGTATAGTTTTGGGGCCACTTACCAATTATACACATGACGTGTATAGTTTTGGGGACACCTACCCATTATACATCTGTCTCGTACCAGTCCTGGTATAGTTTGGGCCTCCTACCCATTATATACCGGTCTCGTATATTACTTATTGTGGCTTATTATAGCGCACGTTTGTCATACCTATAACCTTTGTGTGGGGCATACTGAATTGACTTACTCAGGTTCACCTTTGTGTGACTTGGATCTCTCTTGAGGGTGGTGTATCCACTAGGATTTACTTTACTGTCGTCCGACGTTTGGGTAGCTTGGACAATCTACAGGGCATGTGACCGTATAAAAATCCTAAATTATATTTGTTAGTAATTAGCACTTGTGACTTGGATCATGTATGACTTACACTCTTGCTATCATGTACGCCTTACCCTCTTGCTAGTTCTTTATTGTGTATTACTAGAATTGATCATATATGACTTACACTCTTGTTAGTTCTTCATTTTGTATTACTAGCTTCATGATCAACTATGTATATATGGTTTGGGACGCTTTACTATTTTGCTTCTGATGTATAGCTAGATTTGATCGTGTATGACTTGCACTCTTGCTAGTTCTTTATTTTGTATTACTAGCTTCAAGATCAGCTATATATATATGGTTTGGGATGATTTACTATTTTGCTTCTGATGATCATAGATTTGATCATGTATGACTTACACTCTTGATATTTTTTCATTTTGTATTACTAGCTTCATGATCAACTATGTATATATGATTTGGGACGCTTTACTATTTTGCTTCTGATGATCATATTTTCTTGTACATTGTAATTTCTTGCTTGTGATTGAGACAATATGATTGCTTAACCTAGGTTGACTGATGGCTTGTAGTATTAATCCCTCATGTGTATTCACAGTCGTGACCGTATTTTGGGGTACATGAGTACTCTGGTATACGTAGCTGTCTTTGTCAGCCCCCGCTCTCCAGTATTCTGGGCCCGGGGCCTGACACACATATATATGCATATAATTATACGTGTGTGTGTGTGTGTGTGTGTGTGTGTGTGTGTGTGTGTGTGTGTGTGTGTGTGTGTTGGCAGAGCATGGGAGTGTAGGATGCAAGGGAAGTATACTGAGTCGATGTTGCACAGAAATGGAGGTTTCACTTGCCAGGCATTGTACTGAGTAGTGGAATTAATTGTGCAGTTGTGCACAGAGGTGCAGTGTCAGAAAGAAGTGTGCTGCAGCAGTAGGGTGGTATAGTACACATTGAGTACTACAATTTGGAGTAGGCAAGTGGCAATTCTTTGAGGTGCTGTGTGCATATGTGGTGAGGGGTATTTGTGAGTATCTTATGTACTGTGAGAGGTGCTCATAATGTATGCATATGGAGTTTACTTCATCTTGTGAGGGTCTGGGGTCTTAGTACTTGGTATTTGAGTGTATATATATAATTATCATGAGATTGGGTGTGTGTTAGAATGAGTGGATGGGCAAGTATTGATTGAGAGAGAGGGGGAGTTCTACACTAGGTTGCAGGCCTGGGTATAGTCAAGTGGTTGGAGATGGGGTAGTGCAGTGCATACAACAATGAGAGGGACATGTACAATGCAGACCAGACCTTGGGGATGTCTGTAGGGGGGATTACAACTAGCAGTTGCCACAAGGGCTAATTCCCTGCAGTACAAGGAAAGTAGAGCAGCTATGGCAAGGGCAGTAAGGTTTCCCAACAGGGACTGTGGTAGGCAGCAACTAGATATTGCGTACTGAAATGCTATGTATCACAAAGCATCAGACATTGTGGTATTGTATCAGTTCTGGAGTTAGTAGAAGATGAAATGTATAATGCAGTTGGGAATGAGTATGATATCAGTTTAGGAGTGCACTTGAGGACTTGGGTATTAAGTGTCTGAGGGGGGTGATGTAGGAGTGACTGTTGTATCAGTGAGTGTAGTGAGTAGTAGTGTAGGGTGATGGTTACGTGTGGTATTGAGGATGTTAATGAGTAGTGGAGAGGAGGGTACTAATAAATAGAGTGAATGAGCAATTGGGATCAGAAACTAAATAAGAGACTACCTGCTATAATACCAATTGAAGAACCGTAGCGCAACTCTAGAGTGGGGGTGAATTGAGTGCAGCGGAATAATCTACCCAATTAAAATTAAGCAGAGTGAAGGCAGCTACCAACTAACAGTATATATGTAATATAATAAAGTAAGAGAAAGAGAGAGAAAAAGCAAACACCGTGATGTATACTGGTTTGTCTCTGAGAGGACTAGTCCAGTCCCGAGAACTCTTGCTCGAAGTTTTATCCGCTATAATCACCAATAGTGAATCACAAGCTTTGATCTGAAGGCCTGCCGACTTCTTACAACCACGAGGTTTGATCCAAAGTCTCACAACTTCACATACCACGAGTTTTGATCTGAAGGCTCGCAACTTCACACAGAAGAAGAGACTTGATGAACCAAGCTCTTTACAACTCTGTGGACTTCTAGACCGAGACCGCACTTGGCACTTAGAAGGCTAGGGAGTTGATCTTAGAGATAAAAAAATTTAGGCTCTAAGGGTTTACTCACTGTAGGATAGAAAGATTGAGAATGGTTGAGTGAGTAAGAATAAAAAATTCCAATCATATTTATAGAGTGTAGGCAAACAGAATTCGACCAAAATTCGGATGGGGTTTAATTCAAATTTGCAACCGTTGGGCCAAGAAATCAGGAGCTAATTGAACTGGTTGATTTCATACCAAAAGGGTAATCGAGTTCGGTCCGAGTTCAGCATGAGTTCGGCCCGAGTTCGATTTTTAAGTATAGTAGACTTTGTAAATGAATGTGGCCTGATTTGGTGGATAGATTTTTGGTTTATTTGAGTGGACTAGGTATCTGGTATAGGTACTTGGATTTGCTAGTACGACTCAGCTTACATCAGTCCTAGACTCAAATAAAATATAAGATTACATATGAAAACCAAGAGCACTGATGACGCCAAACTTCTGAAACATCTGTTGACTTGAAGACGCTTTTTTCCTTGACGGTAGTTGTTCAAAGATAACTAGATCTGGGAATTTGAATACCTTTCAGGGGCTTCGCCCCCGAACCCCCACGAGTGACGCTGCCCCCTCGACCCCCGTCCGCTGACCGAGCAGTGCGAGGCTCCAGATAAGTCGTAGGCGGTTGGACAAAATCTTCTGGTATAATACCGTCTTTGGCTCATCGTCATATAACATATGTCCATTGCTGATCTTGCTTATTGCTTTCTGCAAGTACATGTTAGACGAACAACAAAATATACAGAAGCAAATATTACATATCTGGACAATGCTGAGATTAAGTAGAAGATACTATAGTAATTGATCGATTACCATAATGTTATACTTAATCGATTAGCCATATTCAAAAACTCAACATAAACAATGGGCCAACATAGAGATGTTTGATATCCATTTAGGTTTATTATGATTCCAAAAACTCAACATAAACCTAAAGACCTAGTTTCAAGCTAGTTAAGCTTTATTATGATTCCAAAAATATTATTTTGACTTGTAATTCATATTTAGGTCTTTGAGACACCGAGGCGGACAATGTTTGATATCCATTGCTCTGGACCTCAGGCGAGTACATTCTCTAATAGTTTTTATTTCTTGATAATTACTATAATACAAGTATTTTAAAATATTTTACTTGATTCCTGACACTATGGTACACGGGCTAGTGCACATATGGATCTTCAGTCATGAGATATTACTTGCATATTCAGATTATTGTTCCTCTTATTATCGTATGATACTGACATTAGACAATGTCGTATGACACTAACCTTGTAAACAACGTCGTATGACAATAGCCAAGTAAACAATGTCATATGACATTAGCTAACTATTACCTCTCTCTCTATTGCTATATTATGATATATGTTTACTATTTTCTTGTCTTGTATTATATTTACTATTTACTGTTTATAGTCATTATCAATTAACTGGAACTGTTGTTAGAGGTGTGCTCGTTCCATCCTGACTGAATATATATTTTCAGATGACTATTTAGAGGATTGTTGTCCGATTTTCTACGGTCCGCAGGAGGGAGTAGCATATATGGACCATGTAGCTCAGGCGTGATTGCCGGGAGGTATAGCCTGAATCACTAGTTATATTAGTTAGTTTCTTTTTGCATTTTGGTACCGGATTTATTTTCAACATATATTTGAGACTTGGATGTTATTGTTTGAAGTTTGGATTTGTATTATTATTTAGACTTTGTGGTTTTGATTTGGATTCTTCCTTTGATATCTTATCGTGCTTTAGTTCTGTGATTGAGTATTTTATATTATATTATTATATCATTGTCTTCTTATGGAGTTGGATATTTATGTGAGATTGTTAGTTAGATAGCCTTAACCTAGACAGTGTTCTACCGCCGATGCTGCGACGTAGGCTGAACGTACCCACGTACTCGTGCCCCTTCACCGGGTGCGGATCATGACACTTCTAAAAGGTAAATTAGGAATTCTTAACATTATATAATATAGGTGAATGGGATTGTTCTGGGTGTGCTCCTAAAGAGATTCAAGGAGTATCCAACAAATTCTATGAGGAGTCTGCGGTCGCTCATAGGTTCTTACTCTTCAAGATAGGATGAGGGTTCTGTTCGGAGTCAACTTCGGCATGGATATGGTCATCGTCGGACGATTGAAAACTGCTATTAGGTAAGGATTTCTAGTTAGTATTGGAAATTTCTTACAAACTAGTAATTCTACTTCTCTTTCTTGAGAAATTGTAATAGACCGATTCTTAGGACAAAAAAGTTGGTAGATACTTATTTTCAATCTTGTTATTAGTATATAAAATATTATATTTATTCGGGTGACAAAACCACCACATATATGCTCGTGTGTTGCCTTGGTTCTATGTAGCTGAGATCGTGTTCTTATATTTTTGGGTTACATTCAAAGTATTTGTTGCCTGCATCTTTAAATCCTACAAAGTAGTATTACAGTCCAAGATTACAAGTCGAGCTAGGTTGGACGCTCTTGTTATTTTGAGATAGATTGTGTTGAAATGTTCATGATACGTATAATCATAATCAACTCGACCCTCCCCCTCCCGTATAATCCCTCCAACATTAGTTTTCTGCTTCGACTATAAGTAGTGGTTCTGATATGGTGCCTAAGGTTGGAAAGACTCCTTTGATTGACTTCAAAGGTGGGCCATAGGTCGAGTCCAAGTGGTTGGCACCCAATAGTGGTTCAGACAGGACCAGTCCGATGTTTTTAAGGGACTGGGAGAAAGACTGGGAATGAGCACCCCAACTCCAGAAAAAAAAAATATGCTGATTTAAGTATCACAATCAAAATATCAAACTAAAGTTGTTCGGACTGGAGGCCACAATTACACAGAAGAAAGAATTGTTTGTATTTGTAGTGGATACTTCCACTCCCAAAGCTGATGTTCGAAGAGAGTCAACTGGGATGTAGGGTATCTCAGTTGGCTAAAGAATAAATCAAGCCTATTGAAACATATTAGCATTGCTGAGATTGGTGCTTCATAATGTAACAATACAAGCAAATAATAAAAAGAAAGAGTAGATTGAGAAGTTGAGTACCAATGTCCAAGGAAAAATGACTGCCCTTCTTTCTGCAGTCCTAGCACATGGGCTGCGCAGGCTGCAGAGGTTGCTGCATTCCAATTGGACTGCTGGCAGTTACTGTCCGCATCGGCCTAGAGGGGAGGGGAGGGGAGGGGAGGGGAGGGAGCAGGATGCTATATTTGACAGCTGGACAACAGTTGATGGTGATGTTAACGAAAGAGATGCAGAGAAGGCTGTGGTTATGGTGATAGGTGGTGTTTGGTTATATAAAATATTATTTGTATTTAACTTCCAATTCTAATACACAACTCTATTATTCCTCTAATTTAAATTTTATTAGTACACCTTCTTCCCCCATTTAGCATTAAATTTGGTGTGTGTGTGTGTGTGTGTGTGTGTGTGTGGAGGAGAGAGAGAAATACAAAAAAAATATTTATGAAATGCATGGATTGAAAGCGTTGCACTAAAAGTTTAAATTGAGGAGATCATGAAATTATGTATTAAAATTGGGAGGATAAATACAAATAACTCTTATATAAATGGTAGTGACAGTTTGCACTAAGGAGTAGAAGAGGAGTGTGGTGACAGTTTGCACTAAGAAGTAGAAGAGGTGGCGGTGAAGAATATGAAATGGAAATATATACAGTTGGGTAGAGAAGAGGAATATGTTTGGTTGGTGAAGGAGGGGCCATCTGGTTGTAGTCCTTAGAGCTGTCGAGTGGCCCGGTTCGGTCCGAATTTGGATGGACTAACCTAGACCGGACCTCTCAGGTACATACACTTTAGTGGACCAGGCCGAGCCTAAGAATAGAAATCTATTCTGCTTGACACATGATCCATGACACGATGGATTTCAGGTCGGCTGAGCCGGGCCGGGTCGGACATGAATCAAGACAAATTTTAAATCATATAATGAACTTATGATGCAATCGGTTAGGTGAAAATAATTTGCATTATCTGGGTTATGCAAGCGGCTTGAAGGTTGCTTTCATGTTCTATGTTAATTTGTTTCCGCTGGAGCCTGTCTTTACCTTGTAATTTAGCAACCCAGACTAATTTCCTATGTCAGATGGTTATTTTTATTTGTTCAACATCATATGTATACAATATATAACAGATACTATGGTAGCTTTCATGAATATATATGGGTGATATATTGTCCTTTATTTATCTTTTTCTATTTAATATGTATCTACTAGGTAAGTGCATCTGGGATACACATGGACGTGTCCGTGTGTAAAAGCAGAGGTAGATAACTATCGTTTGGAGTTTTATTGATTAGATATTGACATATTGTCAGTGGTGCATTTAATTTTCAGTTGCAATGAACACATTCTCTTGTCTTTTAGAGCTTCTGAAAATCGAGATCCTTTCTTTCAACTGCATGACTGTGCTTCGGCCGGGCCTCGGGTCGGGTCGTGCTGGATCTATCTTATGGGACAATATATATGATCCAGTACGATCCAATATACTGGACCGGACTAGCTCAGACCGACAATTAAACGGGTCGAACGAACACATGGGCCAATTTTTTAGATCGGACTCGTGCTGGGATGTGTCGGTCCGACCTAGTTGATAGGTCTAGTGGTCCTCGAGGAGTAGAAGAAGGAAGTGGGAAGAGTTGCTCTTCTTCTTCTTTTTGTAAAGGAAGCAATGGGTGAGGTTGTTGCTCTTTCTGCAATTAATAAAGCTAATACCTGGCCATTTTATGGTAATGACAAAAATTCGAGCCCTGGGTGGTATTTCGGATCCTGCACATATGTCCCTTTTGCTCTGGTCTAGAGCTGGACCTGAGTTCGGATGAACGTGTCGACTTAGCTTTTATGGTCGAATGGAACAAGATAGCAATGGGTTGTATCTCCTAGTTGTTCAGATATTTCGGATACGATCTAAAATGGAGATTGTTGGATTGTATCTAACTCAACCGGATGAATGTGTCGATTTAGTTCTGTGCTCGAATGGATCAAGATGACAATACGTTGGATCTCTTGGTTGCTCAGAAAATTTGGATACGAACTAAAATGAAGATTGTTGGATTGTATCTAACATCCAATTGAGTGCTCAAGATACGCAACAGAATTGATTGGAAGTTTAATCCCGCATTGGATAGAAAGTGGAAGTATAAGATATTGATAATTGGCATTGGTCATGGACTTAACAAAAGAATATCTTTTAAGTTATATGGGCCAATTCTACTATTAAACCCCTATTGATCAACTCCAACAAACTTATAAAATATCTTCAACTAGCAACCATTTCTAGTCTCTGAAAACGACTATTCACTGTCGTAATAAACTCTGCTAGCAGATGGGCGTAGAAAACTGGAGAAATGTCTTCGTTGGTATGAAGAGATTGTAAGTGCACCTATTATAGGGCAGCTCCAGGCTGATCCATCGTGATTCTTTCAAATACGTGATGCTCAATCAGAGAATAAATTATTGGATGTGACGGACTCAGTCCAACCATTAGATTACTATAAAAATGTGTGCATACACACATTCCATGCACTATTCTCGGCCCATCCAATAATTTCTTCAATCAAAGGTAAGAGTGAGGAGGCTGCAGCATTTTTCAATTGACATCTTCATAAATAGTACTCCATCTCCATCTCCCTCTCCCTTTCCCTTTCCCTTTCTTGCTAATTGCTATTTACCAAATTCACAACCAAACACTGATATATATGTAGGAGCAGAGCAGCCATAGGTAACATTCTCAAGTAGAAGTAGTAGAAGTAGAAGAAGACTAAGAATGGCCTCACAGTCACCTCATGTCCTCATCTTACCTTACCCGGCACAAGGCCATGTCATCCCCCTCATGGAGCTCTCCTACCTGCTGCTCAACCGCGGCTTCAAGATCACCTTCGTCCACACGGAGTTCAACCGCGATCGCGTGGTCAGGAGCACCGAGATCGACCGCAGGATACAAGTAGTCACCGTTCCAGACGGAATGGCGCCGGGGGAAGACCGCAACAATTTCGCGAGACTCTGCGAGAGTATGTTGCTGGTGATGCCGGACCGTCTAGAGCAGCTCATACGAAAGATCAACGGATCAGAGCTCGACAGTAGTAATAGTGTTACATGGATGATTGCTGACCAGAACATGGCTTGGGCTTTTAGAGTGGCTAAGAAGATGGGGATCAAGGCATCTGCCTTCTGGCCTGCCGCTTCTGCGACGCTTGCAGGATTGATGAGCATACCCAAGCTCATAGAGGAGGGGCTCCTTCATGATGATGATGGTAATCCACTCATGACTCTTAGTAGTACTGTTCGTTCATATCCACAAATATATATAATCACTGATAGACTACTGATTCATCCATTAGCTCTTGAATTTCAAGATTGAACTTCTAGTCATTAATTATCCTTGCGTGTCTGAACTCTTCCTAGACCCTTGCATAAATGGAAACATCATCCATATTTTTCACGATAGTATTCAAGAAACACTATCAGCTACCGAACTTCTTTAGATATCATCAATACTATCCAACGATTCACAGTATCGACATCGGACCCTTCTTATGAGTATTGGGACCAGCGGTATCGATAGCATCGACGTTTTGGATTCGGAGTATCGGATTTTTTTGTATCATAAAACAAATAATTATTAATAAATTTAGAGAAAATATTTTAGACATTAGACATGATTATAAGCATTTTTGTGTTGTTTCATAGTAGGTTTTGAAATTGAATGAAATAATAGTCACCTTTGTTGATTGGTTTACATGTGATAAATAAGTTTATCCAATTTGTACTATGCTTTTACATCTTTGTTGGTTAGTCTGTTTTCTCCCTTCTTCTTTTTTTGCCAAATTGATTTGGAAAGAGACATCGATATCGATATTGGTCAGTATCGGTATTGATCGGTAACGAATCCGGACATACAAGTAGTTTGTATCGCGAAACTAGTCTTGATATATTTATATATATTAGTAGAACATCCACCACTATGATTCACAAAATATTGTGCAGGAACACCAATTACACAAGGGACGATGATCAATGTCATCCCGGATATGCCACCTATGGACCCAAGGCGATTACCATGGAACATTACCAGCGATCCAGAATCGCAGAAAATCATCTACCAATACTTCCTGACCAACATTCGGGAAACCAGCCTCGCCGATTTCATCGTCTCCAACTCGCTCGAGGAGCTCGAGTCTGCGACATTCGCGTACATGCCCAACATATCGCCCATCGGCCCGTTATTCGCAGCAGACGAGCGGCTCAACAAGCCGACCGGGCAATTCTGGGCCGAGGATGCGTCCTGCACGAGATGGCTGGACGAACAGCCTGCAAGCTCCGTCATCTACGTCGCCTTCGGGAGCATCACCATATTAAACCAGAGTCAGTTCCGAGAGCTTGCGCTCGGCCTCGAGCAGTCCGGACGTCCGTTCTTGTGGGTTGTGAGACCTGACCTGACGGACGACACGAGTAACGACATCGCTTACCCTGCAGGTTTCCGAGACCGCGTTGCGGGTCGGGGACGGATGGTGGGCTGGTCGCCGCAGCAGAAGGTGCTGGCTCACCCTTCCGTGGCCTGCTTCGTAACGCACTGCGGTTGGAACTCGACTATCGAAGGGGTCTGGAATGGCGTTCCGTTCCTCTGCTGGCCTTACTTCGCCGACCAGTTTCTCAACCAGAGCTACATTTGTGATGTGTGGAAGGTTGGTTTGAAATTGACACCTGATGGTGATGATAGCGGTATCATCTCGAGTGAACATATCAAAGTGAAGGTGGAGGAGCTGCTGGGGGATGAGGATTTGAGGGCAAGGTCCTTGAAGCTCAAGGAAACAGCATATCACAACATTCGGGAAGGAGGATCTTCGTGTAGGAATATGAACATCTTCATCAATGCCATGAAAGAATGACAAATCTACATCTGTGTAATTGAAGCTTCATGTCACATATTGGTAATTTGCAGTTCGGTTTCCTCCTCCAATTAGTCAGTTCAACTAGAGCTCCAGTCACTATAATGCTTTAAAGTTTCTGCACATGATTTTCTGCAGCTAAAACGACAGGCCTGACTTATCTCACTCGTTTTTTCGTCTGAGACAATTTAGTAGAGGTCATATATGGATAATGGATGTGGTTGTCCCTTTGACTTAAAAGGGATTGTTAGGTTTAGTGACTAATCATACTTATCTATTCTGTCATATCCTCACTTTCTGGAATTAAACTTCCAATTAACTTTGTTACGGACTTTGAGCGCTCAACCGGATGCGAATTGCAATCCAAGAATTTTCACCTTTTCGTATCAGAATGAATGAGCTCGAGTAACCATGATCTAGATTCAACATATTGTCATCTTGATCTGTTTAACCATGGAGCTAAACCAACATGTTCATCCGCACCACTATTGGATGCCAACCACACATCTTGCTTCACAATTGGCCCAACCTCTAGGCCCACCTCTGAAGCCAATTCGTGTAGTCCTTCCAACCATTTTGGTCCAGTACCGAAACCAACTTATGGAGGATGCTCTACCTTAGGAGCGAACTCATATAATTCCTCCAATGTTAGTTCTCTGGCTCCGACCACCTTATGGAGATGCTCTACCTAGGAGCCAACTAGGAAGGAGTCAAGTTGATTCTGATTATACGTGTCAAATAACAAGAGCGTTCAATCCAGCTAGAATTGTAACTTGAGATATGATAGCACTTGTTAGGAGCACGAAGAGACCCTAATTGGAGCTGATCAATGATGTTTGGTATTGTACTTGACCCATATAACTTAAAAGAAAATTCCTTTGTTAATATCTCAATTATATGTACCTCATGCTCCAAATTTCTATTCGATATAAGATTGAGCTTCCAATCAACTCCCTTGCAAACTTTAAGCGCTAAATCGGATGCGAGATACAAACCAACTCTTTGTTAAATGGAATTTTCGCAATGAAGTCAGTCAAGAGCAGCATGTTGAATGTCAAGATCCGATATAAGCAATAACACCGCAAGAGTCCGTCCTGGTTGCTTCCGAAAGGAATGGGAGGCTCAAGTCATAGTCAAGAGCATTGGGGGTTCTCGATGTTCTGTGAAGATGGATTGCAAGGACGGATGTCATAATTATGGCAAGAGAGGCCATTACAAGCGGGATTACAAGAAACTCGTAGATGAGAAGGCCAAAGCAAGTTGGACGATCATGAGGATCTCTCGGCAGTAGGAGGTACTTATCATTGCGACGGCCGAGACAGTGGAACATTATAGCTCATGTCTTGACCACGACTGGATCTTGGATACGAGAGTGTCTTAACATGTCACTCAACAGAGAAGAACCTTTACTACATATCGGAGTAGAAATTTGAACATATGAAGATGGTCAACAAGGGGATAACGGTGGTTGTGGGCGTCGGGGATGTGTGCTTCGTTATGTACCAAGTTTGTACTATAACTTGGTGTCGGTTGGAAAGTTGGAAGATGATGGTTGTCATTGTATGATGGAAGCTTACGGAGGTTCTTGGCTACTGCTTGAGAAGATATGTGTGGCAACATTTACAGGCTCGAGATGTTGAGATATACATGGGGTAAAATATTGAATTATGACTCAAGGGATGTTCGGCAAGGGATTGTTGATCGTCAGGGGCTTACTGGAAAGGGACTTCAAAAGTATCTGAGGACTACAGAGGAACGATTCGTTGGGAGAAAGTAAAGAATGGAGGTGTGTCAGAGCTTGAGGGTCAGTATGTCGATCCCATGATAGCTGGTCGGTCTCCACGGGAGAGTTGTTCTACAAATCTGGTTTTGATGCTGGGAGGGGTGTCGAAACTCATGGGACTGACATTGGTTTCAGCAGTTCAAAGCGGAAAAGAGATCGAGGTTGCAGCCAACTAAAGATACGGCGGGTACAATTCCACTCACACAATTCGGAGGGAGTTATAGGCCTTCGACGACGTGCACCGCACATGGTACTTCTCTTCTCAAGGAGGTGGGTGAACATGGGATCTTTCATGCCACCGGAAGTCGGAGGCAAGCTGCCGAGAATCATGGTAAGGCTGGTAGTCATGGACTTCGGTCTTGGCAGAGTGATTCACATCAGGGGATTTAGTTATTCGAGAGATACTATGCATGACAGTAAGTATAAATATAGTGGTCGAGCAGCTGGAGATAGAAGGAGACGCAGAGCATCCCAGGGATTCAAGGTCATGACGATAGGGAGTGGAAACTATGTCGCAGGTTGACATAAATGAAGCCCGATTGAAGAGCCAAGGGGTAAACACTCTCATCATACTGGAGGGGGAGTTTGTTGAAAAACTATATAATGAGAGGTCGGAAGAGGAGATCTAGATCGTCCTGCGACGATGGTGAAAGGTCGCACGAAGACGACAGTACAGTCGAGGTAAGATCGGGGATCAAAATTGACTTTGGTCAGTGAATGTAATTCGTGTCTGACCAACCGTGTTTCTAGTAGAATTTTATGTCTTCCTAAGAACAACAATGGGGATGAACCAAAATTTTGGTCGGACGTGAATTTGTTGTTTTAGATGTATTTTTTAGCGCTTTTGGGCTGCTTTAAATTTGGATCGGCTTTCGATGGCATATGTTGTAGCTAATTTAGCGTTTCTAAAATATAAATGAGGAATTCTTAATATTTTATAATAGAGGCGAAAGGGATTGTTTCAGATGTACTCCTAAGAAGATTCAAGGAGGAACCACCAAATTCTAGAAGGAGTTTGTGTTTGCTCATAGATTTTTACTCTTCAAGATGAGAGTTCTATTCGGAGCCAACACCATCATGTTTATGGTCACCGTCGGACGATGGACAACTGCTACTAGATAAGAATTTCTAGTTAATGTTGGAATTTTCTTACGAACTCATTGTAATTCTACTTCTCCTTCTTGAGAAGTTGTAAGGGACCAATTCTTATGACAAAGGAATTGGTAGATACTTCTTTTCAATATTGTTATTAGTATATAAAATATTAGGTTTTGTTGAAATTACCACATATATGCTTGTGTTGTCTTGATTCTATGTAGTGTGATCGTGTTCTTATCTTTTGTAGGTTTTGGTGTTCGACGTTCAAAGTATTTGTTACATACGTCTTTGAATCATACAAAGTAGTATTACATCTCAAGGTTACAAGTCAAGTTGGATTGAACACTCGTGTTGAAATATTCATGATACATATAATCATAATCAACTTGACCCCCTCCCTACAGGGTGGAGTGTCTCCATATGTGGTCGAAGCCAGGGACCTAATATTGGAAGGATTATAAGGGTTTGCACTTAAGGTGGAGCATATCCATAAGGTGGTTTTGATATGGTATCTAAGGTTGGAAAGACTATACGGTTGGCTTCAAAAGGTGGGTCAGCAAGACGCATGGTTCGCACCCAGCAGTGGTTCGGATGAACGTGTCAATTTAGCTCAGCGGTTGAATGGATCATGATAACAATGTGTTGAATATCCTGGTTGTTCAGAAAATTCGAATACGAGCTAAGGTGAAGATTGTTGGATAGTATGTAACTCAACCGGATGAACGTATAGATTTAGTTCTGTGGTCGAAAGAATCAAGATGACAATACGTTGAATTGCTCAGGAATCCGGATACGAACTAAAGTAGAGATTGTTGGATTGTATCTAGCATCCAGTTGAGCGCTCAAAATTCGCAAAAGAATTGATTGGAAATTTAACCCTGCATCGAATAGAAAATGAAAGTATGAGATATAGATCATTGGCATTGGTCATGGGCTTAACAAAAAATTTCTTTCAAGTTAAATGGACCAAGTCAACTATTAAATCTCATTGATCAGCTCCGGTTCAGATGTCACTGAACTCCCAATAAATTTACAAAATATCTTCAACTAGATAGTACTGTTTATTTTAGTTCCTAATTTTTTTTTTACTATTATATATGAAAAAACGGTCAGCCAAAATAATTAATTTGAATAAAACTTGAATTATTAGTTCTTATCAACTATTGAAGAAATAAAAGAGTTTCAAATTTTAAATCTTAAATTAAATGGTGTGTGTGTGGGTGGGTGGTGGGGGTTGTAAGTGTAACTATTCTAGGACCCAGGCTTATCCATCAAGATTCTTTCAAATACCTCATGCTCAGTTAGGGTTAAGGGGGCTGCATTTGCCAGAATGGACAAGTACTCCATCTCCATCTCCATCTCCATCTCTAATTATATATAGATAATCCTAAAGAAGGAAACAGAGGAATTAAATTGCTTCATGATAATTTTCAATTGTATCGCCTCATAACCAACAAAGATACTATTACTACTACATCCGCTACTGATTGTCAGAAGCTTACATTGTCAAAGCAGGCAGCATCTTCACTTAATTGTCATCATAGTCATCATCAAATAACCTTACAAGTTAAAATGACTCGTCTCCTACGCCTATCATCGTTGATTCTCAATATTATATAATCATATTACCAATAATGCGGATATGACACGCAAAAGATTCCAAAAGGTTGGTCATAAGTCGAAGTAGGTGGGTGATATATGAATGGCACTGGTTGAAATTGTGCTCTTCAAGATTAAGATGATACTCTTAAAATCTGATCTTCCAACGCAAGTAAAAGCTAAGGCGAACTTTCGAAATGAACTCCCATTCATAATGTAAAGAAAAAATTAAGTAAACAAAATAATATAAATATAACAAAATAAAAAAAAATAGTCGTCTGGAATTGAACCAAGGACAACACCACAACTCTTTTGAGTTAATGATGGACCATAGCATATTCCGATTAGATACGTTCATGTTGGTGTCCTTTTAGTCTTTGGGGTCTCGGTCGTCGTCCAACCTATCTTGGGTGGCCTCCCCTGTCCTCATCAATCCAACTGCAGGTAGCTTGAGCTTTTTCAAGTTCTCCCCTTCAAACAATATTGAACTTCTTTGATCAGGGGCCAGCCTCTGGTCTAACGGGCTGACAAATCTGTTGGGCATCATAGCAAGCTAGTTCGAGAGTTTCATAATCGCATGGGAGCATCATAACTATGCTGATTTGGGCATGCTTCCAGGTCTCTTCACCACTACAATCAAACCATTAGGCTAGGAAATATGGCTAAAGAACTTGCCCCTACACACTGCACCTACTGGCATTTGAAACTTCATATGGATGAAGACTTCTTCATTAAGTACTCTATGTATGAACATTAGATGCTCATTATTTGGCTGAAACAAACAGTAAATCTGTTACTGAGTGTAAGAGCATAAATTCATTATTTCAATAATATTACTATCTGTGTTCATATTTGTAGCCGTATTTGCTCTCTTAATAGCCCTAACCATGGAGACAGATGCCTATGTTGAAGTAAACACTTCGTTATTTTCATCATTTTATTCCAAAATGAGTCAATTTATGAATTTCATATCTATCATATCTGGGTATGTGGTAACATAGTCAAAATACGTGCTAAATTTTCTCGTTATAACATATAAGAGAATGCAATAAGTGAATCAATTTACGAATATGGTGACTTGTATCCAACTAAGGCAGGGATAGGATGGTCAAAAATGGGGAGTATCTTTAACAACAGAATCCATCCTTCTTAGAATGATCAAGCCTAGAAGTAATAGGTGGTGACTGATAAGAGGTTATGGAGCAAATAAGTTTTTTTTTTCTGCATGTCTGGCATGCAGAAGCAATTGCATAGTGATTCCAGAAGGTTTCCATATTCAGGAAAGTATGGACACGTTATAAGTTTATAACTAAATCACATGTATGATGTAGTTCATATGCATCTGCAGGTCTCGTAAGCTGGTTCACTTACGGAATATGGGTTGGTAATTTCACTCTAGGAGTTGCATTTCAACTATGTTACACGAATACGGACATAGACACAGATAAGGACATAATATGTATACACTATATCACACATTTTCAAGTAGGTACAAGGGTAGTCACGTATGCTGCACGAATACGGACACAAATAAGGACATGATACTGATATGGAGACCATTTTTCTGTCTGTGCAACATATCATTTTGATCTCTTTACCAAATTGCTAACATATTCTAATTCCAAAGGGAACGGGTAAGACCTATAACAGCTATTCAAGCAATTTCTACATAAAACCCAAAGAAAGCCAAAATTATATATATGAAGAAATAACATCCTAAGGAGATCTCTGAATACACACTTATAAGTTCGGTAGAAATTAAAATTTATATAAAACAACTAAAGTACGTCACAATTGGTTGCAAATGAGAAGGAACACCTGTACATATACCATTTCACACCAAATCTATTGAAGAAGGAAATTGTTACACTTCATTTGCCAAGATTGTTCTCTTCCGGTATAAGCTTAATACTACAACTCGCACAAATAAAAATACGAACATGATATGAATACGAGCAATTTCAAATAAGTAGGGATACAGACACCATACAGATAGAGAGATCATTTTAGGTGCCCGTGTAACATGGATGCTAATCAAGGCATAAACTCCTTGAATTTGCAGCTCTTTTCTTGTCATAAAAATTATCAACCCATTAATGTTTCTCGGTGCGGCGAGCGTACCCCCCCCCCCCCCCCCCCCCCCCTCTTCCTTCCCGGGGTCTGTAAGGAATCGTTCTTATCAACCTTTGCTTAATAACATAGTGACAATGGGACCAGCAATCACATGCAACTTGTTCAGCAATTTCAACAATATGACTGGAGATGCTGCCTGCCAGCCCTGCATATAATTGCCTTAATGAGACCCCAATAACTTGGTCTGTGGCCTTCTACAGCTTCTTGCAATGAATTCCAAGAACTTGAAATCAATGTAAAACTCTCCGGCACACTCTTCTCATAGTTGTCAAATGCAAAATTGTCCACTTAGGCGCCACGCCCCTTCCGGATAAGGCGCAAAGCGCAAAATAAAGCGCTCCTCTGACTAAAACAGGTTCATATGTAGTAAAAGAGAACAAGAGGTCCGTTCCTGGTCACCATTGTTCGCAGCAAAACGGGAAAGATTCAGCTGCGCTTGAACTCTAAATAGGGACGGTCAATGATGTTATTCAGCCCTAGTACATGGTTGCACTCGTTCGCTTCACATGTTTGCAATAAAAGCAAACACCATTGGTCGCAGCAAAACGGGAAAGATTCAGCTGCACTTGAACTCAAAATAGGGACAGTCAATGATGTTATTCAGCCCTAGTACATGGTTGCACTCGTTCGCTTCACATGATTGCAATAAAAGCTAAGGCACACACTTACCTGAAGCGAGACACTATCTCCCTTAGTGTTATGCTTCTCACCTAAACACGTGGTTTTAATGACTGTTCCAAATCTTCATGAGACCAAACAGATGGAAACACAATAGAATACTCAATTTGGTTCAGGGAACATGTCAGGCCAGGGAAGGACAGTAGAATTGCAACTTCCTTTCACCCTTCAGTTGCCTCTTACTACCATTGTGATCGAGATTCAACTATAAAAAGATTCAAAAGCTGGAATTCGTGTTAGATACCAATAATGGCCATTTTTTTCCTGACCAACTCCTTGACAAGATCAGATTTGCATCTGTGATATTCGGAGGATTGTCTTGAAGATATCAGTGAAATAACATCATGGAAGCAGATAAAAGCAAGGATGGAGGTGTAGGTAGGGGTGGTTAGTCAAAGGAGATGTCTGTAATGTGGAAAGAAACGACCAACAGAAGTATTGAAGAACGGTATCCCTACAGAAATAGAAATTCAGCTGCTTTAGGGAAGCCATGAAAGATTGACAAAACTACCCAGCTACTGAAGGGAAGATAAGTCTTATGTTTGATGTCATCAGCTAGAACTAAGACCTAATCCAATAAAAAGTTCACTGTCCGGCAATCATGACTTGGTAACACTCAACGCTGAGCTGATAGATTGACAATTGCATCAATTTTTGTTTGGAATTTCTCTCCTTGTTAATAAAATTAGAAATTATAATATCATTTATCACTTTTCCTTAATCGATCAAGCTTTTATTATACCCCACATACAACATATTAATTCCATAGAAACCAATATTGTACAAAATATGCCAATGTTATGAGCACTACAATTATTGTTAAGGGACAATACAGTTTCTGCAGTCCTACAAAAATAATTTTGGTAGTCCTTGTTATGCTTAGGACTGCATAAAATTTTGGCAGTCATGGATTCTTCGGGACTGTCAAAATGTTAGCATTGCAGAAAATTTTATATGGGGTGACAAATTTCTGTTAAATTGCGTAGAACAGGACATTTTTTACGAATTTGCAACGAAGGCGATCTGGCGTCAAACTAAAAAAAAAATAAAAAAAAAAACTTCAAGTGCAACTGGCGCCAGACTTCATAAAAAAAAAAATTTGTGACGCCAGTGCAACTAGCGCCAAACATTTTTTTATTTTATTCTGTGTGTGTGGCGCCCAACTTAGGCAATGCCATGCATGCAAGCACGCAATACTTTGACCATACCATGCAAGCAACAATACTTTGGCCATGCATTGCAAGCATAGGCATACAATACTTTTGCTATACCATGCAATCACGCTGGTCATGCCATGCAATCACGCAAGCATGGTATGGCATGCATGCAACTTTGGTCATGCCATGCAAGCATAAGCATAAGCATACAATACTTTGGTCATGACATGCTATCATACAAACAAGGTTGTAAAAATCGCTAGTCGGCAGCTAATCGGTTCGCGGGGACTAGAGATTAATCGGATTAGTCGAAGACTAGTCGGGAATTAGTCAGATTAGTCGGAGAAAAGTCGAGGATTAGTCGGTTTGAATTTTTTTAATTATATATATATATATATATATATATATATATATATATATATATATAGGAAAGGCAGTAGCAAAAGCAAAGAGCTGCAGTCCATCCGGTGAACTCCACTACAAAAAAAAAAAAAAGCAACAGTTGTCCACTCGGTGGACTCTACTAAAAAAGAAAAAAAGAATGCAGTAGCATCTATATAAAACAAAAAAAATAAGGCAAAGTGAAACAGCAGCAGCAATAAAACCAAGAGAAAGCAGCAACAGCTGTCCGGAAGACACCGGCGACGCGGCGGCGAGGAGAAGAAAGAAAGAAAAGAAAAGTGCAAAAAAAAACTCCACTGACTTGATCGGCTCCCCTGACCACCGTGCCTCCGATTTCCGTCGACTGCCTCGCCGCCGCGCTGTCGGTGGCTTCCGGACTGCTGCTGCTGCTTTCTCTTTGTTTTGTTGCTGCTGTTGTTTCACCTTGTCTTATTTTTTTTTTGTTTTATAAGGATACTACTGCTTTCTTACTTTCTTTTTTAGAGGAGTCCACCGAGTGGACAGCTGCTGCTTTTTTCTTTCTTTTTTCTTTTTTTTTTGGTAGTGGAGTCCACCGGGTGGACTGCTACTGCTTTGTTGCTGCCTTTGATTGACTTGGTATATATTTTGACCTGCTGACTGCTGCTCTTTTGACTTGTTATATATATATATATATATATATATATATATATATATATATATATAATTAAAAAAATTCAAACCGACTAATCCGATTAAACCCTAGTCTCCGCGAACCGACTAGCGCTTTTTATAACCTTGCGCCAAACAAAATAAAAATTATGAAGTCGTGCCAGGTGCCAAACAAAATTCTAATTTTTTTTAATCTGGAGCCAGTTGCACTGGCGTCACATCCCGTTCGTTACAAATTCGCAAAAATGTCTTATTCTACGCAATTTAACAGAAATCCGTCACCCCATATGAAATTTTCTGCTGGCATTGGCCTTAGCATTAGCCTACAAAATATTGGCTATCTTCGTCCAATAAGACATCCACAACAACTGACCTCCTATCGCTGAAGACCTCTATAGAACAGTCTAATGCACATATTTATTCTCTTAAACCAGAAGTCATTTTGAGCATACATTAGCAGTAATAAAACAAAAGGAAATTTAACCAGCTTGCTATATAATAAACAAACTAGAGATGCATACACTTCAGATCAAGTAACATCTATAAACACATCTATAGAACTACTGAAGGACGGAGAAACAGAGAAGCCTTCTGTTTGCTGCATCAGCTACAGCTAAGAGAACACTTAACCGAGCTAGAATTGATCATATCCTATATTATTTCTCCTTGATCAATAAAGCTTTTTCTTGTACCCTGCATATGACATATTAAACTATTGGAAGCAATATTGCACGAGTACCAAACATTGGCAGTTGATATTGTCAATATTGTCGTATCACATTTTGGCACCTCAAAGTTTAAGGTCCTAGCAGATTGTCTACAAACCTCGTAGACACGAGACATCTGACACACATCGCTGAAGATTTTTATAGAACAGTCTAACGCACATTTATCTCTTATACCAAGAGTCATTTTGAGCATACAATAGCAGTATGAAAAACAAAAGAAAACTAAACCAGCTTGCCACATAACAAACAAACAAACTAACTAAACATGCATAAGTTCAGACCTTGTAGCATCTATAAACATATATGAGGAGTGAAGTACCTCTCCCATCGAACGGAGATAATTTCACCCAATAAAATCATGGTTGGGCCCACCAAGATTACAGTGACGTATGAAATTCCTCCTCCTTGGTTGATGAGGAAACCCCAGTCCTCCAAGAGGAACCGAACCGCCAATAAAAGGAACGGCGTCATAGTCTCCGCCCCACATTGGGAACCTCGGAGGTGCAAGTGGAGGATACCTCGGCATGCCTATTCTCCGCGGCACTCGATACACATTCTCCCTCCTGTCCCTCATCATTTCAGCATCATTCCTCTTCTTCACCCAGTACTTCTTAAATTTCTCCTTCCAAGAGGTCCCTCCGGCTGCTTCCCTCTCCTTCCCCGCCCCAAACTCCTTCACAAACTTCTGCTTCCAGAGCTCATCATTACCGGACAGGTACCTCAATTCAGAACTAGCACACCCGACCCTAGCAACATCAACTCCCGGTAGAAGATCCAGAATCATAAATTTGATATCGGTGGGTAGACGGGCGAAGCACGGCGGGAACGGCAACCCGTTCTTTTCGCAGATATCAATCAATAGAGGCAGACAAAGCCCATCTTTCACAACCTTCCAGAGATTAAACACCTCTTTCTCCTTCTCTCCATCCGGAGAAACCAAGTCTGCTAAGGGCGCCACCTTTGACGAATCCAGGCACAGCCGGTGGACATCCGGACCTTCGACCCCGCTCAAGTACCCGTAAACCGACACAAACTTCCCTGTCGAAGAGAACTTCAAGACCGCGACTTTCACACTGTCCACAAGATCAGGAACGGTGTAGCGAAGCGAGATGGAAACGGTCGCCAAGTTCCAATCTTTTGGCAGGCGAGACGGTTCGATCCCGTCGCAGACCACGAACCCCGACTCCAGGAACACGGCGTGGACGGCGACGACCAGAAGCCCTAGGTTTCCCTTGATCCCATCCTTCTCCAGCTCCATGACCCTCCTAAGGAAGCATGGGACCGAAACTCGAGATTTCTGCTCCGATCCTTCTTCGACTTCCATCTCCGTATCTTCATCCGAGTCTGGAGCCGTGAAAGCAGCCTCCTTTTCCATCACCACCTTCCTATCCCACCGATTTGCAGTTAGGGTTTCGGAATTGGGGGTTTCTGCTGGGGTTACGGTTTCGGGGCATAAAGGAGCCACCCTTTCCATCTCCACCTCCACCTCTGGAACTGGGGTTAGGGTTTCGGGATTGGGGTTTTTTTCTGTGGTTAGGGTTTCCGAGCATAAATGAGACACCTTTTCCATCTCCACATCTAGGGCTAGGGTTAAGGGGGTTTCGGAGAGGTAGTAAAAGAGGAGGTCGCCGGAGGTGAGGCCGAGGGAGTTGAGGTTGTCGTCGGCGCCGGCGACGAGCTCGTCGTTGCGGTTGAGGGAGAGGACGATGGACTGAGGAGGGATCGACGGTGATGAGGAAGTGGAGGAGGATATTTGGGATGAAATTAGGGTTTTGAGATCGAAGAGGGACGAGGTATTTGGGGCTTCGATTCGGATCGTCTCCTTCGTCTCGATTGATCGAACTCTGAGCTTCATCTTTCTTTCTTCCACAATTTGGTCGATCAGGTTTGCTTTAATAGCATTAAGAGAAATTTTGACTTCCACACTCCTCTTTTTTTCTATCCATATCAGAATGCATCATGTTATTTTATATTAATGTACAAGATCCTCACTTTTGACGAAAATTGTTTTTTCTGACGGTCAACTATTTTTGTCACGTCTCAGTCCCAAAATACCGAGAGACTAATCACGTGACAATAGCCAGAAGCACATCTCTAATGGGCAAATCCAATTTAATGTCCCAAAATACCGAGAGACTAGTCACGTGACAATGGCCAGAAGCATATCTCCAATGGGCAAATCCAATTTAATGGACCCGTTAGAGTACACTTAAGTTGTAATAAATATAAATGCAGTCTACATCATCTATCACAGAATAATTCTAATCTCATCCACAGAAAGTAAATACAATTCAATATGATAGACTAATCAATATAATAGATAAAAAAAATATAGTCTATCAACAAGTCCAAATAAATAGTATCTCGTGGAACAACTCGATAAAATAAGTTAATACATAAATCTAAGAGTCAAGATATGAAATAACTAGAATTAGAAATAACTGAGTATGTAACAGAATACTCAGGAGAAATCCTCTGGCACAACCTCGTCCTCTGGTGCCAGTACTGCTCCAGCGTCAGCTCATGTCCCGTATATCTCGGGGTAATCCTCATCTGATGTAGCTGGAGACATAATTCGGATCCAGGTCCTTAGGGGACATAGCAAGGTACAAGAATAATTGAAGCCAAATAAAATACAGTATATAAAAATAGATCCACAGGGCAAGCTATGTAACCAGCTATGTGAAATGCAAGTTTAGAGCATCACTAGTACTCAGGCTGAGACCACTACAAGCTCTGTGTCGGGGAGCCGGTAGCAGTAATATCACGAAGGGCCAAATACATGTGTCAAAGCTCTAGTACAGAGACTAAGGCACTCTCCAGTAATATAAGTTATATATATATATATATATATATATATATATATATATATATATATATATATATATATATATATATATATATATATATATAATCAGCCTGTAGCCTGTGTGTCTCTCCCCACCTAATGTAATCACACGTCTCATGTCCACGATGTCTCATGTCCATAACATGCAAGATCATGACCTCTAGCTAATACAGCGAGTCATAATAATATCTATGTATATGCAAGTCTTATGTCACGAATCCTGTAAGCCTATACAGAATCACCACGAATAACTCAGAAAATATAATGTCACATGAATAGTGTCAAGTGTCCTATGGTATGGCGTACTTGGTAAAGCAAGCACGAAAAAATATATAGGATCGTGGTATCAACTCTCTAAGTAACGTTACACGACTCCGCGTACGGCGTCGACACCCGAATCTTGTTCGGACGTTAAGCAACGTCTCACAGTCCTAGGTTGAACAGGTACAACACAGAAGTATATCGAAAGAATATACGCAAATAATAGCACAGAATTTTCTATAAGTTGGCAAGATACACTTGCTTATGTTCTGAGCTCCGTTAGTTGCTCCGATAAAAGTGGAATCTTTAGGTACGCCTCCAGATGCTGAAACAAACATCATCATTGCTCTCAGAATACTTAAAATAGCAAGAATTGACTACCCATATGTCCAATTTGCACACAGGGGCATAATTGACAGTTTCTGGTCAAAGCGTGGTCCACATGTGGCCTACTTCGCACCAAAAAATGTGCCAGAGACAAAGTTCTCCAAATTTGTCAAACTTAGTGTCTACGAGTCCAGAACGATGATACGAACCCAAGGAATCTCCAGAATTGGATTCCGATGAGCCGGTCACGAATTGTCTGTCAAGTGGAACCGTGGGATCCACGCAACGGTATTTCGTCAACGTTCTCAGAATTGAACCAAACTTGGGTTACAGAACCAGCGTAACGCTACGAATATGATGGCGCAAATTTCGTTACGAAACGATAAGCACACACGAAATTATGACGAGTGCCAGAACATGTCGATACGGGACTTTTCGACGGATATGCGTTAATTCCGGTATGCACGCACATTCAAATCAACTTTCATAAAATCTCACATATCCGTGTTGACGATACGCGCCTTTTGGTGTAATTTGCACACGACGAAGTCGCCTCGTTTAGTGGGACGCACCCTATTGCAAAAAAAATTGGTTTTAGAAAACTAAGTTTTTGGTCAACTTCAACCACGAATAAATCACAGCATACAATAAATTAAAATAAACTAATTAATGGGATAAAATGTTGGTTATGTTGTCTAAATTACTGTTCAAGTAAAATTTAAAAAATATTAACTAGGTTGGAAGAAAAATAGCCATGAATATGGGTGTTTGGTACAGTTTTCTGAACTACAAATTGGGTCTTTTTTCCTGTTTTGAGACACGAATTACGACCGACACAGGACACGATACCCAGAACTAATTCTACAGGGTTCAAGAGGGTCATGTGATCTTCGCATAGGATTCGACGGGTCGACATTTGGATTAATGTGCAGGGAGATACGAGGAAGAAAATTTGAGTACCTTACTGCTGAGGTTGGTCATGGTGGAAGAGGAGATGATGGTGGTGAGGTTCGGCTAGGATGAGGGTTATATAGGGTGGAGGTGGGGCGGTTACAGGGAACGAAAATGAGTGGTTCGGGGTCGTTTGGAATAGGAATGGAGGGGGTTTTCTGTTACAGTAGATGGGGTTTGTGGGTTGCGGGTTAGAGGATTGCGGGTTAGTGGGTACGGGTTGGGATCCGAATCCAGGTTGGTTTGGTTTATGTTGGTTTGGGTTGGGTTGGGTTAAGTTGGTTCGGTCTGGGTTGGTTCGGTTTAATTATAACAATGCATATATGGCCATAAAAAATAGTTTTTGAGTCCAATAAATTTCAGAAAAATTACACAATACTCTATTATTAATTATACACCCAAAAATATAATTTTTGTAATATTTTAATAATTAATTTAATACACAAAAATATAAATTCATGCAAGAATATTTATTATAATTAACTAAAAATAATGATATTTCTACAATAATAATTAATAAAAAAATTTTAATTAAATTTAAAAAAATCAGGGTATTTACAATTTTGACCAAAAAAATTGACCAAAATGTCCCTCCCACTCACTCTCCTCCCCTCACCCCCGCCGCCGCCGCAGCCGCCGCTCCCCGCCGCCCCCTCCCACCGCCACTGCCCCCTTCCCTGCCCCCTCGCCGCTGCTCGTTCGTGCCGCCGTGCTGCTCGTATGAGCCGCCGCTTAGCTTGTCGCGCTGCTCGTGAGGCCGCTCGCCGTCGTGGTGGCGGGGAGGGGGTCGGTAGTGGGGAGGGGGGAGAAGGAGAGGGGAGAGAGCAGCGACTGCGACAACAGTCTGCCAGCGGAGGGAAGGGAAAGGGAAGGGGGTAAGTGGGAGAGACATTTTAGTCAAAAAAACTTGTCAGACCAGTTGACCGTCAGAAAGAGACAATTTTCGTCAAAAGTGAAAGGTCTTGTGTAAACCCCCTGAATTTTTAAATTATTAAATCTTGGATTTTTTTCAATTTTCTGAAATTTTCTGTGAATTTTCTGTAATTAAAATCAAGGCTTTTAATTAATAAATAATTTTTAATTGGCAATAAATAATATTAAAATATCATGAAAATAATATTTTTGGGTGTAAAATGGAAAATTTGACTTAGGGTAATTTTTCTGGATTTTTCTGGGCCTCAGACCTATTTTTAAATACCTAAAAACTAATTTTCTAATTAATTAATTATTTAACTAATTATTTATCTATTATTATTAATTAATTATTTTTATTTTATTTTTTTATTTTTCTGGCCCGCGGCCCGTTGGGCCGCGGCCTGGCCCGTAGCCCCAGCCCACCGTTCCTATCGGGTCGGGTCGGGTCAGCCAACCCGACCCGCCCGCAACACCCCGACCCGTTCTCCCTCAGCCCCCACGACCCGGCCGCCCGAAATCACCGCCGCCCCGGCCGGCCACGCGGCGCCCCGCTGCGCCACGACCCGCCACGCGCCCCCGCGAGCCCCGCGAGCTCCGCCACGTCGCCGCTTCATCCGGCCACCCCCCGCTCGCGTCCCCGCCTATAAAAAGCCCCCCGACCCCGGCCGTCTCCCCCATTCCCTAACCCTAGCCGCCCCTCGCCTCGCCGACGACGCTCCGTCGTCCCCCGCCGTGCCCCGACGCAGACCTCCCCTCTCCTCCGCTCCTCCTCCGGCGCCGCCGCCCGCAGCGACTCCAGCAACCGCAGCAGCAGCCGCAGCAGCCACCAGCCACCGCCGCCGCTGCCGTCGCCCCCGTGGACGCCGCGCCTCGCTCCGGCGACCAGTCCCCCGCCCTCGCCGACCGTCCAGCCGCCGTCCTCCGCCGTCCACGGCCGTTTCCCGACCAAACCCTAGCCCTAATCACTGTGCTGTGTCGGACACAGGACACAGTGTCCGACACGACTCGGACTCGATTTTGACCCTGTTTTCGGGTCCCCTTCAGGTGTGTGTAACTTTCGCCTCGTAGCTCCTTTTTCAATTCTGCAAATTGCGTTGTGAAGCCTGTATGACCCTCTCGGTGTCCGGACAAACTGTTCGGGACACCGCGTCCTGTGGTGATCGCACACCGCGATCCAAAAACAGAAAAACCAGACCCTGTTTCACCCCGGAACCGAGTACGTCCCGCCAAACGGGACGACTTGGTCGCGTGCGGTCTTCACAGATACGTGCGCAGCGTCGATACGGACGTATGAGATTTCGCGGAAGCTGATTCGGGTGTGCGTGCACACCGGAATCAACGCGTATCCGCGGACATCGCTCCGTATCCGCCTTTTCGGCAATTCACCATAACTTCTTGTACACTCGTCAGATCGAGACGAAACTTGCGCCATCGGACTCGTAGCGATACGCTGGTCCTGTGGGTCAAGTTTGGTTCGATTCTGAGAACGTTGACGAAATCGCGTGTCGCGGGCCCCACAGGCCCCGCTCGACAGGCGATTTTGTGTTCGGCTCATCGGAATTCAAATCTGGAAGTTCCGTTGGGTTCGTATCAGCGTTCCTGACCTGTTGACACTAAGTTTGGTGAATTTGGAGACCGTTGACCTGGACACGTTTTTCGGTGCAAAGTGGGCCCAACGGCGGACCCCGTTTTGACCCGAAACTGCCGTTTTTGCCCTTGTCTCCAAATTAGACCCAAGGACAGGCGTTTTTAGCTATTTGACATCTTCTGAGAGTGATGGTGATGTTTATTTCAGCTTTTGGACTCATCTCTGGAACTTTCCCTAGAACCAATTAATCGGATCCAAACAGGCAAGTACCTGCACTTCAAGTTAATCTTTATATTGTGATAATTAATTCCCTGCTCTACTAGTACCCTTGCTGATTACACGTAGTGTTAGAATACTGTATTTTCATGTCTTGAATATTGGATTTCATGTCTTGTTTTCGTATCGGGAGGGAGAATACTGAAAGGCATGTAGTTTACCCTGACCCGTGTCGTGAATAATAGCTGTTGGTACACGACTGTCCATCAGCCGGATCTCGATTATTCGTGAATAATAGCCGTCCATGGCGGCCGGTTTAACTTTATAGACCCCTACATGCCAACTAGGTATTCTAAAAACACAAGTTCACACACATAGTTTCTTGTCTAGTTATGGCTCTTGTTGATTGTTGTAGTTTCATTCCTGTCTCATTTATTTCCTGCTTTTCTCATATTCCTGTTTATAGCATTAACTATGAGATAATGATGTCCCTCTATGCAATTTTCTCAATATGATATTCAATACTTAATTGTCATAAATATTTAGTTTAATCTTGTTGTGCATTGTGTACTCTGCTCCTTTCCTGACTGGATCTGTTGTTTAGGCGATAATGAGGACTTTGCCCTACCTATTATGATCCCTATGGCGTAGCAGGTGACACAGTTGAGAAGCAGGTTCCCACTCAGGAGATTATCTCTGAGGAGTAGTAGCCAGTTAGCTAGTTTTCCCTTTTCAGCTCAGTAATCGGGTTTGTCCCCGATTTATCTTCTGTTCATGTATAAACTATGGATCTGTTATTACAATCTGTTTTATAAATCAGCATTCCTATTTCCTGTTAATTTCCTTGTCTATTTACTTTATTTGTGGATGAGATAGATAGTTATTGATCCCAGAAAATGACCTAGACAGCGTACTACCGCCGACTCTGCGGCGTAGGCTGGACGTGCCCACGCACTCGTGCCCGAATAACCGGGTGCGGGTCGTGACACGTTTTTGTGGTGGCCCATGCAGGTCCAAACGACTAAATTGTTCGGTTTCAACTTAGGGACCGAACAGGCCTGCAATAAGATTGAGGATTTTAGGAAAAGCTCATCCACTTGATTGAATCGTTCTTGATATTCATATCGGTTCCGAACCATTTTATTGACTTGCATCCTGCTTTGATTTCTGTGCGCCTCTTATTGGTTATTTTGAATGCAAAAAATGGACCCACCAGCCAGCAACGAGGCTCGCGCAGAAACACCACAAGCCGTCGTGGTTAACCAAGAAGACAATGTAATGCCAGTCGTCCAATCATCACAAGGCAGTCAAGCAAGTCAGCCTACTCCACCGATGCCTTCCTTCCCACTGGGACCGCCTATGGACGAACAACAGATGTTCCGCATGTTCTACGTAATGATGCAAGCATATCAGAAGGTTCAACAAGAAGCACAGCAAAACCAAGCGGAGAACTTCGTCGACAAAATTAGCTCGGAGTCACGGAAGCCAAGCAGTTCAAATGCAATTACCTTCGACGAGGACGTTCTTACTGCAGCGCGACCTGTGGAGTGTACCACAAGGACCGAGTCCAGCCGGAAGCGGCCGTATGCGTCAGCACAAGACCAAGCACAACAGGAAAGAGCTGCAAAACGACCACAGATGAATCCAACCCAAGGACAGAACAAACGAGTTCCCATTTGTGGTTTTTGTCGGAAACAAGGTCACATTTGGAAGGATTGCAGAATGAGGCTTGGTGTCTGTCTATATTGTGGATCAGCAGAACATCGGGTGAAGGACTGTGCCGCTACTCCAAGAACACGGACAAGCTTACGCGATGACCGTGGAGAACGTGCAGACTCTTAGAGTCACTAATGCGCGTAAGTGATTTCTTTTAGCTGCCCTTTCTAGTATTGTTTAGCCCGCGCCTATTGGTTCGTGACCTCAGCCCCAACCTAGTAATTTTGAACTTGCTAATAACCTGGTATGCTTTTATATTTAATAACTGTAGAGATTGTAGAGTTTTCTGTTATTTTGCTTGTTATGTGAATTTAAATTTTGTACCTCCTTTCATCATCATCTAGCGCACTTAATTTTGATGTACTTTGTTTATGCTGCTATTCTATAGCCTAGTTTTGCAAGCTTACTCTTTATCAGGCTTGTTCATGACACGTGTATTATTGGACGCGTACACTAATACAAGTGTCTGTTCAGAATCAGTGTATTACGGTCTGATCAACCTTGGTGCATTTTGATTCGCACTTCGCACGACTAACTTTACGTGGATTGAGATACGTAGTGATTAGTAGACAAACATACTTGACCTAGACATGCTGAGCATATCGTATCAGTTACATAACTAAACTAATACGAGCATGCGAATAAATGACTACCAGAATAGAACCTCAATCCATAACCGCCTGACAAATCCTACTAGAATTCTTTAAACGCCTTGATCCCCATACTTCCGTTCTATCACCCCACCCTTGAACTCTTTATTATTGATCTTCGCCTTCCCTTATTTCGGAAAGACGAAATCTCGTGCTGGTATAAGTTTGATACATAGATAGTGCTAGATATGCCACCTAGGCCGATTACATACTTGAGGACTAACATTTCGTAATTGAGGACATATCATCTGATCGGCGTTGAAATTTCGAGGATTGAATGACATGAGTAACCATATTAAGGAATATTTTCTTAAGGTATATAGCCTTTTGTGATAGATGGGTAAACTATAAGTTGGGTAGCAATGCATTTGTCAACTCGAGAGGAATGTCTTTTGGATTGTGACCGAGTAAGGTTAGATTGGAAGAAGCAAGCCATTCAATTTTGAAAATTTAGAGGAGTGACTAAGATGATTAATGAATTGATATCAATAGTTATATCTCAAGTACATGATTTAAATCTTGAAATAATGAAAGTAAAATCGTCAATTTGAATTTAGAGGATATAATTTAGACTTGAATATGGCGAACTACATTCAAATTATTTTAAATTTGATGATTTGATTAAGAATTATAAAAATTGATGGTTGGGACTACCTAGTTAGAATATTGAGGATGTGAATGTAATTTAAAAAGTTGGAACATACAAAGGGGAACATTAGACTCGAATCACTTCTAGAGGAATTTGTGATAATAGGAGGCAAAGTCATGCACAAATCTTAAAAATGTTATATGGACTTAATCTAAAACCTGCCTGTGGGTAATTTGAGGAAGTAAGAAGTAATAACCATAAGTTGAATTTCTGATTGGAACAGTAGTCACCTTAATCATGAAGTGATTACAGTGGACATGATTAGGATTTAAATCATCGCAAGGAGATTGCGATTGTTGTACGTGAAGGGTTTATAGATTATGGCTTAATTTTAAATTTCGAGGACGAAATTTTTGTAAGTTGGGTAGGTTGTAAACCCCCTGAATTTTTAAATTATTAAATCTTAGATTTTTTTCAATTTTCTGAAATTTTCTGTGAATTTTCTGTAATTAAAATTAAGGCTTTTAATTAATAAATAATTTTTAATTGGCAATAAATAATATTAAAATATCATGAAAATAATATTTTTGGGTGTAAAATGGAAAATTTGACTTAGGGTAATTTTTCTGGATTTTTCTGGGCCTCAGACCTATTTTTAAATACCTAAAAACTAATTTTCTAATTAATTAATTATTTAACTAATTATTTATCTATTATTATTAATTAATTATTTTTATTTTATTTTTTTATTTTTCTGGCCCGCGGCCCGTTGGGCCGCGGCCTGGCCCGTAGCCCCAGCCCACCGTTCCTATCGGGTCGGGTCGGGTCAGCCAACCCGACCCGCCCGCAACACCCCGACCCGTTCTCCCTCAGCCCCCACGACCCGGCCGCCCGAAATCACCGCCGCCCCGGCCGGCCACGCGGCGCCCCGCTGCGCCACGACCCGCCACGCGCCCCCGCGAGCCCCGCGAGCTCCGCCACGTCGCCGCTTCATCCGGCCACCCCCCGCTCGCGTCCCCGCCTATAAAAAGCCCCCCGACCCCGACCGTCTCCCCCATTCCCTAACCCTAGCCGCCCCTCGCCTCGCCGACGACGCTCCGTCGTCCCCCGCCGTGCCCCGACGCAGACCTCCCCTCTCCTCCGCTCCTCCTCCGGCGCCGCCGCCCGCAGCGACTCCAGCAACCGCAGCAGCAGCCGCAGCAGCCACCAGCCACCGCCGCCGCTGCCGTCGCCCCCGTGGACGCCGCGCCTCGCTCCGGCGACCAGTCCCCCGCCCTCGCCGACCGTCCAGCCGCCGTCCTCCGCCGTCCACGGCCGTTTCCCGACCAAACCCTAGCCCTAATCACTGTGCTGTGTCGGACACAGGACACAGTGTCCGACACGACTCGGACTCGATTTTGACCCTGTTTTCGGGTCCCCTTCAGGTGCGTGTAACTTTCGCCTCGTAGCTCCTTTTTCAATTCTGCAAATTGCGTTGTGAAGCCTGTATGACCCTCTCGGTGTCCGGACAAACTGTTCGGGACACCGCGTCCTGTGGTGATCGCACACCGCGATCCAAAAACAGGAAAACCAGACCCTGTTTCACCCCGGAACCGAGTACGTCCCGCCAAACGGGACGACTTGGTCGCGTGCGGTCTTCACAGATACGTGCGCAGCGTCGATACGGACGTGTGAGATTTCGCGGAAGCTGATTCGGGTGTGCGTGCACACCGGAATCAACGCGTATCCGCGGACATCGCTCCGTATCCGCCTTTTCGGCAATTCACCATAACTTCTTGTACACTCGTCAGATCGAGACGAAATTTGCGCCATCGGACTCGTAGCGATATGCTGGTCCTGTGGGTCAAGTTTGGTTCGATTCTGAGAACGTTGACGAAATCGCGTGTCGCGGGCCCCACAGGCCCCGCTCGACGGGCGATTTTGTGTTCGGCTCATCGGAATTCAAATCTGGAAGTTCCGTTGGGTTCGTATCAGCGTTCCTGACCTGTTGACACTAAGTTTGGTGAATTTGGAGACCGTTGACCTGGACACGTTTTTCGGTGCAAAGTGGGCCCAACGGCGGACCCCGTTTTGACCCGAAACTGCCGTTTTTGCCCTTGTCTCCAAATTAGACCCAAGGACAGGCGTTTTTAGCTATTTGACATCTTCTGAGAGTGATGGTGATATTTATTTCAGCTTTTGGACTCATCTCTGGAACTTCCCCTAGAACCAATTAATCGGATCCAAACAGGCAAGTACCTGCACTTCAAGTTAATCTTTATATTGTGATAATTAATTCCCTGCTCTACTAGTACCCTTGCTGATTACACGTAGTGTTAGAATACTGTATTTTCATGTCTTGAATATTGGATTTCATGTCTTGTTTTCGTGTCGGGAGGGAGAATACTGAAAGGCATGTAGTTTACCCTGACCCGTGTCGTGAATAATAGCTGTTGGTACACGACTGTCCATCAGCCGGATCTCGATTATTCGTGAATAATAGCCGTCCATGGCGGCCGGTTTAACTTTATAGACCCCTACATGCCAACTAGGTATTCTAAAAACACAAGTTCACACACATAGTTTCTTGTCTAGTTATGGCTCTTGTTGATTGTTGTAGTTTCATTCCTGTCTCATTTATTTCCTGCTTTTCTCATATTCCTGTTTATAGCATTAACTATGAGATAATGATGTCCCTCTATGCAATTTTCTCAATATGATATTCAATACTTAATTGTCATAAATATTTAGTTTAATCTTGTTGTGCATTGTGTACTCTGCTCCTTTCCTGACTGGATCTGTTGTTTAGGCGATGATGAGGACTTTGCCCTACCTATTATGATCCCTATGGCGTAGCAGGTGACACAGTTGAGAAGCAGGTTCCCACTCAGGAGATTATCTCTGAGGAGTAGTAGCCAGTTAGCTAGTTTTCCCTTTTCAGCTCAGTAATCGGGTTTGTCCCCGATTTATCTTCTGTTCATGTATAAACTATGGATCTGTTATTACAATCTGTTTTATAAATCAGCATTCCTATTTCCTGTTAATTTCCTTGTCTATTTACTTTATTTGTGGATGAGATAGATAGTTATTGATCCCAGAAAATGACCTAGACAGCGTACTACCGCCGACTCTGCGGCGTAGGCTGGACGTGCCCACGCACTCGTGCCCGAATAACCGGGTGCGGGTCGTGACATCTTGTACATTAATGTAAAATAGTATGGTGCACCTTAAATATGAATAAAAAAATTGGAGGGAAAGTCAAAATTTCTCTATTATTCAAACCAAGTACGAGAAGAAAAAACAAATAAATTTAAAAGAAAAGCAGTTGTTAAAAGCACACTCTAATAAGCTTTCAAAAGTTGTTCCAAAAATTTCAACTGACTTTTCAATTATAAATCTTTTTTTACAAGGATAGTTATCTAACAACTTTCAGAGATTACTTTTTAGGAAAATAAGTAAAAGCAACTCTAACATGCAATATAAAGTTAGGTTAACTTACAAAAAAGAAGAAGCAAAAACACTCATTGTTACCAAATATTTGGTGACATTTTTTTGTTGTTTTCACCAAATATTTGTTGACATTTTTAGGAGGAGGAGGAGGCGGTGGCAAAATAAGCGTTGGTTATGGTCCTTTCAGAGTGTCCAACATTCTTCTCTCTCTCCATATATTCTTTTCTGCTTCATTTCACTTTCTTTCCCTTTCTCCGTATCCATCTTTCATAGCACATCTGGAAATCATCTACAAATGTTCTCATATTCTAAAATCTTTCTAGCTGGTACTATTAAAGATTTTATTGTCGTGTAGAAGAAGTCTCTAGTGAAACTAAAACCCAAGCAAAAGACAAAATCTATGAAAAGTGAATATGTATGCACCTATGCTAATTGAAATTGCATAAACATAACCAAAGCCTCTAATATCGATTTCATAGAAATTTTATTTTGGTATCATAAGAACCATATGCAAATAAAATCGTAGCAAATTTTAATAGGAGTCTTGTGAGATTCATCTCACTGTATCAGTATTTATATGCGGATAAGGATTTATGTATCATATATTATATTTATCGATTTTCATAATTTTGGTATCTTGATCTAGGGTTATGGATTTTCGCGAGATGAGTTCGTGATTATTGATATCGTGTCATGGTGGCAGTTCTGGATTCATGTATTGATGGTTTTACTGGTAATAGGAATTTCTTTATTTCTTATGTATCGAGTATCGAGCGATTAGTATCTTACGATAATCTCGTTTTCGAGAAATAACTAATGACTGATGCAACTTAATGATTTCATGTGTTTGTGGCAACCGTATTGATTACGAGACTACCAGAGACTTGTAGAATATCCATTGACATTGTCATTGACTCGTACTAGGACCCGCCCATAGAACAAAATCCTAAAAAATTTGAAATATAAATTTGACAGTCAGACCGGTATACCATCGGTATATAGCTAGATTATCAATGACTTATCCCTTGGTTATTAGCCAATTCATTTCTTTGTCCAGTGGACACTTGGTTTTGCTTCAACAACTGTGATTGAATAGAGAAGGGCATGTATCCATGACTTGGCATATTCAAGGTCCAAGATTAAATCTCCTCTATATATATAACCCCTCTCATTTTCTCTCCTCGCTACTTTTTTCTCTCTCTCTTCACTTCCTTTCCATACTCTTGAGTTATAGCTTAGCTTGGAGCTTGGAGCTTGGTCTTGAGACCAAAGAGTATGATTTCTGAATCTTTTTGGTGGTGGAGTGGATGATAGGCTTTGAGCTTGACCTAGGCAAGTACATCTTGCCATCTCTTTAACAAATTAGATTTTCTTCATATTTTGAGTTTTTTATGATAAATGTTGCTTAGTTGTATCCAAAACATGATTCTTGACATGCTTACTTCTTTTACTTGGAATTTGTGAGAATTTTGGCCAAGATTTTTGTGGTGCCCCGTTTCCCCTATTTCGGGGAGCGCGGCTAAGATATACTTTCGGTATTGTTCGATCAGAATAGATTGAATCAAGATATTTTTCTCGTTATGGATTGGCTTCTTCGGAATCGATTTTCATATTCAGTGGACCGTGTCCAAAGAACGAACTAAGCGGCAGAGTCAAGAGGGACCTCTTTACTGCAAGTTTTCTTGCCTAGTTTTCGTTGTCGCATTGTTGCTTTCGTGCTTTCGAGTTGGTTTTTGAATTTGTATTTTTTTGAACGGTTTCGATGGATTTTATTGCTTTCGTTCGTTGAGCTGCAGTTTTGTTTCGAGCTTGAAAAGAGGAGAAGAGGTATTGATCGTCTATTTGTGGCAATGCAGGTGATCGTGCAGTAGGCGTCGCGCGAGCGGGGTCTTGAAGCACCTCTTTTCTTTTCTCTCTCCACCAACCTGTGAGTGGCGGTACTTCGATTAGTTGATCCTTCTTCCAAGTCTTCACACCTAAAATCTTGCCCTCTGATTGTTCCGATCAGACGATACCATAATAACTAAAAGATGTCAAGATAAATGAATAAACTTGGATTATTTTATGCTTGTCAATCAACTTGTGAACGATTACCTTTTTGCATGCTAGTTTACTTAGAATATTCGTTCATCGTATTTCAATTCTAGTTAGAACAATATGTCACCCTCACTTTTCCAACTAGGGATAGTTTGGTAATTTGGCATGGATATTTGATTTTTAGAAATATAATATTGAATATTATTGTGATGATTGTATTAATTATTTATTTATGTTGAGCTATAATTATTTGAGGCTAGTATTAGTTATTTAATTAAAGACTTGTGTTATTTAGTTTAGTTAGAGAGACTAGCCCAATATTTAGACTTGACACATATGGACCATTTGGACTTGTCATGACAATTAGTGAGCCCAACTTGGACCCAAGCCCATTAATCATCTCCACTAATTAATTAAGAAAATTTAATTTAATTATAATTAGTTAGAGACTTCCAAAAATTTTACCCTTAATTATTCCTCATAATTCACCATATAGTGGTAATTTGAACATTTAATTTTGCTTGGGGAAGGGAGAATAGGCCGACCACTATTAGAGGGGGGTTCTCCTCTCTCTCTCTCTCCTTATTTGTATTGCATTTTGCTTCCAAATTCTAGATCCCCAATAACCTATTTTTCCTTCATTAATTTTCTATAAAATTCACCACTAATTCCTTCTCAAATTCATCACTCTTGGAGCTTAGGAGCTTGGAGAAGCAAGGAGCACTATGAGGAGGAGCTTTGGAGCTAGAGATCGTATCTAGATCGTGTCCAATTATATTTTTATTAGAAATCCATCTCTTAATTGATAATTCTTGAATTTTTCTTTTATTATAGCTTATTAATCATGAATTTGATCATTATGAATGACCCTATGGCATATGACTACCTATAGGAACAAGTTCTAGGCTATTTGGCTATGTAGTGTGAGTTCTATGTAGAGTTTTGTGTACATGTTGGAGAAATTATGATTTTGACACATCAATTGAGTTTCATGAGACCATTTAGATCTAATTAGACTTAGATTAGAGTTATGAGACTAGGTACATGTCCACAAATGGATACGTGTAGGCCGTATCACGATATTTTGCGATACGGTGTGATACGGGACCCAATTTTGGATATTTTGCACAATTCTCTTCAATTTCTATTGTAGCAAGCTACATTGGTTATATATAGATGTTATATATGTGTAGGATTGATTAATTATGGAGAATTTGGGTTTTGGCCTTTCACTTGGACACGTATCATGAATATCACAAGTACACACTCTAAGTGTTTGATCTATTGACACTAGAATATATTTATATAGGTATATAATGTATACGTGATATATATATATATATATATATATATATATATATATATATATATATATATATATATATATATATATATATATATATATATATATATATATTATACTAATCATATATATACTAGTCTATACTATACTTATATATATCTATAATCCCTTGTGTGTTTGTCACCCTCACTTTTTCAACTAAGGATAGTTTGGTAATTTAGTATGAGTATTTTTATTTTTAGGATTATTATATTAAATATTGTGCATGTTGTAAATATTATTTATTTATTTTTAGATGTTAGTATTTAATTTTGGACTTGTGTTAGTGGACCTAACTAGTTTAGATTAGATCCATGGACCAACATTTAATTCTAGTTAGAATTGAGCCCAATAGTAAGCTCATTCATTAGGAGGATGAATTAATTAGTAAAACCAATTAGACTAGAATATTTTCTCCTTAATTATTTCTTCATGACAAGCCGTAAGAGATATTTTGGACAATTCATAGTAGCTTGGAGGAGAGGTAAGGGTCGGCCACCTATTGGAGTGGGGAGAGACTCTCTCTCTCCTTATTTTTTATTCCAAATATAGATCTAGAATTTTTTCTCTTCTAAATTTCTTCATTCCCACACCAATTCTTACTCAAACTTCTTCCCAATTCCTTCTCCATTATTTATTAGAGGTTATTAGAATAAGGATCTACAAGGAGAAAGTAAGGATCTATAAGGAGGAGCAAGGATCTACAAGTTGGAGGCTCTTGACACTCAATTTAGAAATTTTATTGGGAATCCATCTCCCAATAGGTATAATTTAGTTTTTTTCTCTAATTAGACTCTAAATCTATAATTTAATCATTAGGAACCCTCTCATGTACTAAGGCTACCCATAGGAATTGGAATTAGGTTCATAGGAGGCCTGTAGAGAAAGTTATGTGGTATTTTGTGTCAATTTTGGAAAAATTTCGAGATTGGCACATCTTGTGTTTGTCAATAGGTCAATTAGACCAAATTAACATGTGTTTGATGGTGTGTGACTAGTGTCGTGTCCATAATTGCATACGTGTAGGTCATATCCCGATAATTTTGCGATATGGATTGATTTGGTGATTTTCTTCAGACACGGGGGTTTGAGCATGACACATTTTGACACAGACACATAGTTGAGTATTTAACTCTTCGTATTATTCATAATTATAATTTTAGACTTGCTCGTATCCTTCGGGATATGTTTGGTAGTGTGGTGGAGCCGTATCGCAAGTGTATTATAGAATGAGTGTGATACGGGTGCGGTGCACTCCACGTATTTTTTTTCTTGCATTTCAATTCAATATAACTTGGTTAGAGCTATTAGAGTGATATAATTATAATTATTATATGATATATATGTATATGTGTAAGTATGTTTATGTTCTACATTTTATTTTGATGTATGGATGGCCATGGGAGAATGGGGAGTTCATATACATCACTAGCGTGGTTATTTGTATGTATATACTTAGTGATATATATATATATATATATATATATATATATATATATATATATATATATATGTGTGTGTGTGTGTGTGTGTGTGTGTGGATGAGTGTATATATGTATGTAAGTGTGTGAGTGTCGAGTGTCAGTGTATCAGTGAGAAGGGGGTCGGGTTGCTGGTATCAGCAAATGCACAGTGGCAGCAAGCAGCAATGCCAGCAGTGGAAGAAGCAGCAGAAGCAGGAAGCAAGAGCAGCAACTGCAGCTAGCAATGCATGTTGCAGTAGCAAGAGCAGTAACTGTAGCTAGCAATGCATGCTGCAGCAGCAAGAGCAGCAATTGCAAACAGTAAGAGCAGCAACTGAAGCTAGCAATGCATGTTGCAGCAGCAAGAGCAGCAACTGCAAACATCAAGAGCATCAACTTCAGCTAGCAATGTATGCTACAGCAGCAAGAGCAGTAACTACAAACAGCAAGAGCAGCAACTGCAGCAACAAGAGCACAGCAGCAAGCAGTGCTTAATAGTGAGTTGTCATGATAAGTTAGTTAGTTGTCTTGATAAGTTAGTTAGTTGTCTTGATAAGCTAGTAAGTTATATATATATATATATATATATATATATATATATATATATATATATATATATATATATATGTAGATAAGCACTAGTTAGCATTGGTTAGTATTATTTCTAGATTACCTTGTGTGATACCAAGGTAATGAGAGTTGAGATATCTTGGGTACGGGTGTCATGCCTCAGTCCCAAAATACCGAGGGACTAAACATGTGGCAATAGCCAACAACACACACCAAAGAGCAAACCCAATTTAATAGATCCATTAGGGTGTACTTAAGCTATAAAACAAGAATAAAGGTCTATGATACAAGTCACGGTCTAATTCTAATTCTAATCTCATCTACAGAAGATAAACATAACTCAAATATCAACTAATCAAAGAGATATATAATTCAACAACAAGTCTCAACAAAATATCTCGGGGAACAACCCGATAATGAGTTTAATACATTAATCCATGAGACATGAAATAGAGTATCAAAAACAGAAATGACTGAGTAATAAAATACTCAGGAAAAGTCTTCTGGCATCACCTCGTCCTCTGGTATTGGTACTGCTCTTGTCCCGTATACCTCGGAGTAGATCTTCTCTGCTAAATCTGGAGACATAATTCGGATCCAGGTCCTCAGGGGACATAGCAAGGTAAAACCTTAACTAAAGCCAAATAAATGCAATATATAAAAATGTATCAATAGGGCAAACTAAGTAATCAACTACGTGATATGCAAGTGAGAGCATTAATCATACTCAGGCTGAAACTATTATATATCTCGAAGGGCCAGTGCATGTGCCCAAGCTCTGGTCAGAGTCTAAGGCACCTCCAAAAAACTATATATAATATAATCAGCCTTTAATATGGTAATACTCTTCCCACCCAATGTAATCAAACGTCTCATGTCCATGACGTCTCATGTCCATAACAGGCAAGATTATGACCTCTAACTAATACAGCGAGTCATAATGATAGATATGCATATGTAAGATCTATGTCACGAATCCTGTAATCCTATACAGAATCACTATGAATAACTATTACGACCCGCATGAGCCCTGGGTACGTCCAGCCTACGCCGCAGAATCGGCGGTAGAACGCTGTAAATGTTCGTTCTAGGTCATAATCTATCTCACAAAAACCTGTCAATATCCTCTCCAAAAGGAGGGCAACCACGCAATATATATAAGCTCTCAATCACAATAACTAGGGGAAGAGTAAAAGCACGATATGATATTACAAAAAAACAAAGAAACATAGGGCAAGACAATATCCAAAATACAGTCCAAGTCTATAGTCTACAATATCTCATAGCAGCAAAAGAATAAGTACAATCATCCAAAATAGCAACTGGAAACAACCCAGAAAAACCCACCTAGCTAACTAGGGCACTAACGGCGTCTCCTCGACGGGCTTCTCCTCAGTCTCGGGGTCGTAACACTCCTCGACACCCGGCCCGTAGAAAGTCGAGCAAAAATTCTCAGGATCCTCTGAAAAAAATATGCCCAGTCAGGACTGGAGCGAAGTACATAACTCTGAAAGCAACTCCAAATACATGATAAGGTGTATATGACTAGCAATAGAAAAGTATACAAGATGCACAGGAAAATAAATACATGTTGGAGCAGAATAAGTAGCTACAAAGTAAACTGAAGAATAATACAAGTAGAGAAGTAACTGCATGTGAGAAAACATGAATACTAGCTAAGTGCCTTGAGCCCAAGTTCGTTATGTGATCAGCTTAGGTTGCACATGAATAAACTATGATAACTCCGTTATGCGTGAGTTGCATAACCGACATATACATGAATACTGTTTGGCTTTGATCACATAACCAACTCCTACTCTCCTCCCCCACTAATACTCTTGGATCAAACCACGACACGCTACGTACATGATAAATAGCTCATGCATATGAAGGCAAGAGCACAAGAAGCACATGATAGCACATGAGAATCAATACCCGAAGCACATGATGAAATACACGTGATAGAGTACCCGCTGAACACGGTAAGGGGGATAACATCTCATGACGGGATCCACTAGTGCCAGCTCGTGTAACAATGTGTCAGAATCAAGTATTACAGTTCTAGAACAGGTGATATAAACGCTATCATGAAATAAAAACTATCAGAGGTAGGTACTCGCCTGACGTCCTAAGCAACTGATGAGGATCAAGATCCGAACCGGTGTCGCAAGAACCTATTATGAAAAACAAGATTAAACAGGATTCTAAGGAGTTAAACTGATATAAAATAATTAAAAATAGGCTTCTAGGGTTATTCTAGGTCGAACGGGTCAAACCGGTAAAATTTGGGTCAAAAAGTCAACCCAGGGTCCAAAAAGTCAACTCTAGGTCAAAACTAGGTCAAATGTTGACTTTTATGGTCAACGAGGGCAATTGTGGTCAACACTAGGTCAAACTAGGGTGCTCCTAAAATTTTAGGTCAAAACTAGCTCATTAAGCTAGTAAACCCTCAAACTCGCCTCATCGAGATACCGGGATACCCTCGGTATCCGATACCTCGATCTAGGCTACGCACCCCGCCTAAACCCGCTAAAACATATGCTAGCACGCGTAAATATATACACATATACATAAAAACCTATCTCTAAACTCAAACCTAGGCAATTGCTCAAAAATCCCGCTCGAAACTCAATACCTTGGATATCTCAAGGTATTGAGATACCTTGATATCTCAAGGTATTGAGATATCTCCCAATACCCCCTCTAACTATCCCGCTAGTTAGCTATTTATGCATATAGATATATACCTAGTTAATAATCTAGGCTAGAATATATATATATATATATATATATATATATATATATATATATATATGTATACCTATTCACACATACACACATATACCCATATATATACCCAAACTCAATATGTATATATATCTATATCTAGTATTTATACCTCTATCTAGCTATAACATATATCTAGCTAGCTATATGCATATATATCTATACACATAGATATATTTATCTAACTACCTATCTATCTATCTATCTATCTATCTATCTATCTATCTATCTATCTATCTAATATCTATCTATCTAACTATCTATTTATATATCAACCTATCAATCTAACTATCTATTTATTAACCTATCCCTCACTCTCACCCCTCGCTACCTGCCTCGCCTAGCTGCTGCTGCGGTGAATGCTGCTCACGCTGCTGTTGCTAGTGCTGCTGCTGCTTATACTGCTGCTACTGCTGTTGCTGCTGTGTGCACAGCAGCGCACTGTGCACTGCACTCCCCCCTCGCCTCGTTGCACCTTCGCACCACACACACACAAACACGCACACATATATCTATATATATATCAACACACACATATATACATATATATATATACAACTATATATATATATATATACACACACACACTAATACATATATACTTACACACACATATACACTTATGTATATAAGTACACACACACACACACATACATATACACGCACATATCTATATATATACATAAACACACTTATCTATATACACACACACACACACACACACACACACACACACACACACACACACACATATATATATATATATATATATATATATATATATATATATAATATATACACACACACACACACACACACACACACACACACACATATATATATATATATATATATATATATATATATATATATATATATATATATATATATATATATATATATATATATATATATATATTATATATATATACATACACACACACACACACACACACACACACACACACACACATATATATATATATATATATATATATATATATATATATATATATATATATATATATATATATATATATATACATACACACACACACACACACACACACACACACACACACACACACACACACACACATATATATATATATATATATATACATACACACACACACACACACACACACACACACATATATATATATATATATATATACATACACACACACACACACACACACACACACACACACTCATACATATACATATACATATATATATACACAAACACTCACACTAATACACATATACACCTACAAAAATATATGTATATACACACATATATATATAAAATATATGTATATACACACATATATATATAAACACATATCTATAAATATATATATATAGAGAGAGAGACACACATACATATATATATAATCATATATACATATATATATACTCTAACACTCAACACACACAACACACAACACAACACTCACAATACTCACCAACACGCACGCAACCACCCCCTACACGCACAAACACATAAATATATATAAAATATAATCTGAGAACTCTAGCACACACTTTCCAAAGCTAACCCAACGCGCGCACAAGTCCGAAACTAAGAAACCAAGTCGAAATGGCCGTTCGGTCATTTCGATGAATACATGGTGTGCGGTTCGGAAAACCTTCTGAAACGCACACCAAACCAACTCAGAATCGGCCCAAAATTTATCCACGGGTTCTAAACGATGTCTAGATCCTAAAAAAATACTAACTCATCAATTCTAGGCCTGTGGCAAAAATGTGCACGTACATAGAACCAACGACAACGAAAACCTCAAAAATGCTCGAAACGCCCGTTTCTCCGCGATACGACTTCACGTGTCCGAACGGAGACACGCACTAACACTCAAGACACCCGACAACATCTACCTAGGTCCGTCTAACCTAGGGCATCACCCAAAATTGGGCCAATCTCGGATTTTATCCAAAATTGACACAAAATCTAGTGTCAAAGTCTCCAAACACAACCAAACTAGTTCCAACTTCCTCCCACTGGTAGGCTTAGGATCTAGAAAGGTTCTAAACTACTAATTACACTATATTAGAGTAATTAATAAGGGCAAAGTTAGAGTTTACCTCTTGGAAGTTGGAATCCCAAGGCCAAAGTCTTCAATTCACTTGAAATCACCTCCCTCAAGCTCCAAGCCTCCAAATCTAGCCTCCACACTAAGTCTAGGCTCTAAACACCTAGGTTGGGAAAGAATATAGGGTTAGGATTCACACAAAAGTAAGAAAGGAAGAAGAAAGAGAAGGAAATGAGATTACTTACTTGAAGTAGAAAATTGGAAGAAGAAAGGAAGAAGAAGGAGTGGAGAAAGAAGAAGAAGAAGAAGAAGAAGAAGAAGAAGAAGTGATGAAGAAATGGGGGGGCTGTATGTTCGGCTGGGAATGGGGGCTGTGGTCGGGTCTCATACATGAATAAAGGGGTTACAAAAGCCAAAAGACCAAAATGCCCTCCCTAACTTGGGTTTTGGGTTTGGGGTTACAAAAGCACTCAAACTAACTCTCAATCTCTCCAACTAACCTATTAAAAATATAATAAATATTCTAAACCCAAAAATAGGTCTCACAAGGGTGTGGGTTGGGTCAAACATTGGTCCACTAGGGTCTGAAATGGGTCCAGACTAGCCAAAACCCTAAAACAATCAATAAAAAATAATACAATCACCAATTAAATATAAATATAATTATTTAAAAATAATACACAATTTATCAAATTAAAAAAAACCCTATTTCTAGAATTGGGTAGTGACAATAACTCAAGAAGATTATGTCTCATAAATAGTGTCAAGTGTCCTAAGGTATGATGTACTTGATAATGCAAGCACGAAAATATATAGGATCGCGATATCAACTCTCTAGGTAACGTTACACGACTCTGCGTACGGCGTCGACACCCAAATCTTATTCGGACGCTAAGCAACATCATACGGTCCTAGGTTAAGTAGATACATCATAAACATAAATCAAGAATTATATAAAGCAAGTACTGCAAGATTGGCAAGGTACACTTGCATGGTGCTTGGATTCCAACAGTTGCTCCGGTATCCGTGAGATCTTCAAGTACTCCTTCGGTTGCTGAAATAAATATTACTATCACTCTCAGAAGATAAAAAATAGCTAGGATTGCCTATCCAAAAGTCTAATTTGGACACAGGGGTAAATTGACGGTTTTTGGTCAAAGCGGGGTCCACATTGGCCCACTTCGCACCAAAAAATGTGCCAAAGACAAAGTCCTCCAAATTCGTCAAACTTAGTTTCTACAAGTCCAGAACGACGATACAAATCCAACGGAATGTCCAGAACTGGATTCTGATGAGCCGATCACAAAATTTTTCGTCAAGTGGAGCCGTGAGGCCCACGATACGGGATTTTATCAACGTTCTCAGAATCAAACCAAACTTGGATCACAGGACCAGAAAAATGCTACGAATCGATGGCTCAAGTTTCGTTGCGAAATGACAAGCACACACGAAATTACAACGAGTTTCAGAACAGGCCAGATATAGGACGATTTTGACGGATATGCGTTGATTCTGATGTGCACGCACATCCAAATCAACTTTTATGAAATTTCATACGTCCGTATTAACAATGCACCTTTCGGTGAAATTCACACATGACAAAGTCGCCTCGTTTAGGGGGATGCACCCAGTTTCGAGAAAATTCGGGTGTTAAAAATCAAGATTTTGGTCGATTTCATCCGCCAATAAAATACAATCTACAGCACAATAAAATAAACTAATTACAGAGTTTAAAACTCGATTATATTATCTAATTTACTATTCAGGTAAATTTTAGAATTATTTAACAGGTTGCACGTAAAATGGTCGTGAACTTGTGAGTTCGAAACAGTTTCTGAATTTCAGAAATAGGGGTAAATTTTTCTGTTTTTGCGTCGCGATTTACGATCGGCACATGACACGATACCCCAATCTAATTGCACTGGTTCGAGGGGGTCACGTAGCAAAGATGTCACAATAGTCGTTCGAAAAATAACGCGGTGAGGAGAGAGAAAGGCTCACCGGAACAGGAGGCCGGAACGTCTGAAATTCGCGTACGCGTGGTGGCGCGATGGTGCTCGGCCGATCGACGGTGGCGCTGCGGCTGCTGTGCTCGGTGTTGGAGGCGACAGAGATCAACGGAGGAGTTGCCGGAGTCACCGTAGGGAGCTCGGGATGGCCGTCCGTGGGTCGAGGTTGGTTGGCGGCCTGGAGTGGCGGAGAGGGGGCTAGGGGTTTGACGGAGGATGGTGGCAGTGGTCGTCGGGGATAACGGAGGCGGTGGTGGTAGCTGATGATCGGGTGGGGGATTCGTCGGGTTTTATAGGGGAAGGCTGCAACGGGTAAGGGAGGTGGAAGGTCGGGCGTTAGGGACACGAGCGGTCGATCGGAATCGACGGGTCGGCGGTTACGAAAAGTCAGAGGGATTTTCTCAGCGATTACTGTATATTAGTGGGTCGGGTAGGCGAGTTCGGGTCGGGTATGGTCTGGTCCGGATCCGAATCCGCTAGGGTTTGGATTGGTTTATTTAGTCTTGGTTTGGTTCGGTTCATGATAGGTTTAAACCGGTTCAGGATAGTTTATTTTAAAACTATGCTTTTAGGTCTTTAAAAATAGTTTTTGTGTCCAATAAATTCCAGAAAAATTATACTATGACTAATTATTTATTTTACACTCAAAATATTTTTTTATAATATTTTAATATTTAATTTAATTTACAAAAATAATAATCCTTTGAAGAACATTAATTAATTATTTAAAAATCATAAAAAATACTAAAAATCATATTTTAATTTCTGAAAAATTTGGGTGTTTACAATCTACCCTCCTTAAAAGAATTGTGTCCTCGCAATTAAAAAAATAAAATATAACCGGTCAGAAGAGATGATACGGTTGCTAGCACGACACAAGGGAATAAGAATCATGAATAAGCTGAATCGAGAGAAAGTGTGAGGGTTAAGCAGAATACGTAGGGAAGAAATAAAAATATTTTTCTAAGCAATGAGAGATATATAATTCAAGAGTAAAGGAATCTGGATAGAGCAAGGAAATCTACATCTTAGGAAAACTTGGGTATCAAGTACTAACAAGTTCAAAATACTAGGTTTGGGCTAGGAAATAGAATTAACAGGCACGTACTAAAGCATCACTAGGAATAGATAGCTACGATAAAACTTAAAACTTACGCGTATTTGCTACTCCACGAGTCTGTGCGTCATCCATTATCATGGCAAAAACTTGTTCGCGTCCTTATGGTGGTGTCCTCTACTGTTGTTGGGCCTGTTGGAAGAGTGCTGCTCGTGGTGCCAAGGGTGGCCTTGGCTGATATCCTCCTAGTGCTGGTAAAGCTTGTCGGTTTACCATTGGTGCTCCTTCTCAATGCTCAGGGAAATCCTTTACCGAATGAAGACAGGATCCGCATGTTAAACATAATCCCAATATGCGTCGGCATTTCTTAGCGAGATGACATGCTTTGCCACAGTAGTGACAAGTAGGAAGGACTATTACTAGTGGTATAGATGCTCTCTATGATGGATTCATCTGTGGTCGCTTTGCAGACTCCTCTTATGATGCTCTGGTTGGTGCTGATATGAACAGCCATTTTAGGCTAGACTCTCTCCTGGTGACACACTCCATGCGTCGAGCTGCAGCAAGGACGTCCGAGTAAGAAGTAGGTGTAACAGAGCCAATCTGTCTCTGTAGTTCAAAGTTAAGTCTGTCGAAGAACTTCTTCTGCCTTCTTCTCTTTTGTCGGGATCATAGTAGGGAAAAGTGACTCAAACAGATAAATTTCGCATTGTACTCTTTCACTGTCATATTATCTTGAGTGAGGCGATTGAACTTGTCCCGAAGTTCCGATCGAGTAATAGATGGAATATGTATCTCCTGAAAGAGTCTAGAGAACTCCTTCCAACTGACTCGGTCTGGTCTGAGCTGTATCTCCTCAGATAGCCACCAGTGATATGCATTGCCCGTCAACTACATCCGGACGGCAGTCATCCAACGTTCCCTTGGAAGCTCAGCTCCTTCTAATTGATGTTGAGTGTTTGTGAGCCACTCATGAACTTCAGTGGGCTCCTCCTTACCAGAAAAGGTACGGGGCTTCAGCTGGTGAAAATCGATGATAGATCTAGTTGATAGTCGTCTGGCTGATGGGTTTGCCTGCTCCAGTGCGGTCATTATACTGTTTCTTAAATTCTCTCCCTCGTGACGCTGAGCCTCTTGTTGAATCTGTTGTTGGGCTTGTATCATTGCGTAGATTATTTGAAATATTTGCTGCCCGTTCATAGCCTGTCCTTATGGAAATACGGGCATTGGTGGTGTGAACTGTGGCGGAGGTAGAATATCGTCTCGCCAAAATCTTGAGGTATGCTGACCTGCTTGATTGCTTTGTTGTGTTGTTTGACCTCCACCCACTGGTGTCATTTCTTCTTCGTGGGTAACCACAATACCTTGTGGTGTTCCTGCAGGAGACTTATCGTTTGCTGGTGGATCCATTACTCTGCATCCAAAATAAACTATAAGAGGCGCACGGAGGAATCAAGGTAGGATGCAAGTCAAGAAATTAATTCGAATCCGATATAGAGATCAAGAACGATTCAATTAAGTGGATGAGATTCTATAACTTATCATATCCTTATCGCAGGCTTGCTCGGTTCCTTAGTTAAAACCAAAATAATTTAGTCGATGACCATAGTCGAGGACCTCAGTTGATGACCTTAATCGTAGACCTGTATGGGCCACCAAAAAAATGATCTCACGCCCTAGTCCCAAAATACCGAGGGACTAGACACGTGGCAATGGACAGCAACACACACCAATGAGCAAACCTAATTTAATTGACCCATTAGGGTGTACTTAAGCTGTAAAACAACAATAAAGGTCTACGATATAAGTCACAGTCTAATTCTAATTCTAATCTCATCTACAGAAGATAAACATAACTCAAATATCAACTAATCAAAGAGATATATAATTCAACAACAAGTCTCAATAAAATATCTCAGAGAACAACCCGATAATGAGTTTAATACATAAATCCATGAGACATGAAATATAGTATCAAGAACAGAAATGACTGAGTAATAAAATACTCAGGAGAAGTCTTCTGGCATCACCTCGTCCTCTGGTATTGGTACTGCTCATGTCCCATATACCTCGGGGTAGATCTCCTCTGCTAAACCTGGGGTCCAGGTCCTCAGGGGACATAGCAAGATACAAGAATAACTCAAGCCAAATAAATACAGTGTATAAAAATGTATCAATAGGGCAAACTAAGTAATCAACTACATGATATGCAAGTGAGAGCATTAATCATACTCAGGCTAAAACTATTATATATCTCGAAGGGCCAATACATGTGCCTAAGCTCTGGTCAGAGTCTAAGGCACCTCCAGAAAACTATATATAATATAATCAGCCTTTAATATGGTAATACTCTTCCCACCCAATGTAATGACACGTCACATGTCCACGATATCTCATGTCCATAACACGCAAGATTATGACCTCTAACTAATGCAGCGAGTCATAATGATAGATATGTATATGTAAGATCTATGTCATGAATCTTGTAATCATATACAGAATCACCATAAATAACTCAGGAAGATTCTGTCTCATGAATAGTATCAAGTGTCCTAAGGTATGATGTACTTGATAATGCAAACACGAAAATATATAGGATCGCGATATCAACTCTCTAGGTGACGTTACACGACTCAGCGTACGGCGTCGACACCCAAATTTTATTCGGACGCTAAGCAATATCACACGGTCCTAGGTTAAGTAGATACATCATAAACATAAATCAAGAATTATATAAAGCAAGTACTGCAAGATTGGCAATGTACACTTGCCTGGTGCTTGGATTCCAACAATTGCTCCGGTATCCGTGGGATCTTTAAGTACTCATTCGGTTGCTGAAATAAATATTACCATCACTCTCAGAAGATAGGAAATAGCTAGAATTGCCTACCCAAAAGTCAAATTTGGACACAGGGGCAAATTGACAATTTTTGGTCAAAGCGGAATCCATATGTGGCCCACTACGCACCGAAAAATATACGAAAGATAAAGTCCTCCAAATTTGTTAAACTTAGTGTCATGCCCCAGTCCCAAAATATCGAGGGACTGGACACGTGATAATGGCCAGCAGCACATACCGATGGACAAACCCAATTTAATGGATCCATCGGGGCGTACTTAAGCTGTAATACAATAATCAGGTCTACTAATCTCATCCACAGATATGAATACAATAATATTAGAATTAATAAGCAAGATCAATCACAATAAAACCTAATCTCGAGAAATAACCCGATAATGAGTCTGATACATCTGTCAAGATACAAGAATAAAGATAACCACAACAAATACTGAGTATAGAAACAGTATATACTCAGAAGATGCCCATAGAGATCACTCGTCTACTGGATCTGGTACTGCTCCTGTTCCTGCTTCTGCTCCTGCTAATGCTCCTGTACTGTATACCTCGGAGTGGATCTCCTCTGCTAATCCTGGGGACATAATCCGAATCCAGGTCCTCAGGGGACATAGCAAGGTACAAAATAAATTATGCCAAAATAAATGTAGTGCATAAATAAATGAAATAATAGGGTAAACTATATAACCAGCTTAGTGATATGCAAGTTGAGAGCATCACTAGAACTCAGGCTGAAACCACTACAAGCTCTGTGTCTGGGAGCCGGTAGCGGTGATATCACGTAATGGGCCAAGCTCGGATTTAGAGTCTTGAGCACCGCATTAATAAGGGTTATATATATATAATCAGCCTGTAGCATGTGTGTCTCTCCCCACCCCAATATAATCACACGTCTCATGTCCATGACACGTAAGATCAAAACTAATGCAGCAAGTCATAATAAGATCTAAGCATATAAAGAATATGTCATGCAACCTGTATCCTATACAGAATCACCATGAATATTTCAGGAAGATTATATCTCATAAACAGTGTCAGGTGTCCTGGGTTATGATGTACTTGATAAGACAAGTACGAGATGTATAGGGTCTCGGTATCCATGTCTAGGTGACGTTATACAACTCCGCGTACGAGGTTGGCACCCGACTATTAATCAGACGCTAAGTAAAGTCATACCGTCCTAGGTTAAGCATGTACAACAATATATAAATAAGTCAAGGAAATAAGTAACATAACTGCAATGTTGGCAAGGTACACTTGCCTGGAGTTCTGACTCCAACTGTAGCTCTGGTCTAAGTGAGATTTGCAGGTACTCCTCCGGTTGCTAAAATAAACATCACCATCAGATTCAAAAAATATCAAATAGCTAAAAATGCCTATCCTTGAGTCCAATTTGGACACAAGGGTAAAAATTACAGTTTTTGGTCAAAGCGGGGTCCACATGTGAGCCGCTTTGCACCAAAAAATGTGTCAGAACCAATGGTCTCCAAATTCGTCAAACTTAGTGTCAATAAGTCCAGAACGATGATATGAACCCAATAAAACTTCCAAAACTGGATTTCGATGAGCCGATCACAAAATTGATGGTCAAGTAGAGCCGCGGGGCCCACGATACACAATTTTGTCAACGTTCTCAGAATTAAACCAAACTTGGGTCACAGGACCAGCGTATTGCTATGAGTCCGATGACGTAAGTTTTGTTTTGATCTGACGTGTGTATACAAAGTTACAACAAGTTCTAGAACCAACGGATACGGGGCGTTGTCGGCGGATATGCGTTGATTCCGGTGTGCACGCACATCCAAATCAACTTTTGCGAAATCTCGCATGTCCGTATCAACGGCGCGCACCTTTCGGTGAAGACCGTACGTGACCAAGTCTTCCCATTTGGTGGGGTGCACTCAGTTTCGGGGGAAAATGAGGTTAATTTTCCTATTTTTTGATCGCGGTTTGCGATCGCCACAGGACGCGACACACCGAGCGGGTTGCACGGATATCGTAAGGGTTATGCAGTCTACACGTCATAATAGATAGAACCAAAAAAGGGGCAGTGAGGAGAGAGAAAAAACTACCTGAATAGGGCTTCGCAGAACTGGGTTTTTTCGTGTCCGCGAGAAGATGCGACACGACACTGTGATGTGTCCGGGTTACTGTAGCTAGGGTTAGGGTTCGATCGCCGAAGATGGCTGGAGCTAAGGGAGGCGGAGGTGGCTTGGCTGAGGCGCTGTCGGAGGCGGCGGAGGCGAAGCTGTCCGGCGCCGGTGGCGAGCACGACGGCTGCTCAGGTGGGGGCTGGACAGTGGCTGAGAGGCGAGGATATGGTGGTGGCTGGGGCTTGCTGAGGTGCTGCAGGGCGAGTCTTGGGCGAAGGAGACGGAGGGGTCGGGGAAGATCGTCGGAGGCTGCGGTGGCTAGGTCGTCATGGAGGAGGCGGTGGAGCGGAGCTGGGTTGAGGGCGGAGAACAGGGCTTTATAGGGAGAAGAGGGAGGCGGGGTGGCTAGGGCTCTGTCGGGTCGTCAGCTGCGAGGTCGAGTCAGGGCGATCGGTGCTAGGGCATGGAAGATGGCGGGGCTGGGGCAATGACAGCGGGGGCTCGTCGGTCGAGGGGGTTAGGGTTCAGGCGGCGGCTATGGTCGTCGACACTGCTGGGACGAGAGAGAGGCGGAGGAGATGGAGGCGCTACGATGAGACGACGGTGGGTGGTGGTGGAGCTAGGGTTCAGGCAGGGATGGTCGAGGCGGATTAAATAGGGGTCGCTGAAACAGTAAAGGGTTTCGGATTAGGGTTTCGATCGGGTTAACGGGTCCGGGTCGGGTTCAATTCGGATCCGACTCGACCCGTTAAGAGTTTGGGTTTGGTCCGGTTTGGTTTAGCACGGTTCGGGTTGGTTTGGTTCAACTGAACCGGGTTTAATTTAGGGTTTATTTTGGTTTATTATAAACTTGGTTTTTAGGGCTTTAAAAATATTTTTGGGGTCCAATAAATTCTCGAAAAATTACCCTATGTCTAGTTTTTTATTTTACACCTAAAAATATTATTTTCATAATATTTTATTATTAATTAACATCATTTAAAATTTATTCAAATTCAAAATACCTTAGTTTAAATCCCAGAAATTCTAGGAAAATTATAAAAAATAATTTTAAAAATCCAAAAAAATTAAGGGGTTTACAATCTACCCCCTTTAAGAGGATTGCGTCCTCGCAATCAAAGAATAACCGATCAACAGAGATAACACGGTTGTAAACCTTATTCGAAGCACATCACGATTAAGAAGAGTCAAGGTTGAGGGTTTAAAAATACATAGAGAAAATTATTTTCCTAAGCAATAAAAGTTATGCAATTTCCCGGATGAAGAAAATCTAGAAGACTACAGTTTAAAAAAACTAGGTTATCACTTATAAAAATATATTAGGTTATCAATTATTAGCAAGTTCAAAATTACTAGGTCAAGGTTAAGGTCACGAACCAACATGCACGAACTAAAGCAATACTAGAAACGGATAACTATGAAAAACTTACGCACATTAGCTACTCCATGAATCTGCACGTCTTCCAAGGTCATCGCCAGAGCTTGTTCGCGTCCTTGCAGACAATTCCTCTGCTGTTGTTGAGCCTGCTGGAAGAATGCTGCTTGTGGTGCCAAGGGTGGCCTCGGCTGATACCCTCCTGGAGCTGGTGGTAGGACTCCTTCAACTCCCGTTTGTGGTGCTCCTAATGCTGGATAAATAGGCCTTGGTGCTGGTAATACTTGTTGGTTTAATATTAGTGCTCCCTTTCGATGCTGAGGACAATCCTTGGCTAAGTGTTGGTTGGACGTGCAAATTAAGCATAATCCTAATTTACGTCTGCACTCGTTCTCAATGTGGCCTCTCTTGCGACAATATTGACAGATAGGCATTACTTGCGGAGATGCTTCCGATGGCTGGTGCATGTGAGACTTCTTTGCAATTTCTTCCTGTGGTGCTCCGGCTGGTGCTGATGTGGCTGGTTGATGAATCATCAATACTTTCTCTCGACGTTCAGGGCAATCCCTTACCGAATATTTTTTGGATCCGTAAGATAAACATAGTCCTAGTCTGAGTCAGCATTCTTTAGCGAGATGGCCTACCTTGCCACAGTAGTGACAAGTAGGAAGGACTAGTGCAAGTGGTGTAGATGCTCTCTGCGGTGGATTCATCTGTGGTCGCTTTGCAACTCTTTCTTGTTGTGCTTGGTCTGGTGCTGATGTATATGGCCACTTCTGGCTGGACTCTATTCTTGTGATGCACTCCATGGGTCGTACTGCAGCAAGAACGTCCGCGTCTAAGGTAGTTGCAACGAAGCTGATTAACTTTTGTAGCTCAGAGCTAAATCTGTCGATGAACTTCTTCGCTTAGTTTTGCTGAGCTTCTTGATGAACCTTCTGATGGGCTTGCATCATCGCATAGAATATTTGAAATATTTGTTGTTCGTTCATAGCCTGCCCTTGTGGAACGGTAGGCATCGGTGGAGCAAACTGCGTCGATGGTGGAACGTCATCTTGCTGGATTCTCGTGGCATGCTGACTTGCTTGACTGCGTTGTTGTGATGATTGATCTTCACCAACTGGTGTCACTTCATCTTCATGGGTAACCACAACACCTTGTGGTGTTCCTGAATGAGTCTCGTCGCTGGCTTGTGGATCCATAATTTTGCAAAAAAATAAACTATAAGAGGCGCACAGGAATCAAGGCAGGATGCAAGTCAAGAAATAAATTCGAGTCTGATATAGATATCAAGAACGTTTCAAGCAAGTGGATGAGATCCTAAAAACTTATCCTATTCTTATTACAGGCTTGCTCGGTCCATAAGTTAAAACCGAAGCAATTTTAGTCGTTGACCTGCACGGACCACCACAAAAACTATGTCACACCCGAGTCCCAAAATATCGAGGGACTGGCCACGTGGCAAGGCCAACAGCACACACCGATGGACAAACCCAATTTAATGGATCCATCGGGACGTACTTAAGCTGTAATACAACAATCAGGTCTACTAATCTCATCCATAGATATGAATACAACAATATCAGAATTAATAAGCAAGATTAATCACAATAAAACCTAATCTCTGGAAATAATCCGATAATGAGTCTGATACATCTGTTAAGATACAAGAATAAAGATAACCACAGCAAATACTGAGTATGAAAATAGTATATACTCAGAAGATACCCGCAGAGATCACTCGTCTACTGGATCTGGTACTGCTCCAGTGTATGCTCATGTTCCTGCTTCTGCTCCTGCTAATGCTCCTGTACTGTATACCTCGGGGTGGATCTCCTCTGCTAATTCTGGGGACATAATCCGGATCCAGGTCCTCAGGGGACATAACAAGGTACAAAATAACTCATGCCAAAATAAATACAGTGCATAAATAAATAAAATAATAGGATAAACTATATAACCAGCTAAGTGATATGCAAGTTGAGAGCATCACTAGAACTCAGGCTGAAACCACTACAAGCTCTGTGTCTGGGAGCCGGTAGCGGTGATATCACGTAATGGGCCAAGCTCAGGTTTAGAGTCTTGAGCACCGCATTAATAAGGGTTATATATATATAATCAGCCTGTAGCCTGTGTGTCTCTTCCCACCCAATGTAATCACACGTCACATGTCCATGACACGCAAGATCAAAACTAATACAGCAAGTCATAATAAGATCTAAGCATATAAAGAATATGTCATGCAACCTGTATCCTATACAGAATCACTATGAATATCTCAGAAAGATTCTGTCTCATAAACAGTGTCAAGTTTCCTGGGTTATGATGTACTTGATAAGACAAGTACGAGAAGTATAGGGTCTCGGTATCCATATCTAGGTGACGTTACACAACTCCGCGTACGGGGTTGGCACCCGACTATTAATCAGACGCTAAGTAAAATTACACGATCCTAGGTTAAGCATGTACAACAATATATAAATAAGTCAAGGAAATAAGTAACAAAAGTGCAATGTTGGCAAGGTATACTTGCCTGGGGATCTGACTCCAACTATAGCTCTGGTCTCAGTAAGATTTGCAGGTACTCCTCCGGTTGCTGAAATAAATATCACCATCGGATTCAGAAAATATCAAATAGCTAGAAACGCCTATCCTTGAGTCCAATTTGGATACAAGGGTAAAATTCATAGTTTCTGGTCAAAGCGGGGTCCACATGTGGGCCGCTTTGCACCGAAAAACGTGTCAGAACCAATAGTCTCTAAATTCGTCGAACTTAGTGTCAACAAGTCCAGAACGATGGTACAAACCCAACGGAACTTCCAGAACTGGATTCCGATGAGCCGGTCACAAAATCGTCGGTCAAGTGGAGCCGCGGGGCCCACAATATGCGATTTTGTCAATATTCTCAGAATCGAACCAAACTTGGCTCACAGGACCAGTGTATTACTACGAGTCCGATGTCGTAAGTTTCGTTTAGATCTGACGTGTGTACACAAAGTTACAACAAGTTCTAGAACTAACGGATACGGGACGTTGTCGGCGGATACGCGTTGATTTCGGTGTGCACGCACATCCAAATCAACTTCTACAAAATCTCACACGTCCGTATCAACGGCGCACACCTTTCGGTGAAGACCGCACACGACCAAGTCATCCTATTTGGGGAGGCGCACTCAGTTTCGGAGGAAAACGGGATTGATTTTTCTGTTTTTGGATCGCGGTTTGTGATCGCCACAGGATGCGACACACCGAGCGGGTTTTATGGGCATTGAGAGGGTTACGCAGTCTATACGTCACAACAGACGGAACCAAAAATAGGGCAGCAAGGAGAGATAAAAAAACTACCTGAACAGGGCTCCGCAGAACTGGGTTTTCCCGTGTCCGCGAGGAGATGTGACACAACACTGTGCTGTGTCCGGGTTACTGTAGCTAGGGTTAGGGTTCGATCGCTGGAGATGGCTAGAGCTGAGGGAGGTGGAGGCGGCTTGGCTGAGGCGCTGTCGGAGGCGGCGGAGGCGAAGCTGTCCGGCGCCGGTGGCCGGCACTGCGGCTGCTCGGGTGGGGGCTGGACAGTGGCTGAGAGGCGAGGCTATGGTGGTGGCTGGGGCTTGCTGAGGCGCTGCGGGGCGAGTCTCGGGCGGAGGAGACGGAGGGGTCGGGGAAGATCGTCGGAGGCTGCGGTGGCTAGGTCGTCGTGGAGGAGGCGGTGGAGCCAGCTGGGTTGAGGGCGAAGAACAGGGCTTTATAGGGAGAAGAGGGAGGCGGGGTGGCTAGGGCTCTGTCGGGTCGTCGGCTGCGAGGTCGAGTCAGGGCGGCCGGTGCTAGGGCAGGGGAGACGACGGGGCTGGGGCAATGGCAGCGGGGGCTCGTCGGTCGAGGGGGTTAGGGTTCAGGTGGCGGCTATGGTGGTCGACACTACTGGGATAAGAGAGAGGCGGAGGAGATGGAGGCGCTGCGGCGAGACGATGATGGGTGGTGGCGGAGCTAGGGTTCAGGCGGGGATGGTTGAAGCGGATTAAATAGGGGTCGCCGGAACAGTAAAGAGTTTAGGATTAGGGTTTCGATCGGGTTAACGGGTCCGGATCGGGTTTAATTCGGATCCGACCCGACCCGTTAAGAGTTTGGGTTCGGTCCGGTTTGGTTTAGCATGGTTCGGGTTGGTTTGGTTCAACTGAACCGGGTTTAATTCAGGGTTTATTTTGGTTTATTATAAACTTGGTTTTTAGGGCTTTAAAAATGTTTTCGGGGTCCAATAAATTCTCGAAAAATTATCCTATGTCTAGTTTTTTATTTTACACCTAAAACTATTATTTTCATAATATTTTAATATTAATTAACATTATTTAAAAATTATTTAAATTCAAAATATCTTAGTTTAAATCCCAGAAATTCTAAGAAAATTATAAAAAATAATTTAAAAAATCCAAAAAAATCAGGGGGTTTACACTTAGTGTCTATAAGTCCAGAACGATGATACAAATCCAACGGAATATCCAGAACTAGATTCTGATGAGCCGATGACAAAATCGTCCGTCAAGTGGAGCCGTAGGGCCCACGATACGGGGTTTCATCAACGTTCTCAGAATCGAACCAAACTTGGGTCACATGACCCAAAAAATGCCACGAATTCGATAGCACAAGTTTTGTTACGAAACGATAAGCATACATGAAGTTACAACGAGTTTCAGAATATGCTCGATAAAGGGCGATTTCAACGGATACGCGTTGATTCCGATGTGCACGTACATCCAAATCAACTTTCGTGAAATCCTATACGTCCGTATTAACGATGCGCACCTTTTAGTAAAATTTGCACACAACGAAGTTACCTCGTTTAGCGGGACGCACCCAATTTCGAGAAAATTTGGATGTTAAAAACCTAGATTTTGGTCGATTTCACCCGCGAATAAAATATAATCTACAGCACAATAAAATAAACTAATTACAGGGTTTAAAACTTGGTTATATTATTTAATTTATTGTTCAGGTAAATTTTAGAATTATTTAACATGTTGTACGTAAAACGGTCGTAAACTTGTGAGTTCGGGATAGTTTCTTAATTTCAGAAATATGGATAAATTTTCTTATTTTTGCGTCGCAATTTACGACCGACATAGGATGCGATACCCCAATTTAATTGTACGAGGTTCGAGAAGGTCACGTAGCGAATATGTCGCAACAGTCTGTTCAAAAAATGACACAGTGAGGAGAGAGAAAGGCTCACCGGAACTGGAGACCGGAACGTCTGAAATTCGCGTACGCGTGGTGGCGCGGCGGTGCTCGGCCGATCGACGGTGGCGCTGCAGCTGCTGTGCTCGATACTGGCGGCGGCGAAGATCGACGGAGGAGTCGCCGGAGTCACCGTGGGGAGCTCAGGGTGGCCGTCCGTGGGTCGAGGTTGGTTGGTGGCCGAGAGTAGCGGAGAGGGAGCTAGGGGATCGACGGAGGATGGTGGCAGTGGTCGTCGGGGATAATGGAGGCAGTGGTGGTAGTTGATGATCGGGTGGGGGATTTATCGAGTTTTATAGGGGAAGGCCACAATGGGTAGGGAGGTGGAAGGTCGGGCGTTAGGGAGGTGAGCGGCTGGTCGGAATTGTCGGGTCGGCGGTTACGGGAAGTCAGAGGGATTTTCTCAGCGATTACTGTAGATTAGTGGGTCGGGTAGGCAGGTTCGGGTCGGGTATGGTCGGATCCGAATTCGAATCCACTAGGGTTTGAGTTGGTTTATTTAGTCTTGGTTTGGTTCGGTTCAGGATGGATTTAAACCGGTTCATGATGGTTTATTTTAAAACTATATTTTTAGGTCTTTAAAAATAGTTTTTGTGTCCAATAAGTTTCAAGAAAATTACACTATAACTAATTATTTATTTTACATTCAAAAATATTATTTTTATAATATTTTAATATTTAATTTAATTCACAAAAATAATAATCCTTTGAAGAACATTAATTTAATTATTTAAAAATCACAGAAAATCCTAAAAATTATATTTTAATTTTTGAAAAATGCGGGTGTATACAACGGGTATTGAATATTAAGAGGTATATTAGTTAGTATAGTATTATATAAGTTTAAACACATGTTAGTATATAGTTAGGTGTATGGGTAGTTAGTTACATGTTAGAATTTGAATTACCTTGTAATACCAAGGTAATGTCAAGGTATTGGTTTATACTCAAGGTATTGAGCTTGTATATCAAGATGGGTATGTAGGTGGTGTGATACCGCATTGGTTCAAAGCCAAGATATCCACTTAGCATTAGTTTGGCTAGGAGTATTATATTTTGTCTTGTATATATATATATATATATATAATGGTATTTTTATATCTAATAAGTTGCGTACCTTATGATATGATATTTTTGTTGGTATTCTAGTATCTTAGCATAGCTAGTATAGCCTAGTTACATAGGGTATAGACCAATATCTTAGAGATGGACTCATATAACCTAGAAATAGCTAGTTTGACCTAGAGTTGATATAGTTTGACTGTTTTGACTTAGAAATAGCTTTATGACCTAGAATTAAACTAGTTTAACTTATTTTCATTCTAAAACCTTATATTGATATAATATAACATATATAGGTCTGTGTGACACTAGCTTGGGCATCGAGAGACACACCTTGCTCAGGACCTCAGGCGAGTATATTTCTCTGTTAGTTTTTATTTTATAATAGTGTACATATCGCATGTTTTGGAACTGTATATTTGATTTTGACACAGTGGTTTCACGGACTGGTACTACATAAATTCTGTCATAAGATGTTATCTCCTATCGTGTTCAACGAGTACTCCTTCATATGTATTTTATCGTATAAATTGGGTATTAATTTATTGTATTTCGTGTTCACACACTGCTCGTATTCAGTGTGCTTATATGCGTGTACATACACTGCTCTTGTTCAGTGTACCCATATTCGTGTTCGTAACGTGTTATGATTGGATCCATTGGTATTAGTTGGGGATGGGGAGTAGGAGTTGATTATGTGATCAAACCCCAGTGTATACGTGTACATGTCGATTATATACCATACTTGTAATCGAGTTACCTTATTGTATTCGTGTTCAACCTAAACCGATCACATAATAAACTTGTATTCTATGGCACATTAGTTAGATTTTAGTTATTTCTATTATATTACATATATTCTATTATATGTTCTTTCCAGTACATTATCTGTTTACTCTAGTTCATTTTATTCTGTTGTTTAGTTATCTTGTATTCTTTTCTATTATCTATTTTATATGCTTGATTATGTATTTAAAACTGCTTTCAGAGGTATATACTTTGCTCCAATCCTGACTGGATATTTTTTTCTAGATGATTGGCTCATAGATCAGTGCCCTATATTCTACGGGCCGTAAGAGGGTATACCATTAGAGGATACTCCTATAGACCAGGAGGACTTAGTTCAAGAGCCTGAGGAGGTTTAGTTTATTTTGGTGGATTTGTATTATACTGTTATTGAGATTCATGGCATGTATATTATTTCAGACTTGTGAATTGTATCTTGATTTTTTTTGTTATTCCATTCATGCTCTATCTTTCTTAGTTTGCATTATGATTGAGTATAGTTACATTTGTGAGATACCATATTGTTCCTCATTTTGGAGTTGAGATGATTGACATGTACCATATATATATATATATATATATATATATATATATTATTGAGATGTTTAGTTAGTTAGAGTTGACCCAGACATTATTCTACCATCGATGCTGTGGCGTAGGCTGGACGTACCCACGTACTCATGCCCGAATATCCAGGTGCAGGTCATGACAGTATTGGGTGTGGGAGATGAGAGAATAGTTGCAGCAGCAGTATACTCGAGCAGTGGCAGCAGCAACATGCTCAAGCCCAGTAGTTGCAATAGCAGCAGTAACATGCTCAAGCAGTGGCAGCAACAGCAGCAGCATGCTCGAGCAGTTGTAGCAGCAACATGCTCGAGCAGTGGCAGCAGCAGCATGCTCGAGCAGTTATAGCAGCAGCATGCTCGAGCAGTGGCAGTAGCAAAGCCATCAACCGTAACATACGACCGAGACTTCCATGCGGCATGATCCTTATGCGGTTAGACTCTTTGTCGTATAGTCGACCATCATACGTCCATTTTGTTGGAAGCATGACTGACCATTACACAAAGTATTCAGGAGCTAAATGACAAAACTTCTTGTGTTTTGCTCGTTGAACGAATAAGAAATTTGCTAAGTCCAAAAGACATCTATACGGCAAGCATAACACGTGGCAACGGCTATGAGCCTCTTCTCTTGTGGATGCATAACCATATTTTGCTCTTGCATATTTTTTTATGAGTTTATTTGTTCTTTCTGACATAATTTATGGCTGGTCACATCCATCACTTAGGTCACTTCTCTGACACCTATTAAATGCACGTTACTCAATACTTGTCCCAAGGAGTGGACTTTGTCCTGTCTTATGTGGCTGACTTTCCATGTGATACCGACCCATATGCGACCGACTTTCCATGCGGTACCGATCCATATACGGCCGACTTCCTATGCGGCACCTGTCCTATGTGGCACTGACTCTATACGTCCCTGATCCTCATGCGACCTATATGCATGTTTTATTATTTTGCTTGGTTTTGATGCTTTATTAAATTTTTGTGATTCCATATATGATTTTAATGATTGCTAATATATGTGAGCTAAGTGATCATGTGTTAGACCTGACTATGTACTAGAACCCATGTGATCTACCAATGATTGGTAACTTGACTCGACTATTGGTACCCGTACTGATAAACTTACTACGTGCTATATGTTCCTACGTGCTAAGTGCTTCTACGTGATTATGTTACATGTTTCACACCAAGGTGTATCCACGTGCTAAGCGATATATGATATGATACAATTCCTCCAGCATGGACATGATAGTTGGTCAATAACCAAGTGTGGCTATAATTTGTTTGACTGTTGCAACACGCTGGGGTGAATCCAAATTGAATTGCAAAGTGATAAAGCAGATTCGTATATAGCATTCCCGTACTACGGTACGACATATAAGGGGAGTAACATGTGACCACGCCATGTGCTTCCAGCTAGTCGTAGGGTTAACTAGGCAACTCAAATATGTAGAGCATTGGGAGAAACAGAATCCTGAGATCTCGCTTAACTAGCCACCCTCAATCATTATATGAGGAGTGAAGGCTGCCCCCCCATGGATATTGTTTAAATCTTCATTAGTAGATGACAATATTCGACTATCATATTATACTATATGTTTTATGCGATCTTAGCACGATGGCCTTACGAGGGACTGGTGCATACTACTATGTGATATGCGGCGATTCATGGCTCGGCTAGCCCCTACTAGAACATGGTTCGATATGAGGATTCCTATTATATGCATTATACCTCTAGGATAACCCAGACTCCACCTAGCAAGTTGTACAAGTGATTGGCCGATTATGTAACGGAGCTTGTTTGTATATTGTATCTGCTGTCAAATAGTTTTAGGGACATAGGCTATCATGGTGCGATGGTTTAACCCTTGTCCTTGTTTGGTTGTAGGGTTAGATTATTGTGTCACGATAGACTATGAACCAAAACTACTAGATAAAACTATATATATGTATCTATTTTATAACCTGGTTTTATTTCTTCATTCGTGCTTCCTTTGAGGTACTTGCTAATTGGGGTCTAACCCCACTGGTTTTGCATAGCCAGGTTTAGAGCCAGCATACGAGGATCAAGTGTACTCCCCCCTGAATAATAGTGTACACCAGACGGATGATCGTTGAGAAAAACGAGTGAGTTTCTTCTTCCCTGTTTGTTATCGCATATTTTACTCTTTTGGACGTTTAGCCACCGGCACTTGTTAGCCGTAAATACAGACATTTAGTTTTCTTATATGATTATAATTAATCAAACTGCAGCTGATCATGGTCATATACTTTTGCTACTTTACCAGCTTTCTTATTTTGTACAGCTGGGTTCCAGAATATTTTGGCAGAGCGTTTGGGACGCCTTACTTCCTTATCATATATGTTCTATGTTTACTATCCTTACTTGACTGATTAAGACAATAGATATGCTATGCAATCCTAAGTGACTTATTTGTAGTATGCATCCTCTTGTCTAGTTACAACCATGACCGTCGTACGACGTTCTATACCTTGTACGGGAGAGCTGGCCATGTTCGTTTCCGTATTTTGGTACTGGAACGTGACATTAAGAAAGCAAGATATATGCTCTCCAATTCTAATTTAGGCAAGGAATGATGGGAGGATGCTATACACATAGCGCGATACTTGATTAATAGATCACCATCTCCGACTATAGACTGTAAGACTCCATATGAGAAGATGATTGACAAACCAGCAGATTATAACACTTTGCGCGTGTTTGGATGCAAAGCTTACTATCATGTCAATGATGGTAAGTTGGATCTGAGAGCTAAAAAAGCTATTTTCTTAGGATATGCACAATAAGTGAAAGGATACCGTTTATACTGTTTGGAGGATAAGAAGTTCTTAATCAGCAGGGATGTCATCTTCGATGTTGACTTCAAGCAAGAAGAGTGAGTCCGATAAGGATAGTGGTGAATCTAGTAAATCTCAAATTGTTGAGATTGAGTCATCTGAGGATGCATCAGATGAGGTAGAGGTTTCTGAATATGTTTATCAAGCCTCATAAGAACAACAACCAGAGGAATACCAACACCAACAACAATATTGTTTGGCCACTACTAGGCCAAGGAGATCAGTCAAGCTAGTGCAAATGTATGGATTTGATGAACCGATCAAGCACTATAGTTAGTTGAATGTGATGGCATATGTACTGCCAGTGGAGGATGATGAGCCAATCACCTTCAAACATGCTATCAAAAATACTAGCAGCAAGAGCTGGAGATTAAGTCTCTCCATAAGAACTGTATAAGGGATTTTGTTCCAATGTCCAAGGAAAAGCGAGCTATAGACTGCAAGTGGGTGTACAAAAAGAAGAAAGTTTCTCCAAAATCAGGTGAAACTTGGTTCAAGGCAAGATTAGTGTCAAGGGGCTTCACATAGAAGGAGGGAGTGGATTACAATAAAATATTTTCTTTGTTGGTCAAGCACACTTTTATTCACGTATTGTTGAGCTTGGTATCTCATCATGATCTCGAGTTGGAGCAACTCGATATGAGGATGACATTCTTGCATGGCAACCTTGACGAAAAGATTTATAAGCATCAACCAGAAGGCTTCAAGGTGGTTGGCAAGGAACATCATGTGTGTTTATTGAAAAAATTATTGTATGGGTTGAAGTAATCTCCGCGACAGTAGTACAAGCGGTTCGACACCTTCATGACACATCATAATTTTATCCGAAGTAAGTATGATTGTTGCATTTACTTTGATAAACTTCATGGTGGAGGTTATATCTATCTATTGCTTTATGTGGATGATATGCTTATTGCTTCAAAAAGTATGGTAGAGATAAATAAACTGAAGTCTTAACTTAGCTCGGAGTTTGAGATGGACTTGGGGTAAAGCCAAGAAAATTTTGGGGATGGAGATTAAAAGGGAGAGGGAGAAACACAGATTTTCTTTGTCGCAGAAGTCTTATATTGAGAAGATCATTGCTTATTTTGGTATGAAAGATGCAAAGTATGTTTCTACTCCCTTGGCTGGTCATTTTAGGCTTCAACCAAGTTATCCCCTACTACAAATGAGGAGAAGGAGCACATGGCTTGAGTTTCTTATACGAGTGCAGTTGGCAGCTTGATGTATGCTATGGTGTGCACTCGACCAGACATTACACAGGCCGTAAGTGTGATTAGTCATTTTATGGCTAATCTAGGAAAGAAGCACTGGAAGGCTGTGAAGTGGATATTCAGGTACTTGAAGGGCACCATTGACGTAGGATTACACTTTGGTGAAGACTTTAGTCAAGTCAGTGGATATGTGGATTTAGACTATACTGGCGATCTGGATAGGCGTATGTCAACTACTGGATACGCGTTTGTTCTACATGGTACGCCAGTAAGTTGGAGGTCTATGATGCAGGATACAGTTGCCTTGTCGACTACGGAAGTAGAGTATATGGCAATGACATAGGCAGTAAAAGAGGGCCTATGGCTTCGTGTGTAAACCCTCTCACCCAAAATAGGTATTTTATGTATATTTTATATTACTATATTTATTATAGATTATTTTAAATATTGAATTACTTTAAAGTATTCTCTTAGTTAATTAGATTATAAATTTTTAGTATATTTACTTATGTAAATATTTATTTAGATATATTTTTAGACTATTTTAGATTTTTGGAGATTTTTCTAGAATTTTTAGGTAATTAAAACATATGGAACGTAAATTTCTAGGACTTCTATAATTTACTACAAGACCATACTTGCATGATGTTCCTACCAAATATTTATTTTAAGTTAAAATATTTAATTATATTTTTCTGTAATTTATTTAAAATTTTAAGAAATTTATTTAGATTTTTAAAATTATTTAGGATTTATTTGGTTATATATAGTCTTAATATTAGATAAATGCTAATTTAGTGTTAATAATATTAATAAGATTATATATAAATTATTTGTATTATATTTAATTCTATTTAAGATTATAAATTATTGAGATAAACACAAACTCTATTTTAAATTAATTTAAATCTTGAGCCTAATAGGAATGCAATTTCATGCATATCCTATCCTTATTTAAACTCATCATAATCATATCCAAATTAGTCAATCCTAGTCGTATTCAATTAAGTAGTATCCACCATTATAAATACCTCATTTTTCATATTTTTCTTCCCAAAATTCCTCTCTTTTTCGTCCAAAAATAGTCAAAAATAGTCATAAATTTAGCCTCATTTTCTAGTAGTTATGACGACTTAAAAAGATGATATCTCCTAGCTCCGGACTACATGCTCCAATTTTTTTTGTTAGAACTATATAAAGGTTAGTTTTCTGAATATATAAATTATTTTAATAATTTATGAACCTATTTTTCCAAAAAATTCTAAAAGTGTCAGTTGTCCGAAATCAGACGCGTTTCTGTATTTTCAAAATTTTGGGAGATCCCGAATTCAGAATTATGAACCGTTTAAAGTTTCAAAAAGCTAACATGATGAAATTATATAAAATAATATTTTCAGAATTTAATATATAAGTTTAATTTACTATAAAATTTGTGCAACGTAGACGTATATAGAAAATCACCAAAAACTTTCATCTGTGCGCCCTTGTGGCCATAACTCTTTACCGACTTACGATTTTATAAAACCGTCGATTCTGGTGTTCATGTAGCATTGAAATCTACAAGATTCTACACACAAATCCAAGATTTGATTCGGTTGACTTTTTGGTCAACGAATTGCCTCGATTTGCGTGCCACGGATCACAAATCTGTAAAGTTGACTTTCTTTGGACCAAAATTAGAGTTTAACAATAAAATTAGATTATAATAAAAATAAAAATACTATTTTAGGTTATTTTATTCAGAATTAGAATAGATTAAAATGGAGGAACCTATTCATCCACTTTTGTAATCTAACTTGTTTAATTTATGTGACGGGTAGATCGGACGACGCCTTGAGTTGGAACTTCATTCTTTTTCAGATCAGGCAAGATATCTTGCCAAATTACTTACAGTATTTTGCATGCTTATTTTATTTTTATATATTTATTGCATTTCTGTATATTCCTTGCATGTGTAGTTTCTTTTAGTCATTACTATATATTAGATATGTTGACACACATATGGCACTTAGTATCATGAGAGGACAATCAGTAGGTGTATGGGCTTTAACCACTCTGGTGAACCGTAGTAACTAGCACGCACTATGGTAGTTGTTTCCGATGGTCGTTACCCCTACGGTATATCGATTGATGGAGTCACGAGGGTCGCTACCCCTGCGGTATGTCGGCTGATGATGTCCCCTGACATGTGTGTGAGTTGTGAGGCTTAGGTCGAGTAGCCTACCCTTGCCCATACGTTAAAAAGTTGTCCTCATTTGCATTCATATAGATTGTCTTGTACAGCGTACTTATATATTTTTAAACATTATGCATGTTTACTGTATTCAAATTGGTTTACTTCAATGTATCTTGTTACGTCCCTCTGAGGACCTGGTCCCTTTCTAGGTATAGATGTTCATAACTATTCGCAGGAGCACAGATCAGGACTTACCACTTATCTCTTCCGAGGAGGTCTTACCTTCGGAGCATCTTTGATTATATCTAGCGATGAATCTTCTTAGCTGATACACTTCTATCATCATCTGATTTTATATTGAAGATTTTATACTTCTCCCTCATTTTAGTATTGATATAGTCATTGGTAGTGCATTTGTCTCCACCCGACTATTATTTTGGATTATTCAGACTCATTATTCTAGTTTAGTTATTTCTTTTCTATGACTTGTTGTGTGGATGAGATTAGTATTTCTGTGACTTGTGACTATATATATACCACATGTGAGTTAATATTCATATTACAGCATACGTATATATTATGGTATCCATATATTGGAGTTGCCATATACATACGACTGACATACTTACGTGTTTCTAGTCCTATGTATTTTGGGACTGGGACGTAACATATTTTTGTGGTGGCCCATGCAGGTCGAGAGCATATTGTCTCGGTTACGTCACTATACTGACCAAGCCTGCGCATAGGATTAGGATATAGGATCTCATCCACTTATTTATTACCTCCCTTGATTTTATTTCGCATTCTCATTTGATTGCTTGCATTGCATCTTGCTTGATCCCTTCTCAACATCAATCTTATCTTATCTTTCGTGCTTGATAGGGGTTATGAAGATGATTTATACTAGGTATATACACTCTAGTATTCAATAACACTATTAGTTAAATTATTATAAGTTGGATAGTATGCCTCATAACCTAGTAACACATAGTTCTGTTGACTCATTAATGAAGTATAAATGAATGACACCAACTATAGACTTGCATAAAAGGATAGTGTTTACCCAAACTGTAGAACTTACAGGCCCATATACCCATTTGGTCGACTAGAGACCTTGACAAGGAGTTATTATGAAAATTATAGAGGCTCAATACCTATCTTCTTGGTGAACTTCGATTATTCTGTACCTTCCTCCATCATAATCAAGCGTACTTATATTTTTACTACCTCGACTTATGCTGCTATTATAGTATAAGTTGATACACGGATAGTACTAGATATACTCCATAGGCCAAGCACTCATGATGACTAACAAGAGAGCGCAGGCACAGGAAGTCGTAGATACAGGTATGACCTTTAGTATGTTTGTCATTTTATACGCACAACCCCCTTTATGACACAAGATCTTAGGTGCATAGTAGACATAAAATTATATATAAGGTAGTTAGCAGTTATATGTTAATATCCTAACTAGATGGCATACACGCAATATCAATAGATGTCACGAGTAGCAGTAGTAGTATTCTCTTCTTATCACCATCTCGCCCTTTGGGTGACTCATCTTCTCTTCCATATCAATTTCTTATCTCGTGCTTAACTCTTTCTATCATAATCGTATCTTTTTGCGCCATTACGAACTGTTTGAATTACTTTAACCTCACCCTTATTTTGTTAGTTAAAAACATAAAAGGTCTAGTAAATGATTAATAACTAAAGGATGAGTTCATAACGATAACCCTTATGTATATGCACTATAGCAATATCTGTATTCTTTTATTAATTTAACTCTTAAGTTCATTTAGCCTAATAAAAATTTGTTAGACTATTTGAAATAGTTTATACTTCTAATAGTTTTATAAAGTTAGTCAAGACCTTAAATGTTACCCTAAAACCTAGACTAAACTTAGGAAAGAGTTGAAGGCACTTGTTACAAACTGACAACTATGACAAATCGCTGGCAAAGTAGCGACAGCTGCAGCTAGATCGTTGTAGTAGAGTAGTCAAAATATTTGCAGGCATATTGGTCAGGTGGCATGACAGTATTAGACTACGATACTTGACGGTTACAAAAAAAAATCGTGGTTGTGAGATTCAAGACAGTACCCCAAGATTCTTGACCCAATAAATATATTCGTCTTACAACCTAGACAATAGCCTCAAGAGACTGTGACTACTAGTAGAACTCTTGTAAGTTGGGTAGTGTAGATGAGTTAGAAATAGAATAGTGTATGGACAATAAATGAGAAAGTGTTAGAATGACAAAGCACGACTTTTAGGAAGCACTGCTAGACAACAATGAAGTATAATAGCTATAGTGATTTATTATGAATATGGGTTAGTGTTAATTTTGAGGACAAATTTTTTTTTAAGTTGGGTAGATTATAAACCCCCTCACCCAAAATAGGTATTTTGTGTGTATTTTATATTATTATATTTATTATAAATTATTTTAAATATTGAATTACTTTAGAGTATTCTCTTAGTTAATTAAAAAATAAATTTTTAGTATATTTACTTATGTAAATATTTATTTAGATATATTTCTAGACTATTTTAGATTTTTTGAGATTTTTCTAGAATTTTTAGGTAATTAAAATATATGGAACGTAAATTTCTAGGACTTCTATAATTTACTACGAGACCATACTTGCATGTTGTTCCTACCAAATATTTAATTTAAGTTAAAATATTTAATTATATTTTTCTGTAATTTATTTAGAATTTTAAGAAATTTATTTAGATTTTTGAAATTATTTAGGATTTATTTGGTTATATATAGCCTTAATATTAGATAAATGCTAATTTAGTTTTAATAGATATTAATAAGATTATATATAAATTATTTGTATTATCTTTAATCCTATTTAAGATTATAAATTATTGAGATAAACACAAACTCTATTTTAAATTAATTCAAATCCTGAGCCTAATAGGAATACAATTTCATGCATATCATATCCTTATTTAAACTCATCCTAATCATATTCAAATTAGCCAATCTTAGTCGTATTTAATTAAGTAGTATCCACCATTATAAATACCTCATCCTTCATATTTTTTTTTCCAAATTCCTTTATTTTTTATCAAAAAACAGTCAAAATTTGTCATAAATTCAGCCTCATTTTCTAGTAGTTATGACGACTTAAAAAGACGATATCTCCTAGCTCTGGACTCTAAACGTGCTCCAATGTTTTTGTTAGAACTATATCAAGGTTAGTTTTCTAAATATATAAATTATTTTAATAATTTATAAACCTATTTTTCCAAAAAAATCTAAAAGTGCCAGTTGTCCAAAATGAGACGCGTTTCCGTATTTTTGAAATTTTGAAAGATCTCGAATTCAGAATTATGAACCGTTTGAAGTTTCAAAAAGTTGACATGATGAACTTAAATAAAATAATATTTCTAGAATTTAATATATAAGTTTAATTTACTGTAAAATTCGTGCAACGTAGACGTATATAGAAAATTACCAAAAACTTTCATCTGTGCGCCCTTGTGGCCATAACTGTTTACCGACTTATGATTTTATAAAACCGTCGATTCCGGTGTTCATATAGTATTAAAATCTATATGATTCTATACACAAATCTAAAATTTGATTCGGTTGACTTTTTGGTCAATGGATTGCCACTATTTGCGTGCCACGGATCACAAATCCGTAAAGTTGACTTTCTTTGGACCAAAATTAGGGTTTAACAATAAAATCAGATTATAATAAAATTAAAAATACTATTTTAGGTTATTTTATTCAGAATTAAAATAGATTAAAATGGAGGAACCTATTCACCCACTTTTATAATCTAACTTGTTTAATTTATGTGACGGGTAGATCGGACGACACCTTGAGTTGGGACTTCATTCTTTTTCAGATCAGGAAAGATACCTTACCGAATTGCTTATAATATTTTGCATGCTTATTTTATTTCTGTATATTCATTATATTTCTGTATATTCCTTGCATGTGTAGTTTTTTTGAGTCATTACTATATATTGGATATGTTGATACACACATGGCACTTAGTATCATGAGAGGACAATCAGTAGACGTATGGACTTTAACCACTCTGGTGAACCGTAGCAACTAGCACGCACTATGGTAGTCGTGTCCGATGGTCGCTACCCCCGCGGTATGTCGATTGATGGAGTCACGAGGGTCACTACCTCCGCGGTATGTCGGCTGATGATGTCCCCTGACGTGTGTGTGAGTTGTGAGGCTTAGATCGAGTAGCCTACCCTTGCCCTTACGTCAAAAAGTTGTCCTCATTTGCATTCATATATATTGTCTTGTACAGCGTACTTATATATTTTTAAACATTATGCCTGTTTACTGTATTCAAATTGACTTGCTTCTATGTATCTTGTTACGTCCCTCTGAGGACCTGGTCCCTTTCCAGGTATAGATATTCCTGACTATTCGCAGGAGCACAGATCAGGACTTACCACTTATCTCTTCTGAGGAGGTCTTACTTTCTTTGAGGTGTTCTCTGTTTTTTGTGATTGCAAACTTTCTTTGAGGTATTCTCTGTTTTTTTGGGTCTATTTTTGATGTGCGTCAACAAGATCATTGGATTATGTACTTTGATGGAGCAATAAATAAGAATAAAAAAGGAGAATAATGCGACGGATCTGCTTCTTATGTTGAGGCTATGCCTTAGCCAAAATTTTAGCTTCAGGCGATGCTATAACATGGCTGAGCTACGCCTTACGACAAAGCTATAGCAAAGCTAGGCCTTAAATATTTAGCTTATGGAAAAACTGATGCGGCAGAGCGCCTTACGGCTAACAATACCTAATGTTAGCTTTGCTTTGAAGATGTTATGCTCGCTATTAGCGTCGGTTCTAGCGACATTATACGCATTGTTCGCTGGCGATGTTATTAATGTCGCTTATGGTGATAATTAATAGTGTGGCAAGGCTATGCCTTGGCCTGCTATTAGCCTCGCCTACAATGAGGTTGAGATTTTGCATGTTCTTAGCTTCACTTTAGATGAAGCTGATGGTACTGAATAGATCTACCAGGATCTAAATTTTTTATAGTAAGAGCAAACATCGGGTTTGCCGAAAGATAACAAAGCATGGTGATAACATGTTGTAAGTAATATTGAGTAATGGTTTTATAGTAAGAGATTTAACTAAGAATTAAGAGAGAGAGAGAGAGAGAGAGAGAATGTGGTGTGTAACTGTGTATAGGATCTCTATACTTCTCCACGAGCATAACAAGATTTTAATAAGAACTTAATAAGATCATGATAAATATAAGGATTATGATAACTCATGTCTTATCTATTAGTTGGCACAATCTACTTAGTTACATACTAACTACAATATATTCTTTATTATGGATTATTAATGTCAAGTTAACAATGTATCATAAATTAATTAGACACATCTTGGATGAAAATTAGAGTCGTAGATGGACAAGAGACCTAACACAAGTTGGGAGGGCGAGAGGGGTCAATAAATGCTGGAGTGTCAAGAGTTCTAAATAGAAATCGGGTGCAGAAATGAAAGTGCATCCCCAATGTCAATTTTGTGATGATCGATTTTGGGTCGATGAGGGGAGAAGGAGATTTGTGACTACGAGGGCCAGAATGGTCGTAAGGGTGGTCATCCTGCACACACAACACATAATGGGGAGGATAATCTTGACTATGCTATCGGCTACGGTCGATCTTTCCAGTGTGGTGTATGATCAGATAGATGTACGTAGGCTTCTCTGCTGCGACCGATAGCTCGAACGATCCTTCTCCCTTCTTGAACCGACCGACCGCTAGCTAAACCGACCACCCAACCATTTTTCCACCAAACATTTTTTTGCCAGCTCAGTCGGTGAAAATACCGTCATGCCAATTTTTTTATCATTTTTAATTGCATGTCCGCTTTTCCTCCAACTTGGTTGGCAGAACGCTTTTTTATTCCAAATTTCGTTAAAGTATTTTCGTTTTGGCTAATTTTTACGAATATATTTTAGTTCTACCAAAATTTCTGTTGTATTATTGGTTTGTCATGTGACCATCTCTATGGATGTGTTCACAAACTCTCACTTACAAAGTCAAATAATACATAAATTTTCCTATAGAGCGTTATAGTTTAATAAAATAGGCTGTAGAGACATAAGTTTGGAAAAATTAGATGGAGAGAACAAAAACGTCCTTGCTAAGGACGTTTTCAAGTTTCCTTAATTTTTTTTTTAAGATGAAAACGTCCTTAGTAAAGATGTTTCCAAATTTCTTAAAAAAAAAGTGAAAACGCCCTTATCAAGGGCGTTTTCATGTTTTTATTTTATTTTATTTTTTTTGGAAACGTTGACGTTTTTAAGTTTTCTTATTTTTTTAATTTCAATTTTAATTTTTTTAAATGTGAAAATGATCCTACCAGGACACTTTATTTATTTATTTATTATTATTTTTAGAAAAAAAATAAAAAAAATTGATTTTTTTTAATTTGTTGGCTTTAGCGAGATTCAACATGCATCCTTCGTAACCACAACACACTCACCAATACGCCACAGGAATCTTGGTTTTAATATAGTAACATAGTCTATTAGTATTAATGGTTTCATTTTTTTTGCTTTTTCGTCAATTTTGTTTTGAAATGAAATATTATTAAAAAAAATTTAAAAATGCCTTAGCAAAGATGTTTTCACTAAATATATATATATTTATTTTTTACCAAAAATATTTAAAGTTTAAAGTATGGTTTTGTATAAAATATTTTATTTTATTACTTTTACTTCTTATTTCTACGACCATCAAATTAAAAAAGAAGATAAATTTGAAAAAGCCTATAGTAATAACGTTTTTCATGTATATATAATTTTAAATGTTGTTAAATAACGAAAACGTCCTTCTCAATCTAATTTTCCCATAACTTATGTCTCTGAAGCCTATTTTATCAAACTATAATGCCATATAGAAAATTTTCTATAAATATTAGTTCTAGAAATGTTCACCGAAATCAAATGTTAACCAAATTTTCTATTGGCCACACTCTCCATCTTCAACTTCTTCCTGATGCTGCTCCTCCACCACCCTCCACCACCACTCAAACCCTAACCCTAGAAGTACCCACCCACCCCAAATTATGGCGACGAGGAACCTCCTCTCGCTCTCCCACTAGCACGGCCCCCTCCTCAGCTTTCTCCCCTCCCGCTTCCTCTCCACCGCCATCTCTCTCTCCTCCAAAACCCCCACCACCGTCCCCGCCGATCAATCCTTGCTGTTCCTCCCCTACGACGAGATCGCCCTCGCCGTCCGACACAAGCTCCGCAAGCTCGACGATCCCGACTGATAAAGCTCCATCCAAAATTGGCTTAGCAATGGTGGTGATTAATCAATTTTGACATAAATCTGAACAAGTATCAATGAATTGAAGATGAATAACACAGGAATTTGGGATGAACTAGGATTTCTTTATTTAGAAAAAATAAAAATGAGCGGGAAGATACAATTCAAAAATAAATTGTAATTCAAAAGTAAATTGAGAAAAAAGATACAAATGTTCTACTACTCTTCCCCTCTTACACTTTCATATTTATAGGTGATACTCAAATGCTCAGCTGACGTGGCCAATATTGATGAAAGGTTATTGGTCCTCCGGTTGTTGAGCTAGCAAGTTAATGGATGAGCTGGAAAATGAGAGCCCAACTTGTGGTGCCCCGTCCCCCCTATTCGGGGAGCGCGGCTAAGAAATACATGACGGTATCGTTCGATCGGGATAGATTGAAACAAGAACCCATCCTCTTTATGGATTTGCTTCTTCTGAATCAATTTCCATATTCAGTGGACCGTGCCCCCAGGATCGACTTAGCGGCAGAGTCAGAAGGGACCTCTCCGCTGCATCTTTTGTTGCCTAGTTTTCGCTGTCGTTTGTTGCTTTCTTGCTTTGAGTTAGTTTTCGGATTTGCTTGAGATTTCTTGAACGATTTCGATGAATTTTATTGTTTTCATTCTTTGAACTATACTTTAATTCCGATAATGGAAAGAGTGAAAGGGGTATTGATCAGCTGTTCGTGGCAATGCAGGTGAACCAGCAGTAGGCGCCGCTCGAACGGACTCCTAAAGCACTTCTTTCCTTCTTCCTTCCGACTACTAAGTGAGTGGCTACCATCCCGATTAGCTAGCCCTTCTTCCAGTCTTCGCATCATAATCTTGCGTTCTTGCTTGCCCCGATCAGACAATACCAAGTAATAACTCAATGACTCAACATAAAACGGGAATAAACTTGGTTATAATGCTTGTTAATCATACTTGCAACGGTTACTCATTTACATGCTTGTTCGTTTGGAATGTTCATTCATATGCATGAATATGAGTTAGAGTATATATACTTCTTCTTAATTTGTGCTATGTATAGAACTCATCTTGAATACAATAAACTGAACATGAGGACTATGCAAAAGTTAAATCTTGTCCTGTTACTGCCCTGCGCCTGATATTTTCCTGATTTGCCTCAAATGCTAACTTAGTGTACTACATTGATCACGGACAACTTGAGGTCTTAGTTCCTGCGGACGGTCACTGAGGCACCGATACCGATCCGATCCAGACGGAACTCATGATAGTCGCCTGCTATAGGACGGAATGCCATGGGACGTCCTGATCTATGCATCGTACGGCACTCCGTACTGAGACTAGCCCGTCCATTATGGCAATGTGCCAGTGATCCCCTCGTATATTTAAACCTGTTGCTACTAACTTATGTCTTCTTGGCAGGGAAGGCAAGGTAAGTATTATGCAGGTGGTTCAGACGGGCAGGTAAATATCACCGAACGGTGGTGGGTTATTTCATTGATTCCTATATCTATTTCTTGCTATAAAATGAACTAAGGCAAGATAGAAAGACCATAATAAATATGCATACTTTATTAAAACAATGTGTTGATTAGTATAGTTGGGTTAGCTTGCCTTCACCAGTACGTTTTGATGTACTGACCCTCGTTAAAACAGGTTCCCCGCACTAAGAAGAATCAAGCGAGGAGCAGAAGTCAATCCTTCCCCAATCCAGTCCAGTTGTAGGCACGCCTTGACCGAGCCACCTTTTGAAGTATTTTGAAGATAGAAGCTAGCTACCCAAGCAAATATATAGCTTCGTGGAAAGGCTGTCGTTCTGACCCAAGATCTCATATTTTGAGTTTAGTAAGGAATGTAATATACAGGACTGCTATCTCATTTTGTGTCAACACTTTTGTAAGCCCATAGAGGCAACCTTATAACTCAGTTCAAGGAGTTTGTAATAGATGTTCATATTATCAATAAAAAGATAACTTTTCCATATTTTAATCTATGTTTCAATCATCTGCGTACTCTGAATATGTGTTCGCTATGCAAAACAAAAATACTTAGCCTTGTGCGGTGTGCAACCTAGGCCCACACGGCGGTCACGCCCGGGGGACGACTATCGATTCTACGGAATCGGGGCGTGACATGTTGGTATCAGAGCACAGCTTCAAAGTTTTTTTGACTCTTGAACTGGAAAAGTTCCCTTAACGATAAATCCCTGTGCGAACTCCTGAACTCGTTAAGGCCAAAATGAGATACGTTCATGCAATAAGTCCATAGTACATTATGATCCTAATATAATTTACCTTCTTTTGAAGGAATTGCACTAGCGCAATCTGCAGCAATAGCACCGGGCGAGAAGCAAGCCCAGGAGAACAATTTCGGCACTTCAGGAAGCTCTCGGAGCCAACGTGGCGTGTCTCGTGCTGATCCGCTTCAGCAAATAATGCGGATATTGGAAGCAAATCGACAAATGGATGAAGCTCGTTATGAACGGGCTGAAAAGCGAGCTGATGAGAGACTCCTCAAGTTTTAAGACGATATAGAGGCACGATTCTTAGTCCAGCAAAACCAGGTAGATACCCTACAGCAGATCATGCAGACTTTGGCCTCCAACCAGTCCGCGGCAACAGCAGCGACTCCGGTGGAGCAACCCATGCTTGAAGTCGAGACACCGCCAACACCAAGGACGAGGGAAGCGACTGCCTTTGGCTTTGGCGACTTCAAGAAAGTCTACAATACTCTATTCCAAGGGACTGAGGATCCGATAGTGGCTCTAGATTGGCTCACCGAACTTGAGGATCACTTCTCACTCCTGAAAGTACCTGATAAAAAGCGCGTTGCATGTGCTTAACTACAGCTTCGCCTCAATACGCACGACTGGTGGGACATGCATCGATGATCTCTTCAGCTTGATCATGGGGAGGAGGCGATCGCGTAGACGACTTTTCGTACCGTATTTGAGGAGGAGTTTATACCTCCGCCTATGCGACGTCAAAAAGAAAATAAGTTTGTACAACTGCGACAAGGCAACATGACAGTTAAGCAATACTCTGCTGAGTTCAACAAACTGGCCAAATTTGCTAGTTTTTATCTACCCGATGCAGCGAGTCATGCCAGACAATTCGAAGGAGGGCTACGTCCCGCCATCCATGCGCACGTGGTCATTTCGCAGTATCAGACGATAATAAAAGTTTTGAACCACGCCCTTTCTCTAGAACCACAGTATCCTCACGTTGCTGTCGGCGCTGTGCAAACCTTCAATCATAAACGCCAAGGCAATGATAGAGAAAATAATGCTGCAAAGCATCTAAATAACGGCAGTAAACAGCGTGGAGACATCAACAAGACCTGCAACTTTTGCAGGAAGCTAGGGCATATCAAAAAATATTATCGTCGTAAGCTTGGCATATGCCTCCATTGTGGCGATCCTAGCCACCAGATAAGTAATTGTCCGGTCCTCCCACCTCAACAAAAAAATCAGGCACCTGCACCTCAGGCCAACAGAGCTGCGCCTCAGCAAGGACGTAATCAAGCTCAAGGACGAGTCTATACGATAACGCAAGAGGAAGCTTTGGCCTCGGACACCGTGGTGCCAGGTACTTTGCTTTTCAATAATATACCTGCTCATATTCTATTTGATTCTAGTACAACATACAGTTTTATTTCCATAAATTTTGCCATGGAGAACAACATAGAAATGACTCCGTTGCACTTAGACTTAAGTGTTAGCACCCCCTTCGGCACAAAAATACCTGTCTGTTCAGTATGCCAAGACGGTTACATCTGTATTGGAGAAAGGAAGCTGTCACTTGATATTTTAGTTCTAGATGTTCGGGACTATGATATAATCTTGGAAATAGATTGGCTCAGCGCATGCTCGGCAACTATAGAGTGTGCAGAGAAATAGTCGTCTTCCGCTTGCCTGGAGAAGCCAAATTCTGTTACACAAGTAGTCCGGCAACTGATGCGACTGGGGCCTGCATGGTAATTTTGGCAACATCTACTCGACGAATGCTCCACTCAGGCTGTGAGGGATTTCTAGCATCAGTTCGGGACACTCGATAGGACTACACAAACATTAAGTCTACTTCCGTTGAGGCAAAGTTCCCCGATGTGTTCTCGAGCGAACTACCCGACATGCTGCCCGACCGAGAGATTGAATTCACTATCGATATATTTCCAAACACGCAGCCAATCTCCAAGCCTCCGTACAGAATGGCCCCTACAGAACTAAAGGAATTAAAATGCCAACTTTAGAAATTACTTGATAGTGGGTTCATCCGTCCGAGCGTGTCTCCTTGGGGTACGCCTGTGCTCTTCGTGAAGAAGAAAGACAAAACTCTATGCCTCTGCATAGACTACAGGGAATTGAACAAGGTCACAATCAGAAACAAATATCCTCTGCCACAGATTGATGACTTGTTTGATCAGCTACAGGGGGCAACGATATTTTCAAAGGTCGATCTTCGCTTAGGTTACCACCAGCTGAAGATTAAGCCTGAAGACATGCCAAAGACTGCCTTCCGGACCCGATACGGACATTATAAATTTTTAGTGATACCGTTTGGTCGGATGAATGCACCTGCTGCATTCATGGATTTGATGAATCGTGTATTCCGGCCCTTCATCGATAAATTCGTGGTGGTTTTTATCAATGACATCTTGGTGTACTCGAAGACTAGGGATGAGCATGCAGGATACCTGCGGATGGTGCTGCAAACCCTTCGAGACAACAAGTTGTATGCCAAATTGAGTAAATATGAATTTTGGTTGGACAGTATATCCTTTTTGGGGCGTATCATCTCTTCGCAAGGTATTTTAGTTGATCCGAAGAAAGTGGAATCTATTATGCAGTAGAAACGACCGGAGTCAGCTAGCGATATCTGAAGTTTTCTTGGACTGGCAGGGTACTACCGCAGGTTTATATAAAAATTTTCTAGAATGGCTACGCCCTTGACTCAGCTCACGTAAAAGGGTATAAAGTTTACTTGGACGGACGACTGTGAAACTTCGTTTACGGAGTTAAAGCAGCGCCTCGTCTCTGCACCAATCCTCACTTTGCCGAACGGATCGGATGATTTCAAAATATACAGTGATGCATCAGGTAAAGGACTGGGATGTGTCCTAATGCAGAGGGATAAAGTGATAGCCTTCGCGTCAAAGCAGTTAAAGCCTCACGAGAAGAACTATCCAACTCATGATTTAGAATTAGCTGCAGTAGTGTTTGCGCTGAAGCTGTGGTACCACTACCTTTATGGTGTACCATATAAAATCTACACGGACCATAAGAGCTTGAAATACTTGTACATACAAAAGGATTTGAATCTTCGACAACAGCGATGGCTTGAACTCCTTAGCGACTTCGATCTCATGATCAGATACACGCCTGGCAAAGGAAACGTAGTAGCTGACGCACTGAGTCGAGTGTTCGTAGGGAGTTTGGCTATTGATAATAGGCTGCGCCAAGATCTTGAATCACTGGGCATTACTCTTAAAATCAGATATAAAAAGTGGGGGCAAGTAGCACAACTGTGCCTCAAACCCGACTTGTTACAAAAGGTTAAAGTCGCTCAGAAAGATGACCCATTCCTGCAAAAGATTTATGCCCTTATCTCAGCAGAAAAGGCATCCGACTTTGTGGTAGGCACGGACGGGATGCTCCAAGTGAAGGAAAGACTGTGCGTTCTGGACGATACGACCCTCAGAAAAGAGATTCTCATGGAGGCACATTATGCTAGTTATACTTCTCATCCGGGTAGCAAAAAGATGTATCGGGATCTCCGTACGATATTTTGGTGGCACGACTTAAAACGGGATATGGCGTTGTTCGTGTCACATTGCATGGCTTGTCAGAGAGTGAAGGTCGAGCACCAGAAACCAGGTGGAGAGCTGCAGAATCTCGCTATTCTGTAGTGGAAATGGGAACATATAACAATAGATTTCATTGTTGGCTTGCCAAGGACGCAACGGGGGCATAATGCTGCTTGGGTTATTATGGATCGCCTCACCAAGTCTGCTCATTTTCTGCTTATTAAATCTACTTGAAGTGCTGATCGCTTGGCTCAAATCTACCTCAACGAGATCGTTTGGCTCCACGGCGTGCCCATATCCATAGTCTCCGATAGAGATGGTCGATTCATATCGCGTTTCTGGGAAAGCCTGCAGTCAGCAATGGGAACAAAGTTAAAGTTCAGCTCTGCCTACTATCCACAGACCGATGGCCAAATGGAATGTGTCAACCAGATCCTCGAAGATATGCTGCGACTCCGCACCTTGGACTCGAAGACTAGTTGGGACCTTCATCTACCTTTAACCAAATTTGCATACAACAATAGTTATCAATCGAGCATTCAAATGGTGCCGTATGATGCATTGTATGGGCGAAAGTGTCGATCTCCGATCTGTTGGGACAAAGTTGGCGAACGACAGATTTTTGGCCCTGAGCTCGTAGAGCAAACTGTCCAAAAGGTTCGCTTGATTCGGGAAAGACTAAAGGTAGCTCAAAGCCATCAAAAGAGCTATGCGGATATACATCGACGACCCCTTAAGTTTCAGGAAGGCGACCGGATATTTCTTAAAGTTTTGCCCATGCGAGGAGTCAGCAAATTTGAAGCAAAAGGGAAGCTAAGTCCAAGATTTGTCGGTCCGTTCGAAATACTAAAGCTGGTTGCCTCAGTTGCTTATCAGATTGCACTACCACCATCCCTATCCGACGTACATGATATATTCCATATTTCTCAACTTAGAAAATATGTGTACGACCCGAGTCACGTGGTAGACCTTGAACAACTGAACCTCCAGGCTGACTTGACGTATATAGAACAACCTGTGCAAATTTTGGATAGGAAAGAAAAGCTGCTTCGGACTCGTTCGGTTCCTCTCGTGCGCGTGCTTTGGCGGAATCACTCTGTCGAAGAATCTACTTGGAAAGTTGAGTCCGAGATGAGGGAAAGGTTTCCCTCATTATTTTCTAGTGGTAGGTTTTATTCCTTAAGTTTTGGGACAAAATTTCTAATTAGTTGGGTAGGATGTGGTGCCCCGTTCCCCCTATTCGGGGAGCGTGGCTAAGAAATACATGATGGTATCGTTCGATCGGGATAGATTAAAATAAGAACCCATCCTCTTTATGGATTTGCTTTTTCGAAATCGATTCCCATATTCAGTGGACCGTGCCCCCGGGATCGACTTAGCGGCAGAGTCAGGAGGGACCTCTCCGCTGCATCTTTTGTTGCCTAGTTTTCACTGTCGCTTGTTGCTTTCATGCTTTGAGTTGGTTTTCGAATTTGCTTGAAATTTCTTGAACGGTTTCGATAAATTTTATTGTTTTCGTTCTTCGAACTGTACTTTAATTCCGATAATGGAAAGAGTGGAAGGGGTATTGATCAGCTGTTCATGGCAATACAGGTGAACCAGCAGTAGGCGCCGCTCGAACGGACTCCTAAAGCACTTCTTTCCTTCTTCCTTCCGACTACTAAGTGAGTGGCTACCATCCCGATTAGCTAGCCCTTCTTCCAGTCTTCGTATCATAATCTTGCGTTCTTGCTTGCCCCGATCAGACGATACCAAGTAATAACTCAATGACTCAACATAAAATGGGAATAGACTTGGTTATAATGCTTGTTAATCATACTTGGAACGGTTACTCATTTACATGCTTGTTCGTTTGGAATATTCATTTATATGCATGAATACGAGTTAGAGTATATATACTTCTTCTTAATTTGTGCTATGTATAGAACTCATCTTAAATACAATAAACTGAACAAGAGGACTATGCAAAAGTTAAATCTTGCCCTGTTACTACCCTGCGCCTGATATTTTCCTGATTTGCCTCAAATGCTAACTTAGTATACTACGTTGATCACGGACAACTTGTGCACAAGGTCTTAGTTCCTGTGGACGGTCGCTGGGGCACCGACACCGATCCGATCCTGACGGAACTCATGATAGTGGCCTACTATAGGAAGGAATGCCATGGGACGTCCTAATCTATGCGTCGCACGACACTCCGTACTGAGACTAGCCCATCCATTATGGAAACGTGCCAGTGACCCCCTCATATATTTAAACCTGTTACTACTAACTTGTGTCTTCTTGGCAGAGAAGGCAAGGTAAGTATTATGCAGGTGGTTCAGACGGGCAGGTAAATATCACCGAATGGTGGCGGATTATTTCATTGATTCCTATATATATTTTTTGCTATAAAATGAACTAAGGCAAGATAGAAAGATTACAATAAATATGCATGCTTTATTAAAACAATGTGTTGATTGGTATAGTTGGGTTAGCTTGCCTTTACCAGTACGTTTTGATATACTGACCCTCGTTGAAACAGGTTCCCCGCGCTAAGGAGAATCAAGCGAGGAGCAGAAGTAAATCCTCCCCCAATCCAGTCCAGCTGTAGGCACGCCTTGACCATGCCACCTTTTGAAGTATTTTGAGGATAGAAGCTAGCTACCCAAGCAAATATGCAGCTTCGTAAAAAGGCCGTCGTTCCGATCCAAGGTCTCATATTTTGAGTTTAGTAAGGGATGTAATGTACATGACTGCTATCTCATTTTGTGTCAACACTTTTGTAAGTCCATAGAGGCAACCTTATGACTCAGTTCAAGGAGTTTGTAATAGATGTTCATATTAGCAATAAAAAGAGACCTTTTCCATGTTTCAATCTGTATTTCAATCATCTACGTACTCTGAATATGTGCTCGCTATGCAAAATAAAAATACTTAGCCTTGTGCGGTGCGCAACCTAGGCCCGCAAGGCGGTCACGCCCGGGGGATGACTATCGATTCCACGAAATCGGGGCATGACACAACTAACTAACCACTCAGATCTAGACAAGCCATAAGGAAGCTACTGTAATGAAGACGAGAAAGAGACTGCACCAATGCATAAACCAGCCAAGTACAGTCTACTGTGATAGCTATCACCATAGAGATGCTCATTTTAGGTACGTATCAATACCCACTCCTTTAAATTGACCTTATCTCAAAGTCAAGGAGGGAATACGATCTGCAGTTTGGATATGCAAGAACAAGGAGGATAGGTACTGTCGTCGACCGATAATATACCCGGATCCCCCTGGGGATCTTGGTCATGTCTGTCTCTCTCCCCCTCGTCTTTCTGGGGGCCATTGTCTCTACTTTAGTCATTAATACACGAAGATATATATATGGGTATACGATGCATAGCCACTCGAAATCAAGATATTGGAGGTTGAATCCGTCTTGTCATATCTCTTCCTCCATTATCTCTCTTTGTCTAAAGCTTCGAATGAGACTGAACCCTTAACCCATACACGACTTAAATCCTCACTTCCAAGCTCCAAATCCAAAACAACATCATAATCCTTTACTGTATCTTTGTGTTTACCAACAGCAGGGTAGCACGAGCCACACAAAGACAAGCAGTCAATATTAAATCTTCCAATACTTGGATCCCATATCGGTACTAGGTACTGATACTGCTTTGCTGACATGAACATTCATTACTGAAACTGAACTAGGGCTTGGATCCCATACCACGAAACCATCCTTTTTAATATAAACTGAACTATGTCCTTGTGATTGAACAAAATGATCTGCAAACCAATAATTTTTCCCTGGATCCCATAATTCGGATTTTGTTGACATATCAACTATAGTATCTACAGCCATTTCAGTGGGTGAAAGCATAGCTTGATTTATAAGGAATTTCATGATCTCGTGCATATCATTACAAAATTTTACATGTTACAACCATTGTCGATGCCTTTGAAAAACATATTTGTATAATAATGTCTGGTATGTGACTAACTCAACAACTTCTGCATTTGCATGTATATGCATCAGAGAAACAAGATTACCATTGTCCCTTGCTACTTCATTTTCTATCGGTGGTAGGAAGTAAGCCATCAGCTTTTGAAGTAAAGAAAAAAAATCACATTTTTGTCGCATGCAGTCAGAATGGAATTGTCTGGATACTCAGAAGTTATCTCATTCTCCAAATGCCCGATAGTAAATCCGGAACTCTTATCATTTTTTACTAATGTCGAGGAGTTAGACTTGTAGCTTGCTTCAATGATTTCAAGTTTCTCATCATTTGAAAGAGGAAATTTAGCTATTGCTGCTCTGATTTCTTCTTCCCCTACACTAGAATGATCAGTAGGTTGTCGAGTTTCTTCATCCACGAAGTAGCTGTTTGCATGTCATTCCAGCTTAGAGAAGGAAAGACTGATATGAGAGACATAACAGGTTGAGGATATGTTTCGTACCCCAGTTCCCGGATCCCATACCCTCAGTAGTTGATGTTGTACTAGTTTGTGGTGATCAACAACTGCTGAAGGAAAGTTTTACACTCCTATGGACGACAGGGAACCTGTCATGAGAACGCAATCTTCACTAATACCTCTAAGAAGAGCATTTTTATGTGTACAATTATTCTTATATACAGAAACAGGCTTTGATCTTTGCCAGTACAAACTCGCAACAGCCTCAGAAGTGTTATATCCATTAAGAAGAGTCATAGGTTAAGGTCTTTCCCAAATGTCATATAATACTACATGCCCACTGTTTGTGCCAGCACCCAGTATATTGCCATCATCACTGTATGCCAACAAAAAGAAGGGTACTTCATAAGGAGTGCAGGATGTGAGCCTTCTTGACCCCGAATCATATGTATATAACTTTTTATCTAGACCAACACTAGCAACTATCTTAGCACTCAAAGGAGAGAAACAAATACTGGTATTCGATACCGAATATTGTTTCAGCCAAGAAATCTTAGGAATGCGACTAGTTGTACCCCATAGATGTATGGATCTGTTATCACCTGGATCCTATACACGACTTGTCTTGTTACTCGGACTAGTAACAAATGCCAATTCCTATTGTGAACAACTTCCAATAAATCCACTAGTTGTTGACGACTTTGGTTCATCTCCAGGTTGGATGATAGTTACAGGATTAATTGCTTCATGCCTACCAATGCCAAGGACAACAGCTCTGACTGTGAAATGAGGTTCGAAGATCATCCACCCACCAAATCTTGGAGAACTATTCCTACTGACAAGCTCGAGTATGCCATCATCTAGATGCACCTGAGTATTTTCCAACACCAAGGGATGATTTTCTCCTTCACCTGATCCTGAAGACACCATGTGCACACTCCCAAGAATTTGATGAGGACCTTGGTTGAGCAATAGTGAACTCGAGGTAATTGGCCCCTGGAACTGTTCATCATGCTCAGTATGGCAAGTAGCCATGGTCACAACCAACTGCCTTCTCGCTTGACGTCCTCGAAATATCGCTTGGATTCTTATAGCTTGCCTACGCATGTTGAGGAAATTTTTTCGTGCCTGCCAGGTAAGGAAATGGCGTCGTATTTATGCAACTGCCTTCAACATCCTCCGCATATTGTATTTTCGGTAAGCTGCTTTGAGAACAAAAATTATTTGTGCTGCCTCTACTTCGATCTTCTTGTAGCAGACCTCGGTGCACTCATGGTAAGGATCAAACTTATTAACACAGTCTGGATGCACTATCCTCTCCTTTAATTTCTTTACATGCATTTCATCAAACATATATGGTGCGGATTTGTATTGTTGTTGCGGAAAGCTTTGCATCGTCGAGTACGGGAGAAATGGATCTACGGGCATGGAAGCATGATACGAGTAGGGAGGAGTGTAGTACGTACCACAGAGATCCGGTGCCGGTTGCGGAGGAAATGGTGTCGGATACGACCACGGTTGCTGCGGTAAAAAGTACTGAGAACTCTGCGGACAACCATGGCTCCAAGGATCTACAGGCTCATAGGAATCTGACGCCGGTGGTGGTGGCGGTGGTTGTAGTTCCTCCACCGGAAGTCGATGATCCTCCGATGAACCTCGTCGGTCATCATAGCTCCAGACATTCGGTGGTAGTGGTTGTAGTTCCTCCACCGGAAGTTGATGATCATAGACCCAAGGATTCGTCGGCTCTGATACCAATTGATGAAGCTCCATCCGGAATTGGCTTAGCAATGGTGGTGATTAATCAATTTTGACATAAATCTGAACAAGTATCAATGAATTGAAGATGTATAACACAAAAATTTGGGATGAACTAGGGTTTCTTTATTTAGAAAAAATGAAAATGACCAGGAAGATATAATTCAAAAATAAATTATAATTCAAAAATAAATTGAGAAAAAAAGGATACAAATGTTCTACTACTATTCTTCTCCTACACTTTCATATTTATTGGTGATACTCAAATGCTCAGCTGACGTGGCCAATGTTGACAAATGGTTGTTGGTCCTCCGGTTGCTGACCCGGCAAGTAAATGGATGAGATCTGGACAAGCCACAAGAAAACTACTGTAATGAAGACGAGAAAAGACTCCACCAATGCACAAACCAGCCAAGCACAGTCCACTGTCGTAGCTATCACCATAGAGCTGCTCACTTGACGTACGTATCACCGACCCCCGCTTCCTCCGCCACGCCTCCCCCCACCCCTCCCCTGCCGACCACTCCTTCCTCCTCTCCTTCCCGGAAACTAAAATCACCACTCTCGACACCGGCCTCCGCGTCGCCACCGAGTCCTCCCTCTCCGCCCAGTCCTCCGCCACCGTCTCCCTCTCCATCGACACAGGCAGCCGCTTTGACCCCGCCGACGTCGACGGGATCGCAAAATTTGTTCGACGCGTGGTTGAGGGGATCGGCCGGGAGGAGATCGGGAAGATTGGTGGCGTGCTTGGCGGGAGTACGTCGAAGGAGAAGACGGTTTTTAACGTGGACGTGATGGGAAAGGACGTGGCAAGGGTGCTATAGGTGCTCGCGGACGCTATGCAGAATGAGTCGGCGTTCGACGAGGGCATGATCGAGCGGGAGCGCAGTGCGTTGCTGAGGGAGATGGCAGTGGTATATATCTATTATGCATTGGATTAGGGCTAGGGTTTAATTATTTAAGTTGTTCATAAATAACTTGACGCCAGATAGTCTGTGTTACACAGACACGATAATGACACCGTTTTTTTCCCAGAGTCTACTAGTTTCGCCATAGACGAACTAAGTGTATTTTCAGCAGGTCTTTCTTGACCCGTATTGGTAATTTGAACGATATGAATACTATACAAGACTTCTTGATGCAGAAACAATGACAAGGACACGGTACTATTTTGACGTGTCCTAATGTATTTTGGAGTGTGGGTCGTGTCCAAGATGTGTTCAAAACTGTGAGACACATATACAAAACCAACTTTGGAATCAACACAACACATATGAGACATGATTCAACTATTTCAGCGTGTCCTAATGTATGTCGGAGTGTCCGTGGCCACATATAAACGGCATTAATTTTGGAGTGCCCCCGTGCTTCTTAGGTCGGTGTTTACTAGTTCTTGGCACATGCTATTTTTGACCACACAATTAGTTTTAAAGATAATACTACATATGCAATTGATTATATCCCTGTACTAGTTTACTTTATCCGGTGTAATTGATCTAACGGTCACGGCATAATTTCTGACCAAACTGTTAATATTCTAAACAATTGAAATAGCCAAATCCCAGATGGATTTCTTCTAGAGATTGATGAATTGGCATCATATACCATGTTTGTGCTATATTGATTTCCATGATATTTTATTCTGAACCTAGGATGCTTGCAAACTCTAACGCTCGTGCCATGTCCCTGTTGCGTCGTGTAACGTCCATGTTGGATATGATACAGACATTACGAAATACACAAGGACATACTAAAATATGCATAATGTGTGTGATGCTATGTTTGTATTATGTTTTGTCATATTCATGTCCGTGCAACATTAAGTTCCGAACCCTCCTCTTCTATTATCATTCTTCTCAAGCATGAGGTGAGAGCCTCCGCCAAATAAAACTGGATTGAGCTTGAATCTGCAGGGTGAAGTAAAAATTTACGAACAAACATATTTTGGAAGTACATCTGCACATGGATGCCATTTTGACCTACCAATACATTGCACGGACATGAATATGACAAAACACAATACAAATGTTAGGGAGTATGTATATTTATAAGGGGGGTTTGATGGGCTGGCCTTAGAACTTGGGTCTGTCTGGACTCATTGGGGAGGGGCTGATCCAATGGGAAAGGGTGCACGTGGCTTGGTTGGGTTTGCTTGAGGTAAAATTGCTCTTAATTTAATTTTATTAAAAGTAAGGCGCATGGTGTTCTTTTAATGTATTGAAAATACATGGAACTCGATTTGGGTTGGACACAAGCATCATGAGCGTAGCAGGCTCAGAATAGGTCAATGCCCATATTTGGGTTACACGAAGTTAGGTTGTGGTTGAGTCTTAATTTAAATAAATCCTACATTTGTCGAGGGGGTTTACAATCTACCCTCCTTAGAGCATTTTGTCCTTTAAATTAAAATATTCGCATGACAAGAATTACTGGCTAAAATTAAAATACCAAAACGTACATAGTCTTTCGAAGAGATGAGGGTAGCATTGTCTAATATCCTCCTCGCATTCCCATGTCGACTCGCCTGGTGCATGATGTCTCCATATGACGCGAACTAGGAGAATGGTCTGACCTCGCAGTACCTTCTCGCTCCTGTCCAGAATCTCAACGGGCTCCTCTTGGTATGATAAACTTGGGCCAACTGCGATTTCTGAATGGTCTAGCACGTGACTCGGATCTGGTATGTACCTTCTTAGCTGGGATACATTGAAGACGTCATGGACTCCTTCCAAAGTCTGTGGCAAGGCTAACCTGTAAGCAACCTCTCCGACGCGTTCTAACACGTCGAATGGTCCGATGTATCTCGGACTCAACTTTCCTCTGCCTCCGAATCTGATAGTCCCTCGAGTAGGCGAGATCTTTAGAAATACGTGATCTCCAACCTGGAACTCTAAGGGATGCGCATTCGTCCAATGCTTCTGCCTGTCTTGTGCTGCTCGTAGGTGCCCTTGGATCTTCTTTACCTTTTCTACTGTATGAACAACCAACTCTGGTCCGAGAATCTGTCTCTCACCTATATCACTCCAACATACTGGAGAACGATATTTTCTTCCATACAACGCTTCATAGGGCACCATCTGGATGCTCGCTTGATAGCTGTTATTGTAGGAAAATTCGACTAGGTGCAAGTGGTCCTCCCATGATCCTCCGGAATCTAGAATGCACGCTCTTAACATATCTTCCAAGGTCTGAATGGTGCGCTCCGATTGGCCATCTGTCTGTGGGTGATATGCGGTACTAAAATTCAGACGGGTATCGAGACTCTCTTGTATACTCCGCCAAAAGTAAGAGGTAAACCTCGTATCTCTGTCAGACTGGCACTCCATGCAGTCGCACAATCTTCCTCATGTACATATCTGCTAAGACCTCTGTCGATCGCCTAACTCTGAAGGGTAAAAAGTGCACAGACTTGGTGAGTCTATCCACGATTACCTAAACTGCATTGCGACCACTAGGACTTCTCGGAAAGCCCGTAACAAAGTCCATAGTGATATGCTCCCATTTCTATTCCGGTATCGAAAGCGGTTGAAGTAATCCTGCAGATCTCTGATACTCAGCCTTGACTTGCTGGCACACCAGGCACTTGGCCACAAAGCGTGCTATCTCTCTCTTCATTCTATGCCACCAGTAGTACTGCCTCAGGTCTCTGTACATCTTCATGCCTCCTGGATGAATAGAGTAGGTCGAACTGTGTGCCTCTGTCATCAACTCCTGCCGAAGTTCTCCATTTAGAACGTAGAGACGATCTCCACATCTCAAGGTTTCGTCTTCATGTATACGTAGTCCTGTTTGTAATCCAGCCTCTGTCCTCTGTCTAAGCCTCTAAAATCTGGCATCTGTCGGCAAAGCAGTTTTGATTCTCTCCACCAATGTCGATTGTAACTGGAAACTTGACAACTATCCGTCTATTCCTGGCATAACAACCTCTATACCCATCTGCTCTAGATATCTCAATAGGTGTTGTTGCGTAGTCAAGAAAAATGCCATGGGTCTTCTGCTCAAAGCGTCAGCTACTACGTTGGCCTTTCCCGGATGGTACTGTAGCTCAATCTCGAAGTCTGTCATCACCTCGAGCCAACGTCTCTGTCTCTGGTTCAGATTCTTCTGAGTGTAGACGTACTTCAGGCTCTTATGATCAGTAAATATCTCCACTCTTTCTCCATATAAATAGTGTCTCCAAAGCTTTAAAGCAAAGATCACTGCTGCAAGCTCCAAGTCGTGGGTGGGATAGTTTTTCTCATGTGTCCTCAACTGCCTAGAGGCATAGGCTGCAACCTTTCTATGATGCATCAAGACGCATCCTAATCCTTTCCCGGATGCATAGCTGTAGATCACGAATCCTCCGGGTCCAGATGGTATGGTCAAGATGGGTGCTGTAGTCAAACGCTTCTTCAGCTCATCGAACGCTGTCTGACACTCCTTTGTCCAAGTGAACTCCTGCTCCTTACGGGTCAAGCGAGTCATCGGCTCTGCAATCTTCGCAAAGTTCTCCACGAATCTCCGATAATATCCGGCAAGTCCTAGGAAACTTTTCACCTCTGAGACATTGGTAGGGGTTGGCCATGTCTCTATTGATAAAATCTTTGCCGGATCCACTGAAATGCCCTCTCCTGAGATGACATGTCCAAGGAAAGTGACACGATCTAGAAGAAACTCACACTTGCTCAGCTTTGCATAAAGCCTCTCTCTCCTCAGTGTTTCTAACACTAGTCTCAAGTGCTCTTCATGCTCCTCGTGGCTCTTTGAATACACCAAAATGTCGTCGATGAAGACTACCACGAACTGGTCTAAGTATTGGTGGAATACTCTATTCATCAAGTTCATAAATACAGCTGGCGCATTCGTCAGTCCAAAAGGCATCACTAAGAACTCATAATGACCATAACGAGTCTTGAATGCTGTCTTTTGAATGTCTTCTTTTTGCACCTTCACTTGATGATAATTCGATCTCAAGTCGATCTTGGTGAACACCACTGCTCCTGTCAACTGGTCGAATAAGTCATCAATCCGCGGCAGAGGGTACTTGTTCTTGATAGTCAAAGCATTTTTCGGCTGTTTTTTGTCTACTTTTCATGATTTGCCGTTCATCGTTCGTTGTTCGTGGTCGTTCGTGGTTCGTTTATGAGATCTAGGGTTTCTACAGATCTCCGTTGGTTATTCGTTATCGGTTGAGGTTCGTTGTGAGATCTAGGATTTCAAAGATCTCGTCTTTCTGTTGCATCTGCAAGTATGGTGGGGACCGAATCTTCTAGCGAGGTTAATAGTGGTAGTGGTAGCGGAGGTAGTTCTTCTTTTACTGTTATTCATAATGATGAATTAGGAAAGTCGATTACAGCGGTAAAACTCAATGGTGCGAACTATCTTGCCTGGTCCAAGTCTATCAAAGTGGTGTTAAGGGCAAAAAAGAAGTTGAAGTTTTTGACCGAAGAACCCCTGCCTGAAACGTCCGCTGAGTATGAAGATTGGATGAGTGCAGATACATACGTTATGTCATGGTTGTGGCATAGTATGGAACCACATATCGCTGCTAATGTTCAGTGGTGTGAATCAAGCAAACAGATTTGGGCATCTCTGGAAGAATCTTATTCGCAGAAGCGAAATATTGCCCGTATCTATGAGTTGTACGAGTTATTGTTCAATACAAAGGAAAATGGGAAGCCTGTGAATGAATATCTGGCTTCAAAAAAGGCTTTATGGGAGGAACTGCTTCAATATCATCCTGTTACTACTGATTTGAAGGAAGCTCGGAGACAGAAGAAAGAGTTTCATGTTTCACTCATCCTAGCCGGCTTGGATCCTGCGCTCGAACCTTATAAAGCTCAAATCCTTGTTGGAGAGCAGTTACCTACGGTGGCAGATACTTTCTCCCGTCTCAATCGTTCCTTTCTGGGACAGAGTTCTGTGGTGCCGAGTACTGACTCTTCTGTCCTAGTTTCTAATGCTGTTGGTCGTAGTGGTGGACGTGGTATTGGACGTGGCGGTAGAGATGGTGGTCGTAGTTTTGGTCGAGGAGGAGGCCGTGGTGGTAGAGACAATGGTCGTGGTGGTGGTGGCCGTGGTCAACCATGAAAGTGTAACTATTGTGGAATGCTCGGTCATGTAGAAGACTATTGTTGGGACAAATAGGGCAAACCAGAATATGCACATCAAGTGCATTATGAAAATATGCAGTCCCAGGATACCACTTCTGCTCCCAGAGATGATACTTCGGGTTTTAATCAGACTTCAACGTCCGATACCTCATCTCCATTTCAACAGATCCTCCAGAAGTTGAACGCGCTTGCTAGTACCACCTCCCAACCTACTGCAACTATGGCACATATAGGTAATCCTGCTTTTGTGGCAACCCAGTCACCATCCACCTCTTGGGTCATCGACTCAGGAGTAAGCTCTCACATGTCTGGTATAACATCTATCTTTCATAATCGTAGTTCCATAAAACATAATATTATCTTGGCTGATGGGTCTACTCGTCCTGTGCTTGGGAAAGGTGTCATTCACCCTACTCAATCACTATCATTATTTGATTCATTATATGTGCCTAATTTTCTATTTAATTTGTTATCTGTGAGCCAGTTAACCAAATCTCTTCAATATTCTGTGACATTTTCTCCCAATTCGTGTATTTTTCAGGACCTCAGGACGAAGAAGACGATTGGTTCGGGACATGAAAAAGATGAACTGTACTACTTGGATCTACCTGGAAAGGCCTTCACTTATGTTTCTACTTCTCCGTTGCAGTGGCATTATCGTTTGGGACATCCGTCTTTGGCTAAGTTGCGTTAAGTTGTTCCTAGTTTGAGTCATGTTTCTAGTCTTGAATGTGATGCTTGTCAGTTAGGCAAGCATCACCGTAGTTCCTTTCCTCGTCGTAGTGAGAGTCGTCAATTAGAGTCTTTTGATCTTGTTCATTCTGATATTTGGGGTCCGTCTAGAGTCAAAAGTCCGAAAGAATTTCAGTATTTTGTTATTTTTATTGATGATTATTCCAGAATGACTTGGTGTTATTTAATGAAAGAAAAATCTGAGTTTCCATATGTATTATCTGTCTTTTATAATGAAGTCTATGTTCAGTTTAATAAATGTATCAAAATTCTGCGTTCTGATAATGCTTTGGAGTATACTCAATCTTCTGTGAACATTTTCTATGTTGATCGTGGTATGATTCATCAAACCAGTTGTGTTCACACTTCTCAATAAAATGGTATAGCCGAACGCAAACATCGACACATTTTAGATGTGGCTCGAACTCTCATGTTCAATATGCATGTCCCCAAACAGTATTGGGCAGATGCCGTTCTTACTGCATGTTATCTTATTAATCGCATGCCATCATCTGTATTAAATAACAAAGTTCCATTTACTATATTACATACAGATGTCGCACCATTTTCCTTATCTTCTCGAGTGTTTGGCTGTGTCGCTTTTATTCATAACTTGGAACCTAATCGAGATAAGTTGGCTCCTAGATCTCTGAAGTGTATCTTTCTTGGTTATCTTCGTACTCAAAAAGGTTATCGTTGTTACAGTCCACAGTCACGCAAATATTATGTCAGTACGGATGTTACATTCTTTGAGTCTATCCCTTTCTTTCCTCTAGGAGACCGTTGTATTCCTTTTACAACAGATTTGATATCTTCTATACCACTTTCGGTCATTCCTGAATCAATTTCTGTCTCCATTCTCCATTTACAGGTTTATCAGAGATCCAAGGACAGGCCAGTGGTTCTGCAAAATTCAGCCTTCAACTAATCATCTTCCGTGCCTGAGGTTTCTGCTCCCATCACCACAGATCCAGATGATCTTCCTATTGCTCTCAGAAAAAGATAACGCCTTTGTACCACAAAGAATAAGCATCCCATTTCTAACTATGTTTCATTACACCGTGCTTCATCATCTTTTCATGTATTTGCTGTTTCATTATCTTCTACTTTTATTTCCAAAACTTACAAGCAGGCTATGTCATCTTCTGGTTGGAAAAGTGCAGTGGATGAGGAGATGCATATTTTATATCAAAATCAGACTTGGGAGCTTACATCACTTCCTGTTGGAAAATAAACAGTGGGTTGTAGATGGGTGTACACTGTTAAGTATCATCCTGATGGTTCTGTTGAGCGCCTCAAGGCACGGTTGGTTGCCAAAGGGTATACTCAGACATATGGCGTGGATTATATGGAAACTTTCTCTCCAGTGGCTCGGCTGAATTCAGTTCAGATTCTTATTTCTGTGGCGGTTAATCACCGATGGCCTATATATCAACTGGACATAAAGAATGCTTTCTTGCATGGTGACTTACAGGAGGAGGTTTATATGGATCAACCACCGGGATATGTTGTAGCAGGAAATAAAAGACTCGTATGTCGATTGAAGAAAGCATTATATGGACTGAAACAGTCACCTCGTTCTTGGTTTGACAAGTTCAGTTCAGTTCTCATTCAGTATGGCTTTCGACGTACCACATCAGATCATTCAGTGTTTTGCCATTCTTCCTCAGCAGGTATTATCGTGTTGATTATTTATGTTGATGATATCATTATATCTGGGAGTGATCATGCTGGAATTACGGACTTGAAGGCCTACCTCAGTCGTCAGTTTCATACTAAGGATTTGGGTCTTCTTCGATATTTTCTTGGAATCGAGGTTGCTCGATCTAAGAAGTGGGTGTATCTGTCACAACGCAAGTATGTTCTAGACTTGCTTTCCGAGACTGGGATGTTGGAGTGTCGGCCAGTTGAGACTCCTATGGATTATCATGACAAGCTTGATGCTGACAGGGGAGAGTTATTTGAGGATGTTGGATATTATAGACGTTTGGTTGGCAAACTTATATATCTTACTGTTACTCGACCAGACATCACATATGCAGTTGGAGTAGTTAGTCAGTTTATGCATGCCCCTCGGCAACCACATTGGGAGGCTATCTCTCGCATTCTTCGATACTTGAAGGGTGCACCTGGAAAGGGTTTGTTGTACAAACCTTCCCAGTTGCTTACGGTGACTGGGTTCAGTGATGCTGATTGGGCAGGCAGTCGCAGTGATAGGAGGTCTACTTCTGGCTATTGTACGTTTGTGGGTGGCAATCTTGTCACGTGGCGTAGTAAGAAGCAGAATGTTGTGGCTCGTTCTAGTGCAGAGGCCGAGTACCGTGCAATGGCTCATACAGCTTCTGAGATGATGTGGGTGCAGTCTCTTCTTCATGAAATGGGAATTATGATTCCTATTCCGATGGAGATGTATTGTGATAATCAGTCGGCAATATTTATCGCAAGTAATCCGGTGTTTCATGAGCGCACGAAGCATATCGAGGTGGATTGTCATTTTGTTCGTGATTTGTTGCTGAAGAAACAGATTGTCACTCCTTATGTTCGGTCAGAGGATCAATTAGGTGATATCCTCACCAAACCACTTGCTCGCGGTCCATTTTCTGATTTATGTAGCAAGCTGGGCATGTCTGATCTATATGCTCCTGCTTGAGGGAGGGTGTTAGAGTTATTTTATTTTGTTATTTATCATATGAGGGTATAATAGTAATTGTGGGTGTATTGCATATCAATATAAATAGACATGAGATGCAACCTAGGGTTTAAGGCCCTTGCAATCTCCTTTCTCGTATTCTCTCTTCCCCTACTTCCCTTTATCCTCTCTATCTCTAAACTTAACTGAGATATCTCTTGCTAATAAGATGAGACATGGTTCTCAAAAAATTGTTTGGAAGGGCAGGGAGGTTTCGTAAGACCTCGTGATTTTTTTCCTCCATCCTGCCTGCCGGTGTTAAGGAGTTAAATGGTTGTGGTTGAGTTTGGTTAGATTGGGGTTGAATTTTTTTCCCTCCATCCTGCCTCCTAAACTCTTTTTTGGCCTACTGAGCACTTTATTATACCTCCTGCAGGAGAGTTATATAGATGAATTTTATGTAAATTCAAAACTTTCCTTTTTCTAGGTTTAATTTAACCCTGTAAAAGCTTGTAGATTAAAAGTTTTTTTTTTGCCATGCCAGACATGGATTATTGGGAAATCAAATTCTTTAATGCTGAATTATCATTGGTTTTTTTTACATGTATATCCTCTAAATTTTTCACTTTTGTAATATATGGCTCCCACTCCCAACCCCGTAGGTGCAAAAAAGAAAACCATGATAATAGGTTTTTGGCATATCCAGGGGAGAACCCACCTTAGGCAAAGGGTTAGATATCGGTTTCTTCTATTAGTTTTTGCATTAATACTTCATTTTGTTTATGTTTTAGTAACAAAATGGTTGCCTAGTTGGTAAATTGGTGAGTTTATAAATTTTATATAGTGACACTTAAAGTTTAACTTAGTGTAATCTTAGTGTGTTTTTGCTCCTTGAAGAGATTTGTGTCTCCCACCTAACCTCTCTAGACATTCATAATTATGTATGTGCCCCTGAAAATTTTCTAATTGCATATGTGCCCTTGAAAAATGTTATCTTTGCATAGATACCCTTGTCATATGTATCCATGAAAAGGAATACCGTTACCATAGTTAAACATAGTTTTTTTTTTTTTTCATGAATAGGGTTTGAATTCTCGGAAACAGCCTCCCATGTATTGCTGCATAAATCTAGACCCTCCACATGCCCTGCATTAGCAACGTCCTATTGGGGTACTATCAATAGATTATAATCCCATTTAATCTATGAGTAGTGACCGGAGATTTCTTGTGTCCTACATTTGTATGTCATAGAAAGATCCCCCAAGAGGCCATTCACTGAGAATTTGGGTGCAACACAAATGACATTTTGGGGATGTAATGCCAACTTTATGTGCAATATTTCTTCACTCTTCGTGCAAGGGTAGAAAGTTGTCGGTTGCTGCAGAATGTCTTGTTCATACTTGGTTAGGAAATGTTTTATCTAGTCTATTACCAGGTTTCGTCCATACTATTATCATCCAAGCCTCCAAAATGTCATCCTTTAATCAAAAATTGTCAAAATTGATGCCTTTGGTGCAGGATGTTGCAATTGCTGCGATGGGACCGATCAAGATGCTCCCAGATTACAACTGGTTCAGGCGCTGCACATATTTGCTCTGCTACTAGTTTCAGTCTTTTGTATCCAACACTTTGTGCATAGTGTTCAGAGAAGTATAATTGCCCATATTTGGATTTTCTTGTCTGCTATTAAGCATGTATGAGGTGTGATTCTTTTTGGCTGTGATATTATTCTCTTTGAATTTTGTGTTATATAATCTCTAATTCAGCTCTCCAATACCTATATAGCTCTCCGATTCTCTCATATGTATTACTTTTGAGTACATATTTCTTCTTTTCATGTTAATGCAATGTGTTTTTGTGCATGCTTGAACACGTGCATGTGTGAGTTTTGAGTCATTAGTAACCTTGAGCTGGCCTTGGTCTAGTGCGACTATTCACTATACATGCATGACCAACTATTTAGTTCAGGTTTAATTGCAACTAAATATCAATTATTTCAATTTTACAACTTGATATTATATACTTTTATATTATACTAGTAAATACTCTCAATTTGAGGAGTTTCAAGTTGGTACTATCCGTTGGAAAGTCAACTTTTTCGTCCCAATTATTTTATATATTAAATTATTCTTACTGAACTCGAATGACCTTTGTGGTTATCAGAGAGAGATATAAGATCCTTACTGGGTGACAGATGTAGGAGATTAGTGGATTGAGCTATAGGAGCGTATCATTCCTTCCATTTATTTGGTAGGAATTGGGAACAGTGGGTTCAAAAGGCTGCAACGCAGTGCGCATAATGATTTGAGCGTTACGTTGGGCTGCTAAAAAAAATAAAAAAATAATCCTTAACACAGTCTCGGTCAAATGTATACTATTGTTCTCACTGTTACCTGAGAGGCCATTCTGAGGTAGTATGTTTAAAAGAAATAAAAAATAAATCTAGATTTGTTGGTTTGTCTTAGCAAAACTAGAGGAACACGGAGTAGGAATAGCATGGTGATGAAGGTTTGGTATTTTTAGGAATTTAGTTTCCATTGCTTTCTCATGGAAAAAGAATTTAACATTCTTATATCATGTTTGGTTAGGTTGGAAATGTGTAGCTAGAAATTTTTAATTTTTTCATTCCCATGTTTGGTTCAGACATGAATGATAATCTTGTTTATTTTTTTACAAATACCCTTTCATTAATTACATGATAATACTGTTACTTAAATTTAGTTGGTGTCATTGAGGATAGTACATGCCAAAAATATATAATTAATGCATCCAACCAATATTTTCCAGAAAAGCAAAAAATATTTCTTACGGGATCTTGGGTTTTACTTTCCATTAGTTGTGTAAAAATAAAATTGTTTTACTCATGATCCGATATGCGGCACACAAGCGTGCAAAGTACTAAATGTGAGAGTAATACAATTTATATACCATGCTTAAGAAACCAAGAATTTATTAAGATTTTACAACCATTATCTTATTCATTGCAAATCAACACTATATATGAGAGAAATAGACAATTACAAACATACAAAGTCACCGGTCACTCATTAATTTTGTTATTACCCATTGAACATTTTCTTGATGCTTCCAATTGAAGGTTGGATTACCTTTGAGGTGACTCAAGCTATGAGCTTCAATAAGGTAGCATCCCTATATTTTCAAATAAGGTTGCAACAGGACGTGGTACAGATGCATCGATACCAATTACCTCACTTTTAATTAAAGAAATCTATAACCACTGCTATTTTGGGCATAAGCCAAAAAAATACAATATACAGTATTAGGTCTAAAAAAAAATTCTTGGAGGAAGGACAAAAATATTAGCAAGGCACCCCCACACTTTGAAATATTTTAAAGGTGACTTTCTGACCTTCCATAATTCATAAGGCTTCCTATGAGATTTCTTAAAAGAAACATTATTTAAAATATGACACGAAACAAGTAGAGCTCTCCCCCTGTCACGACCCGCACCCGCATGATCGGACACGAGTACGTGGGTACGTCCAGTCTACGCCGTAGCATCGACGGTAGAACACTTTCTAGGTCATCAATATCTAACTATCAATCTTACTAATACAACTAGTTCTATCATATACTTAATCACCATAATCTAAAGGTAGAATAAATAAGAAAGATAAACCAAATAACATTCTAAAGGAAAAAACTAGACATAACATTGAATAAAAAGTACTAGCCTAGATCTCTACAATTGTCACCTCAAGGTCCACAGTGTAATAGAGTCATGTCTATAGCATCACTCTCAAATCCTGGAATGTAGAACACAACAATCACTGAAAAATATTATCCAGTCAGGATTGGAGTGAAGCACACCTCTAACAGCAGTTTCAATAAATGATAAAGACTATGTAACAATAAATAGGGAGAAATACAAGATAAATAAAACAAGAGCAAGAAATATACAATATATGGAATGCTTTAAATAAATACAAGAGTAATGAGTATTATATATAAGAGTCAGGAAATACAACTAACTAAGTGAGTGAGTACTAGTTTCAACATGTGATCGACTTAGAAACTTGTAAAGGAATATGGCCTGGTTAATTATACGTGAGGTGCATGATTAACACTCACAAAAAAATATGAACTGTAGGGGGTATGATAACATATCTACAATAATACTCCCCGTTGTAGAAGCATGAAAAATACGCTGGATGGCTATACGCAGCATATTGATGCAGAGCAGCGTAAACAGAGGCCTTCAGAGCCATCAAACGTGCAACGGAGCTTTCTCCGCCAAACACAGCATGAAATATAAGCTCAACGTAAGGCAGTACGTCCAAACCGCTTCAGCGTAAACATGGTGCTTCATCGACTCCTGGGCGTAAAACCCATCCTCTTGCAACGCAGCATTGAAGTGTACGAGAGACGCTTCGTATTCTCCGAAGTGAACCTGTCAGATCTTGCAATGAACCTAACGTCTGGACTTCTGACAAAGGGATACTGCTCGACTACCCAGGGATACTGCTCGACTACCCAGACGACGGCTATAATGATGGCACGGCACTGTGACCCAGGCTATCATTTACCGCCATCTCCTTTGCGTAAACTACTTTTACGTGCACGAAGGGATACGCTGCCTTATTTTATACAGGCGGGCATGAGCTGTTTACGCTCTGCAGTAGACAAACCGCCTGCCACATCAAAAGCTGCACTCCGTACGGGGCTCGAGGCACGTCTCTACGTCAAATGCACAGAACGATGACAGTTGCTCGAGGCACGTCTCTACGTCCAATGCACAGAGCGGTGACCGTTTCTCAAGGCACGTCTCTGCGACTGATGCGCAGAAGGGCTGCAGACCTTCAAAACAGGCTTCCGTATTTAATGCACAGGATGGTGGCAAATCTCGGCATTTAATGCAAGAGATTTGATTATATCTTCAAAAGCCGTAATTTCGGCTAAGACGTCCACATCAGCACTCTGGCACGGTACGCAACGGCTTCTACTCCCACTCGGCCTCTATGACCACGCGGCTTCTATGCCCACTCGGCCTCTATGACCACTCGGCTTCTACGCCTATTTTGGCTTCTATGCCTACTTGGCTTCTACGCCATGGTGACAGACATTGGCTTCTACGCCCACCTCTTCTACAAGAGGGATACCTACCTACGTGGCTTCTACGCCATGATCTTCGTAGCGATTATACGCGTTTTGTCCCTTAGTTGGACCCGCGTCACACGCTCATTCAAAGGATCATCTATACGCAGGCATTGGTTATTTTAACCGTTGTATAAAAGGGTGCTGTACTTTCCACTCCTCGGTTTCTACACCGACGGAGTGGTCACTGTCACTAAAACTCTATAAATAGAGACCTCTAGAGGGTGGAACAAGATCAAAAAATTGGTCAAGAAACCAATATCAGATCCAAGGTGTCACGCCCCAGTCCCAAAATGTCAGGAACTAGGCCACGTGTCACTGGCCAGCTGACACGTCACTAAGGGCTTAATCTATTTTGAATAGACCCATAGGGACGTGCTACGCTGTCATAAGATACTACAAGAACAACACAGGCAAAACTATCTCATCCACAACAAAATGTCAGAAAATGCAAGTGCTGAATATATATAAAACTGAGTCTGATACAGTACACAACTGGTGAGATTACAAGCCTACTACAAAAACTGATAATAGCGCATAAAAATCAGATAGACTAAGCAGTGTCTATCTGATCAAAACATCTCCATCTCCAGGTGGCAGGCCTCTATGGTCAAGCATACTCTGAGGGTGTCTCCTCGAGCTCCTCCTCGGTAACACATCTAGCCTCCTGATCAGGGCCGTACACAGTGGGGTAGAAAGCCTCGTCTAGATCTGGCAGGGAACCAGGTCCTCAGTGGGACATAACAAGATACAGAAAATGACATGCCAAGTATGTAAATACTGAATAAAGAAAATAAATACAGGGTGCTAATCATTCTAAGTGAAATGCAAGTAAAGACCTTGTAGTACGCATGGGATTGTGTCGGCTAGACATATGCTGACATAGTTCACCAATCGTGGGGACTGGCTAGTATATGTGTCATATGCCCCCTGACTCAAGGAAACTCTGCAATCGACCATCATGGTACGAAAGTATAAAACATTTATGGAGGGGGTGTCCCATACGTCTACTAGTTATCTTTCCCATCCCAATGAAACTAAATATAAAGTCATACTATTCCTGAATTATTCTAATCCGTGATGCGGGTCACACGTACTGGTAGCTAATCAACTACGCAGCTCGCATCCCAATATGCATTGCAACCATGTTGCGTGTTCCCGTGTTAGGGTCTAGGAGAATATTAGAATACTCTCACAGCAAATGGTGAGTCTGTAAGACTAAGTTAAATATGCTAATGTCAACGTATCAGTTGACTGTACCCAAGGCAGTCTCAGGTAATCATGGTATATGAAATTCAGGAACAAAGCAGATATCAATAATTTAATTTGAACATTAACTTGGCAAGGTATACTTGCCTACTCCCTGATAGTACTGAAAACCTGATCTCACAGTCAGGGTTGAGGGTGCTTGTGACTGGGGGTCACTGGCTGTGCTGAAGTTAGTTTCTGTTAAAACAGACAGGGTTCGTGAATATCAAAGTTGTAATATAAAGTATATGTATATATACTTATATTTACATATATAATATAGTTATATATATATAGTATGTATATATATATAGATATAATATATATAGCAGTATATATAGTATATACAGAACAGAAAAAATGCAGGTATATATAGAATTTATAATAATAGCAGGGTATCCTCTGCCATATATAAATAATATTATGATATCAGGGTGTATCCACTGATGTATATATATATAAATTGAAATGACAGGACAGCAAATAAATACATATATATCTATGTAATAGTACATAATGTATATAGATAATATATATATATATATAATAAATTTAAATGACAGTGCAAGAATTGAAATTATACATATATATGTAGGCTGTATTATCCAGCACTGTAATAAATAATAAATAATAAATTAAAATGACATTGCAAGAATTGAAAATAGGTATATATATAAGCTGTATTATCCAGCTGGATATTAATATATATATATATATATATATATATATATATATATATATATATATATATATATATATATATATATATATATATATATATATATATATATATATATATATATATATATATATAATAGGAGCAGGAATAAATTAAGTACAGAAAATAAATAAAAGAATAATGCATAGTATACATATATACTATATAATAGTAATTATATATACAAATATGTTATATATACATATAATATATAACATATATTATACATATTATTTATATATATATGTACACACATATATATATATATATATATATATATATATATATATATATATATATATATATATATATATATATATATATATATATATATAAACAGAAATAAATGCATATATATATCATAATATCATATAGTATATATAAATATACATATACTTATAATTATATACATATAAATATATATAAATATATATGTAATAGATATATATACATATATTTAGTAAATATATAATAATAGTATATACAGTATAATATACTGTATAATAACAGTATATAATACATATATATATATATATATATATATATATATATATATATATTTATATATATATATATATATATATATATATATATATATATATATATATACATATTAATACATATTATTTATATACATATATATATATACCTATATATATACATATATATACATATACATATAGATATATATATATAATTACATATATATTAGGGTTAAGTATTATACATACTGACAGGGGGGTCCCACAGGTTGTCGACGGCGGGTGGACGGCGGCGGAGTCGGCCGGAGGAGCGGGAACAGCAGCAGTAGCTACTGGCAGCAGCAGCAGCAGCAGTTAAGTGCGAGGGCTGCCGGCGGCGGAGGAGCGGCGGAGGTGGCCGGACAGGCGGTGGGTTCGACAGAGGGGAGGGTGGCGGTCAGGTTGGTGGTGGTGGCGGAGGTCCACGACGGCGGTGGTGGAGGCTGGAGGCCGCCGGAGGTGAGGGTGGTGGTGTAGTCGAGAATTCGGCCGGGGCACTGTGGAGGTCAGGGCTGTGGCTGGAGGCGTCGTGGGGTGGTGGTGGTGGGTTGGTTCGACGGAGGGGACGACGGCGAGGCGTTTGGGGGTGGTGGCGGTGGTCGGCGACGGCCGGAGGTGGCGCTGGGGGAGGATGGGAGTGGTGGTGGTGCTGTGGAGGTGAAGTCGGGATGGGTCTGCAGTGGCTGGCCACGGCGGAGCAGGCGGTGGCTGGGGGTGGGACTTGGCCGGAGGGGAGAGGGGGTCACGGCGAAGGGTCGGGCAGGGTTTGGCCGGAGGCAGTGGTCGGAGGTGAGGGCTGTGAGGGTTTGAAGAGAGGGGGGGTCGGGTTTTATAGGGGTTGTAGGCAATGGCAATTTAGTAAATAAAGGGAAGTTTGGGGATATTTTGGTAAATTTGATTTTTGGGGATATTGTAAACTCCCTCACCCAAAATAGGTATTTGTGTATATTTTATATTATTATATTTATTATAGATGTTAAATTTATTTAGAGTATTCTCTTAGTTAATTAGAAAATAATTTTTTTTAGTATATTTACTTATATAAATATTCATTTAGAATTATTTTAGGTTATTTTAGATTTTTGGAGATTTTTCTAGAATTTTTGGTAATTAAAACTTAGAAAACATAAATTTCTAGGACTTCTATGATTTACTATACGACCATACTTGCATGTCGTTCCTACCAAATATTTATTTTAGTTCAAGATATTTAATTATATTTTTTTGTAATTTATTTAGAATTTTAAGAAATTTATTTAGATTTTCGAAATTATTTAGGATTTATTTGGAGATATATAGTCTTAATATTAGATAGATGCTAATTTAGTGTTAATAGATATTAATAAGATTTTATAAATTATTTGTATTATCTTTAATTATATTTAAGATTATAAATTATTGAGATAAATTCAAACTCTATTTTAAATTAATTCAAATCCTGAACCTACTAGGAAATCAACTTCATGCATATCCTATCCTTATTTAAATTCATCATAATCCTATCCAAATTAACCAATCCTAGTCGTATTTAATTAAGTAGTGTCCACCATTATAAATACATCATCCTTCATATTTTTCTTCCCCAAATTCCTCTCTTTTTCGTCCAAAAATAGTCAAAATTCGTCATAAATTCAGCCTCATTTTCTACTAGTTATGACGAATTAAAAAGACGATATCTCCTAGCTCCGAACTCCAAACAAGGCCTAGTTTTTTTTGTTAGAACGATAATGAGGTTAGATTTCTGATTATATAAATTATTTTTCTAAATTATTAGTATTAAATTCTTGAAATTTCGTAGAGCACATCATGTCAAAAATAGACGTGTTTCGATGTATTCGCGATTCCGGGAGAACCAGGAATCAGAATCACAAAACGTTTAAAGTTTCTGAAAGATAATGTCGAGATAATCGACATATATTTTTCCCAGAATTTATTTTGAAGTATTTTCATACTGTTAATTCTGTAGAACTTCTAGGTTAGAATTTAATCATCGGTGCACAATACAAAATTTGTATGTGCCATAATTCCCAAACTAATTTGAATTCAGACGAGCCATAAATTCCAGCATATTTTTGAAGCTGAAATCTACAGGAAATCATGCATGAAAGTTGAGTTTGTGTCGGTTGACTATTTGGTCATCAGATCGCCTCGATTTGCGTGCCATGAGTCTCGAGTTGATAAAATTCAGTTTTTTTTTGGACAAAATTTAGGAATTAACATAAAAATCAGAATAATAAGATTAAAATAGGATTTTAGAGTAATTATTCCAGAATTAAATAAATTAAAATAAATTATCTTTTGACGTGATAAATTTGTAATACATAGGCTATTTGGACTGTGACTTGGACTCTGATTCATACCAGCAGCAGGACCCCAGGCAAGATACCTTGCCAAATTGTTACAGTACTTTTGCATGCTATTTATATTTCTTTATATTTATTGCATTTCTGTTTATTCTTGCATGTGTAGTTTTCTTTCCGTCATTACTATGTATTAGATATGTTGATACACACATGGCACTTAGTATCATCGAGGACAATCATTAGACGTATGGGCTTTTAACCACTCTGGTAAACCGTAGTATATAGCTCGCACTACGGGCGTGTGTCGCGCTGGTCGCTACCCCCGCGGTATGTCAATTTCTGATGTCCATTGACGTGTGTGTGAGTTATGAGGTAGATCGAGTAGCCTACCCTTGCCCATACGTCGAAAAGTTGTCCTTATTTGCATTCATATAGATTGTCTTGTACAGCGTACTTATTTATTTTCAAACCATATGCATGTTTACTGTATTCAAATTGGCTCGTATTTTCTGTATCTTGTTACGTCCCTCTGAGGACCTGGTCCGCTGCCAGGTGTATCTTTTCTTGAGTATTTGTAGGAGCGCAGATTTGGATGGTTACATGTGATCCGAGGATGTCTTCTCTTCGAGCTGTGATGGATAGTTGGTATTCTTATATTGTGTTGTGGTGTTGTACTCATATTGTATTTGCTCTTATATTCGAGTTGGTAGTGGATTTGTTTCCATCCAACTATCATCCTTAAATACCTATATTGAGGTCTAGTTTCATAGATGCTGGTTATTTATTTATATTTGATTTTTGTGGATGAGATTTAGATTTTAACCTGTGACTTGTATTACATTTCATACCACTTGTGGATTGATATTCATGTACAGCGTACGTGTGTATATGGTTTCCATATATTAGAGTTCGTATACATACGGCTGGCGTGTTACGTGTCCTAGTCCTACGTATTTTGGGACTGGGGCATGACATATTTTTGTGGTGGCCCATGCAGGTCGAGAGCATATTGTCTCGGTTACGTTACTGTACCGAACAAGCCTGCCCCTAGGACTAGAGTATAGGATCTCATCCACAATTGACTGTGATTCATCTCCTCCTATCTGTTCTATTTTGAACAATTGTATCCTGCTTGATTCATGTGCTTCCTAATAGTTCCTTGAGTATAGTCTTCTGCTAGAATATAGGAACCCTTGTTATTAGGATGATAATTAGAGTAGCACACCTATTAAGAATACAACGAGAATATAGACACACCACTAAGTTTAGAATATCTAGTGTCACGCCCCAGTTCCAAAAATACGTAGGACTAGGACACGTAAGCATGCCAGCCGCATGGATATGGCAACTCCAATATATGGAAACCAAATCCATACGTACGCTGTAATATGAATATAAAATCCACAAGTGGTATAAAATGTAATACAAGTCACAGGGTAAAATCTAAATCTCATCCACCAAAATTATATAGAAATAAATAACCAGTATCTATGAAACTAGATCTCAATAAGAAGTATCTAAGGATGATAGTTGGATGGAAACAAATCCACTACCAACTCGAATAGGAAAGGTAAATACAATATGAGTACAACACCACAACACAATATAAGAATACCAGCTATCCATCACAGCTCGAAGAGAAGACATCCTCGGATCACATGTAACCATCCAAATCTGCGCTCCTGCAAATACTCAAGAAAAGATACACCTGGCAGCGGACCAGGTCCTCAGAGGGACGTAACAAGATACAGAAAATACGAGCCAATTTGAATACAGTAAACATGCATATGGTTTGAAAATAGATAAGTACGCTGTGCATGACAATCTATATGAATGCAAATGAGGATAACTTTTTGATGTATGGGCAAGGGTAGGCTCTCGATCTACCTCACAACTCACACACACGTCAATGGACATCAGAAATCGACATACCGCGGGGGTAGCGACCAGCGAGACTCCAAAAATCGACATACCGCGGGGGTAGCGACCAGCGCGACACACGCCCATAGTGCGAACTATATACTACGGTTTACCAGAGTGGTTAAAAGCCCATATGCCTAATGATTGTCCTCTCATGATACTAGGTGTTAAGTGTGTGTCAACATATCTAATATATATAGTAATGCCTGAACGAACTACACATGCAATGAATAAACAAAAATATAAATAGCATGCAAAGTACTGTAAACAATTTGGCAAGGTATCTTGCCTGGGGTCCTGCTGCTGGTATGAATCAGAGTCCAAGTCACAGTCCAAATAGCCTATGTATTACAAATTTATCACGTCAAAAGATAATTTATTTTAATTTATTTAATTCTGGAATAATTACTCTAAAATCCTATTTTAATCTTATTATTCTGATTTTTATGTTAATTTCTAAATTTTGTCCAAAGAAACTGAATTTTATCAACTCGAGACTCATGGCACGCAAATCGAGACGATCTGTTGACCAAAAAGTCAACCGACACAAACTCAGCTTTCATGCATGATTTTTTATAGATTTCAGCGTCAAAAATATGGTGGAATTTACAGCTCGTCCGAATTCAAATTCGTTTGAAAATTATGGCACATACAAATTTTGTATTGTGCACCGATGGTTAAATTCTAACCTAGAAGTTCTACAGAATTAATAGTATATAAATACTTCAAAATAAATTCTGGTAAAACTATATGTCGATTATCTCGACATTAGATTTCCAAAACTTTAAACGGTTCGTGATTCTGATTCCTGGTTCTCCCGGAATCGCGAATACATCAAAATACGTCTATTTTCGGACATGCTGTGCTCTACGAATTTTACATAATTTAATACTCATAATTTAGAAAAACAATTTATATAATCAGAAACCTAACCTCATTATCGTTCTAACAAAAAAAACTGGAGCGCGTTTGGAGTCCGGAGCTAGGAGATATCGTCTTTTTAATTCGTCATAACTAGTAAAAAATGAGACTGAATTTATGACGAATTTTGACTGATTTTGGACGAAAAAGAGAGAAATTTGGGGAAGAAAAATATGAAGGATGATGTATTTATAATGGTGGAGACTACTTAATTAAATACAACTAGGATTGGTTAATTTGGATAGGATTATGATGAATTTAAATAAGGATATGATATACATTAAGTTGCTTTCCTAGTAGGTTCAGGATTTGAATTAATTTAAAGTAGAGTTTGAATCTATCTCAATAATTTATAATCTTGAATATAATTAAATATAATACAAATAATTTATAAAATCTTATTAATATCTATTAACACTAAATTAGCATTTATCTAATATTAAGACTATATATATCCAAATAAATCCTATTAATTTCAAAAATCTAAAATAACCTAAAAATGATTCTAAATAAATATTTATATAAGTAAATATATCAAGAAATTTATTTGCTAATTAAATAACAGAATACTCTAAAGAAATTCAATATCTATAATAATATAAAATATACACAAAATATTTATTTTGGGTGAGGGGGTTTACAATCTACCCAACTTACAAAAATTTCGTCTTCGAAATTAAAATAGAACATGGTTTCTCTCTATCTAATCTCACTTGATCATAATCTAAAAGAATTTACCTCAAGTTTAATAATGCAATTTCTACCCAACTTAGAATTTACCCATCTATCACATAAGGCTCTTACACTTAAGAAAAATATTCCTCAATTTATTTTCTCATGTCATTCAATCCTCAAAACTTTAACACCAACTATATCATATGTGATATGCCCTTAATCAATTATGAAAGATAGTCACCAAATAATGTGATTGGCCTATGGGGTATATCTTGTACTATCCGTGCATCACTTATATCCAAGCACGAGATTTCGTCTTTCCGAAACAAGGGAAGACGGAAAGCAACGGAAAAGAGTTCAAGGAGGGGTAATAGAATGGAAGTATGGGAATCAAAGCGTTTAAAGAATTCAAATAGGAATTGTCAAAACAGTTGTGGATTAAAATCTTAATTTGCTAATTTCCTATTAGCATGCTCACATCGGTACAGTTATGTACTTGATATGATATGATTTGTCGTATCTAGAGGGTAAGTATATTTGTCTACTGATCCACTATACATCTCAATCCACGTAAAATACTATTGCGAAGGGCGAATCAAGCGCATTATGGCTAGCTAGACCATAATACACTGATTCTGATTAGACAATTTATATTAGTGTGGTTGATCAGGCCCCAATAAGACATATGTCATGAACAAGCTCGATATAAGATTAAGCTTGCAAAAACTAGGCTATAATAGCAGCATAATTCAAGATAGCACAGAAAATATAACACTGGATTATGATGTGAGAAGTTACAAAATAATTCAAGTTCGCAAAAGCAAAAACAATATAAGAAATAATAATAAAAGACTCTACAATCTCTACAGTTATCATACAACCTCCTTATCTAAGTCGCTAGTCGACCAAATAGGGCAAGGACCTTTAAATTCTATGGTCTGAATAAACACTGTCATCTTTTGCTAGCATGCGATAAATATCATTCGGTTACACTTCAATTAATAGGTCAAAAGACTATGTGATACTAGGTATCAAACATTATGGTAAAACTTCTAACTAACTCTAGTAGTGTCTATACTACTCTCAAGTCTTCTTAATACATCAAGGGGTAATGGTATAACAATCTAAAGATAAGGAATTCTAGGTTCACTAGATATTCTAAACTTAGTGGTGTGTCTATATTCTCGTTGTATTCTTAATAGGTGTGCTACTCTAATTATCATCATAATAACAGGGGTTCCTATATTCTAGCAGAAGACTATACTCAAGGAACTATTAGGAAAGCAAATGAATCAAGCAGGATACAATTATTCAAAATAGAACAGATAGAAGGAGATTAATCACAGTCAATTGTGGATGAGATCCTATACTCTAGTCCTAGGTGCAGGCTTGTTCGGTACAGTAACGTAACCGAGACAATATGCTCTCGACCTGCATGGGCCACCACAAAAATATGTCACGCCCCAGTCCCAAAAATACGTAGGACTAGGACACATAAGCATGCCAGCCGCATGGATATGGCAACTCTAATATATGGAAACCAAATCCATACGTACGCTGTAATATGAATATAAAATCCACAAGTGGTATAAAATGTAATACAAGTCACAGGGTAAAATCTAAATTTCATCCACCAAAATCATATAGAAATAAATAACCAGTATCTATAAAACTAGATCTCAATAAGAAGTATCTAAGGATGATAGTTTGATGGAAACAAATCCACTACCAACTCGAATAGGAAAGGTAAATACAATATGAGTACAACACCACAACACAATATAAGAATACCAGCTATCCATCACAGCTCGAAGAGAAGACATCCTCGGATCACATGTAACCATCCAAATCTGCGCTCCTGCAAATACTCAAGGAAAGATACACCTGGCAGCGGACCAGGTCCTCAGAGGGACGTAACAAGATACAAAAAATATGAGCCAATTTGAATACAGTAAACATGCATATGGTTTGAAAATAGATAAGTACGCTGTGCATGACAATCTATATGAATGCAAATAAGGACAACTTTTCGACGTATGGGCAAGGGTAGGCTACTCGATCTACCTCACAACTCACACACACGTCAATGGACATCAGAAATCGATATACCGCGGGGGTAGCGACCAGCGAGACTCCAGAAATCGACATACCGCGAGGGTAGCGACCAGCCCGACACACGCCCATAGTTTGAACTATATACTACGGTTTACCAGAGTGGTTAAAAGCCCATACGCCTAATGATTGTCCTCTCATGATACTAGGTGTCAAGTGTGTGTCAACATATCTAATATATATAGTAATGACTGAACGAACTACACATGCAATGAATAAACAGAAATATAAATAGCATGTAAAGTATTGTAAACAATTTGGCAAGGTATCTTTTCTGGGGTCCTGCTGCTGGTATGAATCAGAGTCCAAGTCATAGTTCAAATAGCCTATGTATTACAAATTTATCACGTCAAAAGATAATTTATTTTAATTTATTTAATTTTGGAATAATTACTCTAAAATTCTATTTTAATCTTATTATTCTGATTTTTATGTTAATTCCTAAATTTTGTCCAAAGAAACTGAATTTTATCAACTCGAGACTCATGGCGCGCAAATCGAGGCGATCTGTTGACCAAAAAGTCAACCGACACAAACTCAGCTTTCATGCATGATTTTCTGTAGATTTTAGCGTCAAAAATATGCTGGAATTTACAGCTCGTCCGAATTCAAATTCGTTTGGGAATTATGGCACATACAAATTTTGTATTGTGCACCGATGGTTAAATTCTAACCTAGAAGTTCTACAGAATTAATAGTATGTAAATACTTCGAAATAAATTCTGGGAAAAATATATGTCGATTATCTCGACATTAGCTTTCCGAAACTTTAAACGGTTCGTGATTCTGATTCCTGGTTCTCCCGGAATCGCGAATACATCAAAACACGTCTATTTTCGGACATGCTGTGCTCTACGAATTTTATAGAATTTAATACTCATAATTTAGAAAAATAATTTATATAATCAGAAACCTAACCTCATTATCGTTCTAACAAAAAAATGGAGCGCGTTTGGAGTCCGGAGCTAGGAGATATCGTCTTTTTAATTCGTCATAACTAGTAGAAAATGAGACTGAATTTATGACAAATTTTGACTGATTTTGGACGAAAAAGGGAGAAATTTGGGGAAAAAAAAATGAAGGATGAGATATTTATAATGGTGGAGACTACTTAATTAAATACAACTATGATTGGTTAATTTGGATAGGATTATGATGAATTTAAATAAGGATATGATATACATTAAGTTGCTTTCCTAGTAGGTTCAGGATTTGAATTAATTTAAAGTAGAGTTTGAATCTATCTCAATAATTTATAATCTTGAATATAATTAAATATAATACAAATAATTTATAAAATCTTATTAATATCTATTAACACTAAATTAGCATATATCTAATATTAAGACTATATATATCCAAATAAATCCTAATTAATTTCAAAAATCTAAAATAACCTAAAAATGATTCTAAATAAATATATATAAGTAAATATATCAAGAAATTTATTTGCTAATTAAATAACAGAATACTCTAAAGAAATTCAATATCTATAATAATATAAAATATACACAAAATATTTATTTTGGGTGAGGGGGTTTACATCTAGTAAACCTAGAATTCCTTATCTTTAGATTGTTATACCATTACCCCTTGATGTATTAAGAAGACTTGAGAGTAGTATAGACACTACTAGAGTTAGTTAGAAGTTTTATCATAATGTTTGACACCTAGTATCACATAGTCTTTTGACCTATTAATTGAAGTGTAACCGAATGATATTTATCGCATGCTAGCAAAAGACGACGGTGTTTATTCAGACCATAGAATTTAGAGGTCCTTGCCCTATTTGGTCGACTAGCGACTTAGATAAGGAGGTTGTATGATAACTGTAGAGATTGTAGAGTCTTTTATTATTATTGCTTATGTTATTTTTGCTTTTGCGAACTTGAATTATTTTGTAACTTCTCACATCATAATCCAGCGTTTTATTTTCTGTGCTACCTTGAATTATGCTGCTATTATAGCCTAGTTTTTGCAAGCTTAATCTTATATCGAGCTTGTTCACGACATATGTGTTATTGGGGCCTGATCAACCACACTAATACAAATTTGTCTAATCAGAATCAGTGTATTATGGTCTAGCTAGCCATAAAGCGCTTGATTCGCCCTTCGCAATAATACTTTACGTGGATTGAGATATATAGTTGACTAGTAGACACCTGTACTTGCCCTCTAGATATGTCTAAGCATATCGTATCCGTTACATAACTGTACCGATGCGAGCATGTGGATAGGCATTACCAAAATAGGACTTCAATCCACAACTGCTTTGACAATTCCTATTTGAATTCTTTAAACGCCTTGATCCCGATACTTCTATTCTATTACCTCGCCCTTGAACTCTTTATTATCGATCTCCGTCTTCCCTTATTTCGGAAAGACGAAATCTCGTGCTTGGTATAAGTTTAATACACAGAGAGTACTAGATATACCCCGTAGGCCGATCACATACTTGAGGATTATTCTTTTGTAATTAAGGACATATCATATATGATATAATCGGCGTTGAAGTTTTGAGGATTGAATGACATGAGTAAATAAATTAAGGAATATTTTTCTTAAAGTATATAGCCTTCTATGATAGATGGATAAATTCTAAGTTGGGTAGCAGTGCATTATCAACTTAAGAGAAATTTCTTTTAGATTGTGATCAAGTAAGATTAGATTGGGAGATTCAAGTCATTTTAATTTTGAGAAATTTTAAAAGAAGGATTAAGATAATGAGGATTTAATAAAAATTTAAAAATCTTGATATTGAGGACCCAATATTTATACTTTGAGCACATGATTTAAATTTTGAATATTGAAGGATGAATCATCGATTTAAATTTTTAGGATAAATATAGAATTTTAGACTTGAACAACTGGTGAATTAGATTTAAATTTTACAATTTGATGATTTGAATTAAAAGTTTAATTTTGATTGTTGGGTCACCTATTTAAAATATTGAGGATGTAAATTGAGTTTAAATATTTGAAGAGTACAAAATTCTTAATTTGAGAATAGGAATAAGATTTGATTAGAATTGTTTATTGTTCAAAGTCTAGAGGAGATTATGATAGTTGGAAATTATGATATAAATTTTGATGTGGGATGTCATATAGACTTGAGTTAGATTTGGATGTTGATTATTTAAAAATCGAGAAGAGATTACGACAGGTTAAATTTTGATTTAAACAGTGGTTATATTAATTTTGAAGTGATCGCAATAGATTCAAATAGATTTTGTTATTGAAATTTTGGAAGAGATTGCGATTGACATACCTTGTGTACGAATGTGAAGGATTTAACAAATTATGTCTTACTTTAATTTCGAGGACGAAATTGTTTTAAGTTGGGTAGATTGTAAACTCCCTCACCCAAAATAGGTATTTGTGTATATTTTATATTATTATATTTATTATAGATGTTAAATTTATTTGGAGTATTCTCTTAGTTAATTAGAAAATAATTTTTTTAGTATATTTACTTATATAAATATTCATTTAGAATTATTTTAGGTTATTTTAGATTTTTGGAGATTTTTCTAGAATTTTTGGTAATTAAAACTTAGAAAACATAAATTTCTAGGACTTCTATGATTTACTATACGACCATACTTGCATGTCGTTCCTACCAAATATTTATTTTAGTTCAAGATATTTAATTATATTTTTTTGTAATTTATTTAGAATTTTAAGAAATTTATTTAGATTTTCGAAATTATTTAGTATTTATTTGGAGATATATAGTCTTAATATTAGATAGATGCTAATTTAGTGTTAATAGATATTAATAAGATTTTATAAATTATTTGTATTATCTTTAATTATATTTAAGATTATAAATTATTGAGATAAATTCAAACTTTATTTTAAATTAATTCAAATCCTGAACCTACTAGGAAATCAACTTCATGCATATCCTATCCTTATTTAAATTCATCATAATCCTATCCAAAAACCAATCCTAGTCATATTTAATTAAGTAGTGTCCACCATTATAAATACCTCATCCTTCATATTTTTCTTCCCCAAATTTCTCTCTTTTTCGTCCAAAAATAGTCAAAATTCGTCATAAATTCAGCCTCATTTTGTACTAGTTATGACAAATTAAAAAGACGATATCTCCTAGCTCCGGACTCCAAACGAGGCCTAGTTTTTTTTGTTAGAACGATAATGAGGTTAGATTTCTGATTATATAAATTATTTTTCTAAATTATTAGTATTAAATTCTTGAAATTTCGTAGAGCACAGCATGTCTAAAAATAGACGTGTTTAGATTTATTCGCGATTCCGGGAGAACCAGGAATCAGAATCACGAATCGTTTAAAGTTTCGGAAAGCTAATGTCGAGATAATCGATATATATTTTTTCCAGAGTTTATTTCGAAGTATTTTTGTACTGTTAATTCTGTAGAACTTCTAGGTTAGAATTTAATCATCGGTGCACAATACAAAATTTGTATGTGCCATAATTCCCAAACGAATTTGAATTCGGACGAGCCGTAAATTCCAGCATATTTTTGAAGCTGAAATCTACAGGAAATCATGCATAAAAGTTGAGTTTGTGTCGATTGACTATTTGGTCAACAGATCGCCTCGATTTACGTGCCATGAGTCTCGAGTTGATAAAATTCAGTTTTTTTTTGGACAAAATTTAAGAATTAACATAAAAATCAGAATAATAAGATTAAAATAGGATTTTAGAGTAATTATTCCTGAATTAAATAAATTAAAATAAATTAACTTTTGACGTGATAAATTTGTAATACATAGGCTATTTGGACTGTGACTTGGACTCTGATTCATACCAGCAGCAGGACCCCAGGCAAGATAACTTACCAAATTGTTACAGTACTTTTGCATGCTATTTATATTTCTTTATATTTATTGTATTTCTGTTTATTCTTGCATGTGTAGTTTTCTTTCCGTCTTTACTATGTATTAGATATGTTGACACACACATGTCACTTAGTATCATCGAGGACAATCATTAGGCGTATGGGCTTTTAATCACTCTGGTAAACCGTAGTATATAGCTCGCACTACGGGCGTGTGTCGTGCTGGTCGCTACCCCCGCGGTATGTCGATTTCTGGAGTCTCGCTGGTCGCTACCCCCGCGGTATGTCGATTTCTGATGTCCATTGACGTGTGTGTGAGTTGTGAGGTAGATCGAGTAGCCTACCCTTGCCCATACGTCGAAAAGTTGTCCTCATTTGCATTCATATAGATTGTCTTGTACAGCGTTCTTATTTATTTTCAAACCATATGCATGTTTACTGTATTCAAATTGGCTCGTATTTTCTGTATCTTGTTACGTCCCTCTGAGGACCTGGTCCGCTGCCAGGTGTATCTTTTCTTGAGTATTTGTAGGAGCGCAGATTTGGATGGTTACATGTGATCCGAGGATGTCTTCTCTTCGAGCTGTGATGGATAGTTGGTATTCTTATATTGTATTATGGTGTTGTACTCATATTGTATTTGCTCTTATATTCGAGTTGGTAGTGGATTTGTTTCCATCCAACTATCATCCTTAGATACCTATATTGAGGTCTAGTTTCATAGATGCTGGTTATTTATTTATATTTGATTTTTGTGGATGAGATTTAGATTTTACCCTGTGACTTGTATTACATTTCATACCACTTGTGGATTGATATTCATGTACAGCGTACGTGTGTATATGGTTTCCATATATTGGAGTTCGTATACATACGGCTGGCGTGTTACGTGTCCTAGTCCTACGTATTTTGGGACTGGGGCATGACAGATATTTCTCCTGGATTTTTCTGGGTGTTTTGGGTGGGTCCCATACACCTATGGTCTAGCCAATAGAATTTTGCCACCTTGCATGCAATTTTGCATAAAAACCCCTAACTTTTTATAAATTGCATAAAAGCATAAAATTTGTATTTTGCGTAATTTCGCAATTTACTAAATTTTAATTACTGATTCCCCAAATTACTAAATTGTACAAAAATAGGGGAAAAAGCTGGGGAAAATGTTTTGGACAGTGTGGGGTGAGTCTGGGCAGAGGCAGGGTCTGATTTCTTAGGTGATACGGGTCCTCGTATTTATTAATTAATAAATACTGCGCACGGGTTCACTAATTATTTAGAGGCTATAAGGGTCATAATTTTTCTACGGTGTCAATACACTAATTGTAGTATATTCTGTCTAGAATATTATCGTATTTTTGTTTGGGCAAAACAGGTGCCTAGTGGTCCTCAAATCTCTAGGGGTACAGAGATGGGTAAAGAGCAGAAAATTAAATAGGAAATAAATACGTACGTTTGTAACGATATTTGTACGAATAAAACGAAGCATCAAACAAGGTTTCTGGAAGTTGCACAAAATACAGAAAAAGTAGTCTAACAAGTCTAGGGCAGGTATGTGAAATTTGTTTAGGGTTTAACAGCTAGTGGGATGTCCTAATTAATTGTGTAATGAACAGGTGCACAATCAATAGATTATATAATAAATAAATTTTTAAAAAGTTGCTATAATTCTAATTAGTCTAAACTAATCCTAAATTACTGAAATCTGGTCGAGGGAGTTTACAATCTATCCTCCTTAGAATATTTTGTCCTCGAAATAAAAATACACATATAATGAGAATGAAAATTAATTAAGGACATATGATGATTAAGAGAGATTGAGTTTGAAATATTGGACATACCCTGGTTTGGAAATAGATGGGGATAACGCTGACGAATATCCTCTTCTCGTTCCCAGGTGGATTCACCTGGTGCATGATGTCTCCATGCAACACGAACGAGAGGTATAGTCTGGCCTCGCAACACCTTCTCGCTACGGTCTAAGATCTCTACAGGTTCCTCCTGGTATGATAAGCTTGGCCCGATGGTGATCTCTGAATAGTCCAGCACATGACTCGGGTCTGGAATGTACCTCCTCAGCTGAGATACGTGGAAGACGTCATGTACTCCCTCCAAGGTCTGAGGTAGAGCTAGCCTGTAAGCAACGTCTCCGACGCGATCTAGCACATCGAAGGGTCCAATGTACCTTGGACTCAGTTTCCCCTTTCCTCCAAATCTGATAGTTCCTCGAGTAGGTGAGATCTTCAAGAACACATGCTCCCCTACTTGGAACTCTAGAGGTCGGCGATGAATGTTGGCCCAGTGCTTCTGCCTGTCTTGTGCAGCTCATAGGTGTCCCTGGATCTTCTTTACTTTCTCCACCGTACGAATAATCAGTTCTGGTCCCAAGATCTGTCTCTCGCCTACATCGCTCCAGCATACTGGGGAACGATATTTTCTTCCATACAAAGCTTCAAAGGGAGCCATTTGAATGCTCGCTTGATAGCTGTTGTTATAGGAAAATTCCACCAGGTGTAGATGATCTTCCCATGATCCGCTGAAATCAAGCATGCAGGCTCTCAGCATATCTTCAAGTGTCTGGATGGTGCGTTCTGATTGGCCATCTGTTTGTGGGTGATACGAGGTGCTGAACTTGAGGCGGGTACCAAGACTTTCTTGCATACTTCGCCAGAAGTAAGATGTAAATCTCGTATCTCTGTCAGATACTATGCTGACTGGTACTCCATGCAGACGCACTATCTCCTTCATGTACATGTCCGCCAAGACTTCTGTAGATTGTCCAACTCTGAAAGGTAGGAAATGAGCAGCCTTTGTGAGTCTATCTACGATTACCCATACAGCATTACGACCACTAGGACTTCTTGGAAAGCCCGTAACAAAGTCCATCGTAATGTGTTCCCATTTCCACTCAGGTATTGGGAGGGGTTGAAGTAGACCGACAGATCTTTGATGCTCAGCCTTGACTTGCTGACACACCAGGCATTTAGCCACAAAGCGTGCTATCTCCCGCTTCATTCCATGCCACCAGTAATATTGTCGCAGATCTCTGTACATCTTTGTGCCTCCTGGATGTATAGAGTATGTTGAGCTATGAGCTTCTGACATCAGCTCACTACGAAGTTCTCCATTTGGAACATAAAGACGATCACCACATCTAAGAGTCCCATCTTCGTGTATGCGATATCCTGTCTGAATTCCAGCCTCTGTTCTTTTTCGAAGCCTCTGAAATCTTGCATCTGTTGGTAGAGCAGCTTTGATTCTTTCTACCAAGGTTGATTGCAGCTGATAGTTTGATAATTGGCCGTCAAGTCCTGGCATAATGACCTCTATTCCCAAATTTTCTAGATCTCTCAGAAGACCTGGTTGGGTGATCATAAAGAATACCGAGGGTCTTTTGCTTAGAGCATCTGCCACCACATTAGCTTTCCCCGGATGGTACTGTAGATCAATTTCAAAATCCGTCATCACTTCGAGCCATCGTCTTTGTCTCAGATTTAGGTCCTTCTGGGTATAGACGTACTTCAGGCTTTTGTGATCGGTGAATATCTCCACTCGTTCGTCATAAAGATAGTGTCTCCATAGCTTCAGGGCGAAGATGACTGCGGCAAGCTCCAGGTCGTGAGTGGAGTAATTCTTCTCATGAGTCCTCAACTGTCTTGAGGCATAAGCTACAACCTTCCCATGTTGCATTAAGACACAACCAAATCCTTTTCCGGATGCATCGCTATATATGACGAAACCTCCAGATCCAGATGGTATAGTCAAGACGGGAGCTGTAGTCAGACGCTTTTTCAAGTCATCAAAAGCTGTCTGGCATTCTTTAGTCCATATGAACTCCTGCTCCTTGCGGGTAAGACGGTTAATCGGCTCCGCGATTCTTGCAAAGTTTTCTACGAACCTCCGGTAATATCCGGCAAGTCCTAGAAAGCTTCTCACCTCTGAGACATTGGTCGGAGTTGGCCATGTCTCCACAGATGAAATCTTTGCTGGGTCTACCGAGATGCCTTCTCCTGTGATAACGTGTCCAAGAAATGTGACACGGTCAAGGAAGAATTCACACTTGCTCATCTTAGCATAAATGCTTTCCCGTCTCAGCGTCTCTAGTACCAACCTTAAGTGCTCTTCATGCTCCTTGTGGCTCTTCGAGTATACCAGAATGTCGTCGATGAAGACTACCACGAACTGGTCCAGATATTGGTGGAAGACTCGGTTCATCAGATTCATGAATACGGCAGGTGCATTAGTTAGTCCAAACGGCATCACCAGAAACTCGTAGTGACCATAACGAGTCCTGAATGCTGTCTTTGTAATATCTTCCCTCCGTACCTTGACCTGATGATAGCCTGATCTCAAGTCTATCTTCGAGAATACCACGGCTCCTGTTAGTTGATCGAACAGGTCGTCAATTCTCGGCAAGGGGTACTTGTTTTTTATTGTCAGAGCGTTGAGGGCTCTGTAATCAATGCACATGCGATATGTTCCGTCCTTCTTTGGTACAAACAGCACTGGTGCTCCCCAGGGTGATGCACTAGGACGAACAAATCCCTTGATCTGCAATTTCTCCAGTTGAAGCTTCAGCTCGTCAAGCACCTTCTTTGCCAGTCGGTATATATTTGAGGATACCGGTGCAGCTCCGGATATCAACTCAATAGTGAATTCCACTTCTCTGTCAGGCGGTAGGCCTGGCAATTCCTCTGGAAATACGTCCTCGAACTCTGCTACAATTGAGGGAAGTGCTGTCTCCATCGCCATGTAAGCTCTAGGAGTCTGGCCTACTCCTTGCTCGATGGTTCCTCGGACATATTCGAACTCTGGGTGATCTGGGGGTCTAAAGATAACACTACCCTTTCGGCAGTCTAGGATAGCATTATTCTGGCTTAGCCAGTCCATGCCTAAGACAACGTCAAAATTTGGCATTGGGAGTACCAAAAATCGCGCTCTTAGTCCTTTACTACAAACAACTACCGGACATGTTTCGATAATGTTGGTAACTGGAACAATACCTCCTCCAGTAAGTATTTTCCAACACTTGGGTAGCGGGGAAGTGGATAGCTTGTGCATGGCTACGAAACTACTGGATATGAAAGACAAAGTAGCCCCATAATCGAATAATACAGTTGCAGGTAATGATGCAACTAAAATGGTACCTGATATAGTTTCCCCTTCAGGCTCTTCTGCAACGGCAGCTAACGCAAAGGCTTGACCCTGTCTTTGCCCTCCGGCTTGTTGTCTGGCCTTGAACTGGGCCTCCTGAGTAGGCAGAGGTGCTCCTCTCTGATATCCTCCTAATGTGGAGGGTAGCATCTTCTGGACTTGTGCTCCTGGCTTCTGCCCTTGCTGAGGTGCTGCATCTCTGCGTTGTGGGCAGTCTTTGGCCATATGATTTTTAGCTCCACATAGCAAGCATAATCCTAGCTTCTTTCTGCAGTCATTGGCAAAATGCCCCTTCTTGCCACAAAAGTAAAAAGTCGGGAGCTCCTTCTTCTGATAGGGTCCCGTTGTCTGCTGCGTCTGATATTGTGGACGACGGATAGGTCCTCTTGCTCCTTGCTGGTTCTTGGCCGAGAAGGTTGGATTTGAGCGTCTGGCTCCTCGGCCAATGGCTTCTTGCTCCCTGGCTTCTGTAAGAACCTCGTTGTAGGAGATTCTTGACTGCATTGTTGTGTACCTCTGGAGCTCGTAGTTAAGGCCATGGTGGAATCTTTTAGCCTTCTTCAGCTCGTTCGGGATCAGATCAGCACCAAAATGACTTAGTCTGCTAAACTCCGCGTCGTAGGCATCTACCGTCATGTTTCCCTGCTCCAGGTGCAGGAACTGGGAGTATAGGGCATTCTGGACTGTCGCTGGAAAGTACTTGGCGTTGAAGTGCTCCAAGAATTGTTGCCAAGTTTGGTCTTTGCCGACGCTGCGCTCTATGGATTCCCACCAGTGATGGGCATTGCCAAGAAGTTAGCCCCTCACAGCGGTCATCCATAGGTCGGGGGTGAGTTGCGATCCTTCTAGCAGCATTTCGGTGTTGGAGATCCAGTCGGAGATCTCCTCAGGAGTCTCGTTGCCTTTGAAATCTCTCGGGCTCATTTGACGGAAGCCTCGAACTGTGCCCGCTGGTTGGACAGGTGCTGGTGTCGGAGTAGTAGCTCTCTCCAAAGCCGTCATCAACGTCTGTCGCAGAGCTTCAGTTTGCTGCCACTGAGACTGTCTCAGGGCCTCAGTCTGTTGCCACTGGTTCTGCAACATAGTCTGAAGAAACTGCAATATTTGAGGTTGACCCTCAAGTTGTGGCATCAGGATAGGCAAGGCTGGAGGTGGAGGCAAAGGTGTCTCCGCCTGCGGTGTTGGTGTCGTCTCCTGACCAGAATTCTGATGATTGGACGGAGTTCCTTGGGCACTTGGCGAAGGGTCTGTTGCTTGGTCAGCCCCATTATTCGCAAGTTTCCCGGGTATGTCCATATTTCTGAGAAAAATAGGATAATTAAAAAACACAAAGGAGATAAATAATGATAATCAAGCAAGGTGCAATAATAGAATTTATAAAGATGGTGTTAGTGTGGATGAGACCTAATATTCCTATCCTATTGCAGGCTTGCTAGGCATGTCATCATACCACTAGCAATAAAAACTGGACCTGCATGGGCCACCACTAAAACCATGTCACGCCCCAGTCCCAAAATGTCAGGAACTAGGCCACGTGTCACTGGCCAGCTGACACGTCACTAAGGGCTTAATCTATTTTGAATAGACCCATAGGGACGTGCTACGCTGTCATAAGATACTACAAGAACAACACAGGCAAAACTATCTCATCCACAACAAAATGTCAGAAAATGCAAGTGCTGAATATATATAAAACTGAGTCTGATACAGTACACAACTGGTGAGATTACAAGCCTACTACAAAAACTGATAATAGCACAGAAAAATCAGATAGACTAAGCAGTGTCTATCTGATCAAAACATCTCCATCTCCAGGTAGCAGGCCTCTATGGTCAAGCATACTCTGAGGGTGTCTCCTCGAGCTCCTCCTCGGTAACACATCTAGCCTCCTGATCAGGGCCGTACACAGTGGGGTAGAAAGTCTCGTCTAGATCTGGCAGGGAACCAGGTCCTCAGTGGGACATAACAAGATACAGAAAATGACATGCCAAGTATGTAAATACTGAATAAAGAAAATAAATACAGGGTGCTAATCATTCTAAGTGAAATGCAAGTAAAGACCTTGTAGTACGCATGGGATTGTGTCGGCTAGACATATGCTGACGTAGTTCACCAATCGTGGGGACTGGCTAGTATATGTGTCATATGCCCCCTTACTCAAGGGAACTCTGCAATCGACCATCATGGTACGAAAGTATAAAACATTTATGGAGGGGGTGTCCCATACGTCTACTAGTTATCTTTTCCATCCCAATGAAACTAAATGTCAAGTCATACTATTCCTGAATTATTCTAATCCGTGATGCGGGTTACACGTACTGGTAGCTAATCAACTACGCAGCTCGCATCCCAATATTCATTGCAACCATGTTGCGTGTTCCCGTGTTAGGGTCTAGGAGAATATTAGAATACTCTCACAGCAAATGGTGAGTCTGTAAGACTAAGTTAAATATGCTAATGTCAACGTATCAGTTGACTGTACCCAAGGCAGTCTCAGGTAATCATGGTATATGAAATTCAGGAACAAAGCAGATATCAATAATTTAATTTGAATATTAACTTGGCAAGGTTTACTTGCCTACTCCCTGATAGTACTGAAAACCTGATCTCACAGTCAGGGTTGAGGGTGCTTGTGACTGGGGGTCACTGGCTGTGCTGAAGTTGGTTTATGTTAAAACAGACAGGGTTCGTGAATATCAAAGTTGTAATATAAAGTATATGTATATATACTTATATTTACATATATAATATAGTTATATATATATAGTATGTATATATATATATAGATATAATATATATAGCAGTATATATAGTATATACAGAACAGAAAAATGCAGGTATATATAGAATTTATAATAATAGCAGGGTATATCCTCTGCCATATATAAATAATATTATGATATCAGGTTGTATCCACTGATGTATATATATATAAATTGAAATGACAGGACAAAAAATAAATACATATATATCTATGTAATAGTACATAATGTATATAGATAATATATATATATATATATATATATATATATATATATATATATATATATAATAAATTTAAATGACAGTGCAAGAATTGAAATTATACATATATATGTAGGCTATATTATCCAGCACTGTAATATATAATAAATAATAAATTGAAATGACATTGCAAGAATTGAAAATAGGTATATATATATAAGCTGTATTATCCAGCTGGATATTAATATATATATATAGATAATATATATATATATATATATATATATATATAGATATATATATATATATAGATATATATATATATATATATATATATATATATATATATATATATATATATATATATATATATATATATATATATATATATATATATACATATATAATAGGAGCATGAATGAATTAAGTACAGAAAATAAATAAAAGAATAATGCATAGTATACATATATACTATATAATAGTAATTATATATACAAATATGTTATATATACATATAATATATAACATATAGTATACATATTATTTATATATATATGTACACATATATATATACTATATATATATATATATATATATATATATATATATATATATATATATATATATATATATATATAAACAGAAATAAATGCATATATATATCATAATATCATATAGTATATATAAATATACATATACTTATACATATATACATATAAATATATATAAATATATATGTAATAGATATATATACATATATTTAGTAAATATATAATAATAGTATATACAGTATAATATACTGTATAATAACAGTATATAATACATATATATATATATATATACATATATACATATTAATACATATTATTTATATACATATATATATACCTATATATATACATATATATACATATACATATAGAAATATATATATATAATTACATATATATTAGGGTTAAGTATTATACCTACTGACAGGGGGGTCCCACAGGTTGTCGACGGCGGGTGGACGACGGTGGAGTCGGCCGGAGGCGGCCGGAGGAGCGGGAACAGCACCAGTAGCTACTGGCAGCAGCAGCAGCAGCAGCAGTTAAGTGCGAGGGCTGCCGGCGGCGGAGGAGCGGCGGAGGTGGCCGGACAGGCAGTGGGTTCGACAGAGGGGAGGGTGGCGGTCAGGTTGGTGGTGGTGGCGGAGGTCCACGACGGCGGTGGTGGAGGCTGGAGGCCGCCGGAGGTGAGGGTGGTGGTGTAGTCGAGAATTCGGCCGGGGCACTGTGGAGGTCAGGGCGGTGGCTTGAGGCGTCGTGGGGTGGTGGTGGTGGGTTGGTTCGACGGAGGGGACGACGGCGAGGCGTTTGGGGGTGGTGGCGGTGGTCGACGACGGCCGGAGGTGGCGTTGGGGGTGGATGGGAGTGGTGGTGGTGCTGTGGAGGTGAAGTCGGGATGGGTCTGCAGTGGCTGGCCACGGCGGAGCAGGCGGTGGCTGGGGGTGGGACTTGGCCGGAGGGGAGAGGGGGTCACGGCGAAGGGTCGGGCAGGGTTTGGCCGGAGGCGGTGGTCGGAAGTGAGGGCTGTGAGGGTTTGAAGAGAGGGGGGGTCGGGTTTTATAGGGGTTGTAGGCAATGGCAATTTAGTAAATAAAGGGAAGTTTGGGGATATTTTGGTGAATTCGATTTTTGGGGATATTTCTCCTGGATTTTTCTGGGTGTTTTGGGTGGGTCCCATACACCTATGGTCTAGACAATAGAATTTTGCCACCTTGCATGCAATTTTGCATAAAAACCCTAACTTTTCATAAATTGCATAAAAGCATAAAATTTATATTTTGCGTAATTTTGTAATTTACCAAATTTTAATTACTGATTCCCCGAATTACTAAATTGTACAAAAATGGGGGAAAAAGCTGGGGAAAATATTTTGGACAGTGTGGGGTGAGTCTGGGCAGAGGCAGGGTCTGATTTCTTAGGTGATACGGGTCCTCGTATTTATTAATTAATAAATACTGCGCACGGGTTCACTAATTATTTAGAGGCTATTAGGGTCATAATTTTTCTACGGTGTCAATACACTAATTGTAGTATATTCAGTCTAGAATATTATCGTATTTTTGTTTGGGCAAAACAGGTGTCTACTGGTCCTCAAATCTCTAGGGGTACAGAGATGGATAAAGAGCAGAAAATTAAATAGGAAATAAATACGTACGTTTGTAACGATATTTGTACGACTAAAACGAAGCATCAAACAAGGTTTCTGGAAGTTGCACAAAATACAAAAAAAGTAGTCTAACAAGTCTAGGGCAGGTATGTGAAATTTGTTTAGGGTTTAACAGCTAGTGGGATGTCCTAATTAATTGTGTAATGAACAGGTGCACAATCAATAGATTATATAATAAATAAATTTTTAAAAAGTTGCTATAATTCTAATTAGTCTAAACTAATCCTAAATTACTGAAATCTGGTCGAGAGAGTTTACACAAGGTCTACAGATTGGGAGGTCAAAAATTGGTCAAGAAAACCAATATCAGACCCAAGGTCGAACTTCCAAGAAAGATCGAACCAGAGGTCAAGAGAGAGAGAGAGAGAGTGAGAGAGAGAGAGAATCCGGAGCTCAGGCAAGGAGCAGGGATCGACGACTTTGGCATCGTACATCCACCCTCTTTTGCAACCTTCGAAGCTGCTTCCTGTCTTCTACGACACTTCTTCATCATCGTGTGGTCCAAGGGCTAAAGTGATCGACTGCAGATCAGACACCTATAGCAATATTTACCCAGATTAAATAAATTGTACTCCCACATCCTCGTATAGGATCAAATTGTACAAGTTTGTTTGTAAACCAAAGAATGCGAGTTTCGTGTAAACCCCATCTTGAATACATTTTCATTCTTTCGTTTTCCACCACAAACAAGATGTCGACTCTGCTGGCGACTCTGCTGAGCACCCATAAAGTCAGCATCGACCGTTTCAACGCTCCATTTAGAAACGTTTCGAGTTACGAGGAGCGGTTCATGCTTCATTCAAAGCGTTCCAAATTCCGAGGAATTTGAAAGCTTTGAAGGGGGTCTTGTAGAAGCATAAAAAATACGCTGGATGGCTATACGCAGCATATTGATGCAGAGCAGCGTAAATAGAGGCCTTCAGAGCCATCAAACATGCAACAGAGCTTTCTCCGCCAAACACAGCATGAAATATAAGCTCAAACGTAAGGCAGTACGTCCAAACCGCTTCAGCGTAAACATGGTGCTTTATCGACTCCTGGGCGTAAAACCCATCCTCTTGCAACGCAGCATTGAAGTGTACGAGAGACGCTTCGTATTCTCCGAAGTGAACCTGTCAGATCCTGCAATGAACCTGACGTCTGGACTTCTGACAAAGGGATACTGCTCGACTACCCAGGGATACTGCTCGACTACCCAGACGACGGCTATAATGATGGCACGGCACTGCGACCCAGGCTATCATTTACCGCCATCTCCTTTGCGTAAACTGCTTTTACGTGCACGAAGGGATATGCTGCCTTGTTTTATACAGGCGAACATGAGCTGTTTACTCTCTGCAGTAGACAAACCACCTGCCACATCAAAAGTCGCACTCCGTACGGGGCTCGAGGCACGTCTCTACGTCAAATGCACAGAATGATGACAGTTGCTCGAGGCACGTCTCTACGTCCAATGCACAGAGCGGTGACAGTTTCTTAAGGCACGTCTCTCCGACTGATGCGCAGAAGGGCTGCAGACCTTCAAAACACGCTTCTGCATTTAATACACAGGATGGTGGAAAATCTTGGCATTTAATGCAAGAGATTTGATTATATCTTCAAAAGTCGTAATTCCGGCTAAGACGTCCACATCAGCACTCTGGCACGGTACGCAGCGGCTTCTACGCCCACTCGGTCTCTATAATTTTCATTCTTTCGTTTTCCACCACAAACAACCGTCCCCGACTGGTATAGTGGATCCAACAATGACACGCTACGATACATGATTCTTTAAGAAGGTAGCTACTCTTTCCAGGAATCAGTAGCCATACAAGTACAAGAACAATAGGGCTTGAACATGATATGCCAGGAACCACCAGGAATAACATCTTATGACGGGATCCGAAAATACCAATCCGTGTAACCATGTGTCAAGAAGTCAATGATATCTACACTAGATAAAAATATATAGAAGATATCATAAACGAAAAACTATCAGAGAATGTACTCGCCTGAGATCCGGAGCAATGAATATTAAATAGTGTCTGAACTAGAGTCCAAGCGACCTATATATGATGTATTAAGGTCAAATAGTATTTTGAAGTCAACAATAAATTTAATTAACCCAAAACTAGGTTTCTAGATCAAAACTAGGTCACAATAGTCAAACTAGGTCAAATCTAGGTCAACACAGTCTAACTAGGTCATTTCCTAGTTTTTAGGTTGATTTTACCTATTTACAAGGTTTATAAAGTTATACTAGGTCTTAACAAGTCACTATTTGGTTTTTAGGGAGCTAACTGGGTCAAACTAGTCAATACTAGTTAATACTAGGCTAATACTAGGTTTCTAGGCTATACTAATAAGTTACTAGCATAAATTACCCTAATATATACTTCTAACTATAATTTCTAGCAATACCTTGGCCTATAGCTATTTGCCTTACACTGTATCACGATATCTTAACCCGTATCACACATTTATCTAATACCTTAGCACGTATCTCAAATACCTTAAACTATTAGTCAATACCTTAGTTCTAGGGTCAATACCTTGGCTAAACTAGGTTTTAAAGTCATACTAGCTAGCTATGATATAATAATATCATATATACTATATAGATATACTAATATATACAATAACTTAGTCTAACACTTACTACCTAGCCAATACCTTGGTAATACCTCATTACCTAGCTATTACCTTAGTATTACCACATCATAAATACCTTGATACATCATAGGATACCATACTCTAATTTATCCCACACATATCATACTTGTTTGTACATGGTACCACAGTACCACATTAGGTATCATATGATACCAACCTCCAAGATACTAACCCATGACCATAACATACACTTACCTTACATCCAAGTTACTCATCCTACTCTTGGCACTTGACATCTTAATATTATCTATTATCTAGTTCTAATACCCAATATCTTAGTATCTTGACCAACACCTTATCCTCCTAGATACTAACCCAACTAACTCTAATACTAATACTAATACTAATACTTGATACCAAATATGATACCTTACTCAAGCCCCAATACTCACTTACCCTCACTCATGATACTTGAATGTCATGATACCAATATCATCATGCTATCTAAGTATCACACTAGTACCTTGCCCCAAACTCTAATACCTTGACACATAACTTACCTATACTTGGCTCACTTGATAACCACTTGTATCAACACTAACACACACACTAACTAACACCTATTACCTAACACTTATATATATATATATATATATATATATATATATATATATATATATATATATGATTGGCAACCTATGATATGTCAAGCCCCGATTCCGTGGAATCGATAGTCGTCCCCTGGGCGTGACGCTGTGCGGGCCTAGATTATGCACCACACAAGTGTCACTACCCAATTCTAGAAAATAGGGTATTATTATTTTTTTTTTGATAAATAGTGGATTGTATTTAATTAGTTATATTTATATTTAAATAGTGCTTGTATTATTTTTTAATAATTGTTTTAGGGTTTTGGCTAGCCTGGACCCATGTCCGACCCTAGTGGACCCATGTCTGACCCAGCCCACACCCTTGTGAGAATTATTTTGGGGCTTAGATTTATTATTTTATTTTTAGGAGGTTAGTTGGAGAGATTTGGAGCTAGTTTGAGTGCATTTGGAGACCCGGAACCCAAAACCAAGTGAGTAGGGGCGTTTTGGGAATTTGGAACTTTGTAAACCCCCTTTAATTGACTTGGCCGGCCTACCTACCCGCTCCCACCCGCACACCACAGCAGCAGCCCCCATCCCTCTTTGTATTCTACTTCATTCTACTTCTTCTTCTTCATTTCTTCTTCTTCACTTCTTCTTCCTTCTTCCTTCTTCTCCAAAGTAAGTCTCTTCTTCACTTTTCTTCCTTCTTCTTTCATTCCTTCTTCCTTAAGCTAACCCTAACCTTATATTTTCTCTAACCTAGGTGTGTGGAGCCTAGACTTTGTGTGGAGACTAGTTTTGGTGGCTTGGAGCTTGAGGGAGGTGATTTCTAGGGGTTGTGAGACTTTGGCCTTGGGATTTCAACTCCCAAGAGGTAAAACCTAATTTTTCCCTTCTTAATTACTTTTATGTAGTGTAATTAGTGTTGTAGAACCTTCATAGACCCTAACCCTACCCGTAGGAGGAAGTTGGAACTAGTTTGGGTGAGTTTAGAGACTTTGACATTAGGTTTTGTGTCGAATTCGGGTGGAATCCGAATTTGGCCCAATTTTGGGTGATGCCCTAGGTTAGATGGATCTAGGTAGACGTTGTCGGGTGTCTAGAGGGTGAGTGCGTGTCTCCGTTTGGACACGGGAAGTCGTTCGCGGAGAAACGGGCGTTTCGGGCGAAATTGGGGCTTTTGGTCGTCGCCGATTCTAAGTACGTGCGCGTTTCCGCCACGGGCCTAGAATCGACGCGGAAGCGCATTTTCTAGGATCTAGACATCGTGTAGAGCGCGTGGGTAAATTTTGGGCCGATTCCGAGTTCGTTTGGTGTGCGTTTCAGGAGGTTTTCCGAGCCGCGCACCACGTGTTCGTCAAAATGACCGAACGGCCATTTCGACTTGGTTTCCTCGTTTTGGGTTTGTGCGCGCGTTGGGTCAGTATCGGGGAGTGTGTGCTAGAGTTTTCGAGTTATATTTTATATATTTTAGGGTATTGGTGAGTGTCGGGGTCGTTGGGTGTGAGTGGGACGTGTGGTTTGTGTGTTGTTGTGTGTTGTGTTGTGTTAGTGTATATGTGTCTATATATATATATATATATATGTATATATTTATATGTATGTGTGTTTATGTATATATATATATATATATATATATGTGTGTATTTATATCTATGTGCTTGTGTGTGTATATGTCTATGTGTATATATATATATATATATATATATATATATATATATATATATATATATATATATATATATATATATATATATATATATATATATATATGTATATGTGTAAGTGTGCTTGTGTGTGTGTATATGTATATATATATTTTGGGTGTATGTATATATATATATATATATATAGTTGAGAGTGTGTGTAGATATATATATATATATATATATATATTAAGTTTATATATATATATATATATATGGCTATGTATATATTTATGTGTGTGTGTGTTGTTAGTGTTGTGAGTGTGTGTGTGTGTGTATTAGTGTGTGAGTGTGTTAGTGTGTGTGTTAGAGTGTGTAGATGAGTGTGAATATATATAGATATCTAGTTATATATAGATAGATATATGTGTATGTATATATATATATATATATATATAGGATGATATATATATATAGGTATATATATGGGAGTGTGTGTGTGTGTATGTGAGAGGAAATGGGGGGGGGGGGGGCAGAACCTGCTACAGCAGCAGCACAGCAGCACAGCAGCAGGAATAGCTGCAGCAGCAGCTTTGAGGGCAGTAGCAGCAGCATGTAGAAGCTCCAGCATGCAGCGGGGAGCGTGGCGAGGTTTGGGTATAGATAGGTAGTTGGATAGATAGGTATATGAATAGATAGATGGATAGATAATAAGTTAGATAGATTAGTTGATAGATAAATAGCTAGTTAGATTAAGTAGTTACTTAGATAGATAGATAGTTACTTAGATAAGTAGATAATAGGTAGATAGTTAGATTTATAGATTATAGATAGGTAGATAGCTAGATACTTAGATATACCTATCTAGGATATAGATATCTATATGCCTATAAGTTATATATATATGCGTAGGGTAAGATAATGGGTAATTGGGTATATGTGTATGTGGATATATATGTATATAGGTAGATATCTATATTACCTAGCCTAGATTTATAACTAGGTGCATAATTAGTAGTTAGATAGCTAGCTAGAGGGGTTTTAGAGCGAAACCTCAATACCTTGAGATACCGAGGTATCTCAATACCTTGAGATATTCAAGGTATTGAGTTTCGAGCGGGATATTTGAGCATTATCCTAGAAAATGTCTTGGAATGATTTTTGTATGTTTATATATATATATTTACGCGTGCTAGCATAGGTTTTAGTGGGTTTAGGCGGGGTGCGTGGCCTAGGACGAGGTATCGGATACCGAGGGTATCCCGGTATCTCGATTAGGCGAGTTTGTGAGTTTAGTAGCTTAATGAGCTCGGTTTGACCTAGAATTTTAGGGGCACCCTAGTTTGACCTAGCTTTGACCATAATTGTCCCCGTTGACCGTAAAAGTCAACGTTTGACCTAGTTTTGACCTAGAGTTGACTTTTTGGACCCCTGATTGACTTTTTGACCCGAATTTCACCGGTTTGACCCGTTCGACCTAGAATAGCCCTAGAAGCCTGTTTTTAATTATTTTATATTAGTTTAAATGCTTAGAACCCTGTTTAATTCTGCTTTTCGCATTAGGTCCTTGCGACACCGGTCCGGATCTCGATCCTCATCAGTTGCACAGGACATCAGGCGAGTACCTACCTCTGATAGTTTCCATTTCATGATAGCGTTTATATCACTTGTTCTAGAACTGTAATACTTGATTCTGACACATTGTTATACGAGCTGGTACTAGTGGATCCCGTCATGAGATGCTATCCCCCTTACCGTGTTCAGCGGGTACTCTATCACGTGTATTTTATCATGTGCTTCGGGTATTGATTCTCATGTGCTATCATGTGCTTATTGTGCTCTCGCCTTCGTGTGTGCGAGCTATTATCATGTACGTAGCGTGTTGTGGTTGGATCCAATGGTATTAGTGGGGGAGGGGAGTAGTGAGTTGGTTATGTGATCAAAGCCAAACAGTATTCATGTGTATGTCGGTTATGCAACTCACGCATAACGGAGTTATCTTAGTATTTTTCATGTGCAACCTAAGCCGATCACATAACGAACTTGTGCTCAAGGCACTTAGCTAGTATTCATGTTTCTCACCTGCAGTTACTTTTCCAGTACTTGTATTGTTCTCCAGTTTATATTGCAGCTACTTATTGTGCTCCAGCATATATTTATTTCCTGTGCATCTTGATTACTTTTCTATTGCTCGTCATATACACCTTACCATGTATTTGGAGTTGCTTTCAGAGTTATGTACTTCGCTCCAGTCCTGACTGGACATATTTTTTCCAGAAGATCCTGAGGACTATTGCCCTACGTTCTACGGGCCGGGTGTTGACGACTGTTGTGACCCCGTGATCGAGGAGGAGTGCGCCGAGGAGACGCCGATAGCACCCTAGTTAGCTAGGTGGGTTTCCTGGGTTATTTCCAGTGGTTTGTATTTTGGATGACTGTACTTATTCTTTTGTTGCTTGATGTTGTAGCTATTTGTAGACTTGGACTGTATTATTTTGGGATTGTCATGCTCTCTTGGTTCTATTTCCTTGTTTATATCATATCGTGCTTTATTTCTTTCCCTAGATTTTGTGATTGAGAGTTCATATATATATATTGCGTGGTTGCCTCCTTTGGGAGAGGATTTTATATATATATTGCGTGGTTTTGCCCTCCTTTTGGAGAGGTCATGCCGAATTTTTCTGTGAGATATAGATAGATATGGTTGACCTAGAACGGACCTTTACAGCGTTCTACCGCCGATTCTGCGGCGTAGGCTGGACGTACCCACGGCTCATGCCCGATTTTCGGGTGCGGGTCGTGACACATTTTTGTTGGTGGCCCATGCAGGTCTGCTTTTTAGGGTTACCTGCAATAGGATATAGGAGATAGGCTGAGAGAGAGTGTGCTCAATCACAACTAGGACCCTTCCTACTTCCTTTTGCTATATTTAATTTTTCTGAAATTATTTCTTTGTAATATTACTGTCCTTCATTGATGTTATCGTTTCTTGCACTGTATTGACTTCTTTTGATCTGTGTTCAGGATGCCTCCGAAGACCAGATCTCAGCGCACCGCCCCAGCAGCTGCCACCGAGAGGTCTGCCACCTCTCGACCTGCTCGACTTTCGGCAGCCGCTACCGCTCCACTCGCCACTCCTGCGGTTGAGGGAGCGTCAGTTTCTCTCGGAGATCCCCTTACTCCCATTGATCCGAGAGTCACCCCAGTTGTCTCGGTGGTACCTCCTCCACCACCGCCTGCGCCAGTGGATGCCACGCAGTTGTTCGCATTCTTCCGAGAGATGGTGGATGCGCAGCACCGCCAGGCAGATGTTATGAGGATGGGCATTGAGAATGCTCATCAGGTGGCTTTGACAGCGGTCGACAGAGTGGCTCAGATCCAGCCACAGCCAGAGCAGGCTCAGTATCCTAGGCCGGGTACTATCATCGATTTTCAGAGGATGCGGCCTAAGGAGTTCCGCGGCACAAAGGGGATCCTGTACGTCGACGACTGGATCGAGCATATAGAGGGCATTTTCAGGCTGGCGATGATCCCAGCCAGCATGCAGATAGAGGCAGCGGGCAGCCAGATATTCGACCTTGCCCTCACTTGGTTCCGCACGGATATGCGGATAGCAGCTCCGGGATTGACTTGGGAGGCTTTCAAGAAGCTTTTCAAGGAGAAGTTCTTCCCGGACGTGGCTCTCAGTGCCTTAGAGAGTCAGTTCGAGGCGCTCGTCCAGGGGAGTATGCTAGTGGATGAGTATGCAGCGGAGTTCTGCCGTCTGGGCAGATTTGTTGAGGGGTTGTCTGAGGCAGCGAAGGCGCGGAAGTTTTGCAAGGGCTTGGTCATGGCGGTCAAGTCCTTGACTAGGAGCGACCGCGAGGCGACCTTCGAGCAGATTGTCAGCGATGCTCAGAGGGCTGAGGATGATTTGGAGCTGAAGACGAAGAGGGGCAGAGACACTTCCGAAGCAGGCAGCAGTGCAGGCCCGGCCAAGAGGCCATTCCAGCAGACCCAGCAGCACCAGGGTCAGGGTCGGGCGCCCTTCCTGCAGGCGCCCCAGCAGCAGAGGCAGGGTCAGCAGCAGGGCCAGAGGCAGCCCATCGTTTGCCCTTTCTGTAAGAAGCCAAGGCACGGTTGGGACATATGCAGAAAGAGGCTGGGCAGATGTTTATTGTGTGGCGCCGCAGACCACCAGCTGAAGGATTGTCCTTCAGCACTTGCCCGTCCAGCTCAGGGCGGAGGAGCCGCTCAGAGGGCACCAGCCAGAGCACCTGCAGCGCAACAGAGAGGACAGCCTTTACAGACTCAGCAGCAGAGGTTCGCCCAGCACCAGCAGCAGCAGCGAGGAGGACAGCAGGGGCGAGCTTTTGCCCTGACAGTGTACGAGGCCGAGCCAGTTGGTGACGTTATCTCAGGTTCTGTTCTTCTTGATTTCATTCCAGCACTTGCTTTATTTGATTCCGGTGCTTCCCATAGCTTTGTGTCTGTATCTTTTGCTGTTAGACACCATCTTGTTGCTGAACCTTTAGCTAGACTCTACAAGATCACGACCGGGGGTGGTATCATCCTAGTCCGTGATGTCTGCAGAGACCGGAGAGTTACCTTGGGAGGCCGGGAGTTGAGTGTGTGCCTACTCGTAATGCCACTTCCGAGCTACGATATTGTACTCGGGATGGATTGGTTGAGTACGCATTGTGCTAGTATAGATTGTCGTGGAGGCAGAGTTTTGTTTAGTCCGCCAGGTGAGCCAGAGTTTCAGTTTGCCAGAGGAGCAGCGGAGCAGACCGAGGGAGTCTTCTGCGGAGCCCTGGTGGTAGAGCCGAGGTCGCTACATCCACTGTTAGAGGAATACATGGATGTCTTCCCAGAGGAGTTGCCAGGGTTACCTCCGGACAGAGATGTGGAGTTCTCTATAGACTTGGTGCCAGGCGTGGAGCCGATATCCCAGCACGTCTATAGAGTCAGCAACAGTGAGCTGGTAGAGTTGAAGAAGCAGGTGGATGAGCTTCAGGACAAGGGATTTATCAGATCTAGTTCTTCTCCGTGGGGTACTCCGGTACTTTTTGTTCCGAAGAAGGATGGGTCGATACGGATGTGTATCGACTACAGGGCTCTGAACAGCCTCACAATCAAGAACAAGTATCCGCTGTCGCGTATTGATGATCTATTTGACCAGTTGAGCTGAGCGAGGGTGTTTTCCAGGATTGATCTGAGGACAGGCTACCACCAGGTGAAGGTCAGGAAGGAGGATATTCCGAAGACAGCTTTCCGGACCAGATATAGACAGTATGAGTTCTTGGTGATGCCGTTTGGGTTGACTAATGCCCCGGCAGTGTTCATGAATCTGATGAACAAGGTGTTCCATCAGCATCTGGACAGGTTTGTGGTGGTGTTTATAGATGATATCTTGGTATATTCGAAGACCCCAGAGGAGCACGAGGAGCATCTGAGGATAGTGCTGGAGACTCTCAGGAAGGAGAAGCTTTATGGAAAGCTCTCGAAGTGTGAGTTCTTCCTTGACAAGGTTGAATTCCTTGGTCATGTGGTGACTGGAGAGGGTATCTCGGTAGATCCGAGAAAGATCATGGCAGTTGAGGCATGGAGTGCTCCGAGTTCAGTAGCCGAGGTCAGGAGTTTCTTGGGACTGGCAGGCTACTACAGGAGATTTGTTCAGGATTTTTCCCGGATTGCAGAGCCGTTGTCCAGGCTGACTCGGAAGGACGTGGAGTTCGTTTGGTCAGAGGAGTGCCAGATCGCCTTTGATGAGCTGAAGAGGAGGTTGACGACAGCTCCAGTGTTGACGTTGCCATCAGGTTCTGGAGGATTCACTATCTATAGTGATGCATCGGGGAAGGGACTGGGTTGTGTGTTACAGCAGAATGGGAGGGTGATTGCCTATGCTTCCAGGCAATTACGTCCTCATGAGAAGAACTACCCTACCCACGATTTGGAGTTGGCAGCGGTCATTTTTGCTCTGAAGTTGTGGAAACACTATTTATACGGAGAGCGTGTGGAGATCTTCACAGACCACAAGAGCTTGAAGTATGTGTTTACCCAAAAAGAGCTGAACATGAGACAGAGAAGATGGTTGGAGTTGATGAAAAACTTCGACATATCATTGCAGTATCATCCAGGGAAGGCGAACGTAGTTGCGGATGCATTGAGCAGGTATCCGGTAGCTATGTGCCTCACTACAGATCGTTATCTTCTGGCAGATCTAGAGAGCTTAGGCATTGAGGTGATAGTGCCTGGAGTTGAGATGCAGATGTGGGGACTGCAGATTCAGTCAGAGTTGGTAGACCGGATCCGGGCTACACAGTTTGAGGATGAGTCCCTGAGGAGCATCAGGGAGCAGGTTCAGATGGGATTAGCAGATGACTTCACCATTGCTGATGATGGTTCTTTGCGGCACGGTACCAGGTTGTGTGTGCCGAGTGGGTCGTTGCGCGAGGAGGTTCTCCAGGAGGCGCATCGATCCCAGTATTCTATGCATCCAGGTGCCAACAAGATGTATAGAGATCTGAGATAGCATGTATGGTGGTACGGGATGAAGCGGAAGGTAGCACGCTTCGTATCCTGATGCTTAGTGTGCCAGCAGGTGAAGGCGGAGAGGCAGAGGCCAGGAAGTTTACTCCAGCCGCTACCCATTCCGGAGTGGAAATGGGAGCATGTGACCATGGATTTTGTTTCTGGACTTTCCCGTTCTCCAGGCGGGAAGGATGCGATTTGGGTCATCGTGGACAGGTTGACCAAATCGGCCCACTTTCTACCATTCAAAGTGGGTACGTCTACAGAGAGACTAGCAGAGATGTATGTGCGCCAGATAGTCAGACTGCATGGAGTTCCAGTGAGCATAGTATCAGATCGGGACAGTCGCTTTACTTCGCATTTCTGGAGGAGTCTGCAGGCTAGCTTGGGCACCCAGCTCAAGTTTAGTAGTGCGTATCACCCGCAGACAGATGGTCAGTCAGAGAGGACCATTCAGACACTTGAGGACATGCTTCGGACTTGTGTTTCGGATTTCAGAGGCTTTTGGGAGGATCACTTGCACTTGGTAGAGTTTGCTTACAACAACAGCTACCAAGCCAGTATCGAGATGTCACCTTTTGAGGCATTGTATGGACGGAGGTGTCGCACTCCGTTGTCATGGGATGATGTAGGTGAGAGAGCTTTGCTTGGCCCAGAGATGGTGGTTGATGCGGCGGAGAAGGTCAAGCTCATTAGAGATAGACTTCGGGTGGCGCAGGACAGGCAGCGGCATTGGGCCGATAGCCACCGGAGACCTTTGGAGTTCGAGGTATAGCTTAGAATCTAGATTTTGTTCTTGTGTTTGCTTGTGATTGCTTGTTTTAGACTAAGTGCAGAGACCTTGTTTGTGCTAGGTTGGAGATCTGGTGTTCCTGAGGATTTCTCCGACGCGGGGCACTATTCGCTTCGGTGGAGGCGGGAAGCTTAGCCCACGTTTCGTCGGACCCTTCCGTGTTCTTGAGAGGGTCGGCGCCGTGGCGTATAGGCTTGAGTTGCCGCCTACGCTGGAGGGAGTTCATGATGTGTTCCACGTGTCACAGTTGAGACGGTACATGGCGGATCCCAGTCACGTATTGGATCACTCGGAGATCGCGGTGGGCCCTACTCTTAGCTATCCAGAGCAGCCGGTGGAGATTCTGGATTGGCGAGAGAAGGTGTTGAGGAACCAGACTATTCCCTTGGTTCGCGTCGCGTGGAGGCATCACTCTCCAGGGGAGTCAACCTGGGAGAGGGAGGATGAAATGCGCGAGCGATATCCCTATCTCTTCGAGCCCTGAGGTATGGTTCTTTCTTTGCATTCCTGTCCTAGTTTCGTCTTTTAATTTCGAGGACGAAATTATTTTAAGGAGGGTAGACTTGTCACTACCCAATTCTAGAAAATAGGGTATTTTTTTTTGTTTGATAAATAGTGGATTGTATTTAATTAGTTATATTTATATTTAAATAGTGCTTGTATTATTTTTTAATGATTGTTTTAGGGTTTTGGCTAGCCTGGACCCCATGTCCGACCCTAGTGGACCCATGTCCGACCCAGCCCACACCCTTGTGAGAATTATTTTGGGGCTTAGATTTATTATTTTATTTTTAGGAGGTTAGTTGGAGAGATTTGGAGCTAGTTTGAGTGCATTTGGAGACCCGGAACCCAAAACCAAGTGAGTAGGGGCATTTTGGGAATTTGGAACTTTGTAAACCCCCTTTAATTGACTTGGCCGGCCTACCTACCCGCTCCCACCCGCACACCACAGCAGCAGCCCCCATCCCTCTTTGTATTCTACTTCATTCTACTTCTTCTTCTTCATTTCTTCTTCTCCACTTCTTCTTCCTTCTTCCTTCTTCTCCAAAGTAAGTCTCTTCTTCACTTTTCTTCCTTCTTCTTTCATTCCTTCTTCCTTAAGCTAACCCTAACCTTATATTTTCTCTAACCTAGGTGTGTGGAGCCTAGACTTTGTGTAGAGACTAGTTTTGGTGGCTTGGAGCTTGAGGGAGGTGATTTCTAGGGGTTGTGAGACTTTGGCCTTAGGATTTCAACTCCCAAGAGGTAAAACCTAACTTTCCCCTTCCTAATTACTTTTGTGTAGTGTAATTAGTGTTGTAGAACCTTCATAGACCCTAACCCTACCCGTAGGAGGAAGTTGGAACTAGTTTGGGTGAGTTTAGAGACTTTGACATTAGATTTTGTGTCGAATTCGGGTGGAATCCGAATTTGGCCCAATTTTGGGTGATGCCCTAGGTTAGATGGACCTAGGTAGACATTGTCGGGTGTCTAGAGGGTGAGTGCGTGTCTCCGTTTGGACACGGGAAGTCGTGTCGCGGAGAAACAGGCGTTTCGGGCAAAATTGGGGCTTTTCGTCGTCGCCGATTCTAAGTACATGCGCGTTTCCGCCACGGGCCTAGAATCGACGCGGGAGCACATTTTCTAGGATCTAGACATCGTGTAGAGCGCATGGGTAAATTTTGGGCCGATTCCGAGTTCGTTTGGTGTGCGTTTCAGGAGGTTTTCCGAGCCGCGCACCACGTGTTCGTCGAAATGACCGAACGGCCATTTCGACTTGGTTTCCTCGTTTCGGGTTTGTGTGCGCGTTGGGTCAGTATCGGAGAGTGTGTGCTAGAGTTTTCGAGTTATATTTTATATATTTTAGGGTATTGGTGAGTGTCGGGGTCGTTGGGCGTGAGTGGGGCGTGTGGTTTGTGTGTTGTTGTGTGTTGTGTTGTGTTAGTGTATATGTGTCTATATATATATATATATATATATATATATATATATATATGTATATATTTATATGTATGTATATTTATGTATATATATTTATATATATATGTGTGTATTTATATCTATGTGCTTGTGTGTGTATATGTCTATGTGTATATATATATATATATATATATATATATATATATATATATATATATATGTATATGTGTAAGTATGCTTGTGTGTGTGTATATGTATATATATATTTTGGGTGTATGTATATATATATATATATATATATATATATATATATATATATATATATATATATATAGTTGAGAGTGTGTGTATATATATATATATATATATATATATATATATGTATATATATATATATATATATATATATATATATATATATATATATATATATATATATATATATATATTAAGTTTATATATATATATATATGGCTATGTATATATTTATGTGTGTGTGTGTGTTGTTAGTGTTGTGAGTGTGTGTGTGTATTAGTGTGTGAGTGTGTTAGTGTGTGTGTTAGAGTGTGTAGATGAGTGTGAATATATATAGATATCTAGTTATATATAGATAGATATATATGTATGTATATATATATAGAGGATGATATATATATAGGTATATATATGGGAGTGTGTGTGTGTGTATGTGAGAGGAAAGGGGGGGGGGGGGGGCAGAACCTGCTGCAGCAGCAGCACAGCAGCAGGAATAGCTGCAGCAGCAGCTTTGAGGGCAGTAGCAGCAGCATGTAGAAGCTCCAGCATGCAGCGGGGAGCGTGGCGAGGTTTGGGTATAGATAGGTAGTTGGATAGATAGGTATATGAATAGATAGATGGATAGATAATAAGTTAGATAGATTAGTTGATAGATAAATAGCTAGTTAGATTAAGTAGTTACTTAGATAGATAGATAGTTACTTAGATAAGTAGATAATAGGTAGATAGTTAGATTTATAGATTATAGATAGGTAGATAGCTAGATACTTAGATATACCTATCTAGAATATAGATATCTATATGCCTATAAGTTATATATATATGCGTAGGGTAAGATAATGGATAATTGGGTATATGTGTATGTGGATATATATATATATATAGGTAGATACCTACTTAGATGTATTAACATATGGTAGATATCTATATTACCTAGCCTAGATTTATAACTAGGTGCATAATTAGTAGCTAGATAGCTAGCTAGAGGGGTTTTAGAGCGAAACCTCAATACCTTGAGATACCGAGGTATCTCAATACCTTGAGATATTCAAGGTATTGAGTTTCGAGCGGGGTATTTGAGCATTAGCCTAGAAAATGTCTTGGAATGATTTTTGTATGTTTATATATATATATTTACGCGTGCTAGCATAGGTTTTAGCGGGTTTAGGCGGGGTGCGTGGCCTAGGGCGAGGTATCGGATACCGAGGGTATCCCGGTATCTCGATTAGGCGAGTTTGTGAGTTTAGTAGCTTAATGAGCTCGGTTTGACCTAGAATTTTAGGGGCACCCTAGTTTGACCTAGCTTTGACCATAATTGTCCCCGTTGACCGTAAAAGTCAACGTTTGACCTAGTTTTGACCTAGAGTTGACTTTTTGGACCCCGGGTTGACTTTTTGACCCGAATTTCACCGGTTTGACCCGTTCGACCTAGAATAGCCCTAGAAGCCTGTTTTTAATTATTTTATATCAGTTTAAATGCTTAGAACCCTGTTTAATTCTGCTTTTTGCATTAGGTCCTTGCGACACCGGTCCGGATCTCGATCCTCATCAGTTGCACAGGACATCAGGCGAGTACCTACCTCTGATAGTTTCCATTTCATGATAGCGTTTATATCACTTGTTCTAGAACTGTAATACTTGATTCTGACACATTGTTACACGAGCTGGTACTAGTGGATCCCATCATGAGATGCTATCCCCCTTACCGTGTTCAGCGGGTACTCTATCACGTGTATTTTATCATGTACTTCGGGTATTGATTCTTATGTGCTATCATGTGCTTATTGTGCTCTCGCCTTCGTGTGCGCGAGCTATTATCATGTACGTAGCGTGTTGTGGTTGGATCCAATGGTATTAGTGGGGGAGGGGAGTAGTGAGTTGGTTATGTGATCAAAGCCAAACAGTATTCATGTGTATGTCGGTTATGCAACTCACGCATAACGGAGTTATCTTAGTGTTTTTCATGTGCAACCTAAGCCGATCACATAACGAACTTGTGCTCAAGGCACTTAGCTAGTATTCATGTTTCTCACCTGCAGTTACTTTTCCAGTACTTGTATTGTTCTCTAGTTTATATTGCAGCTACTTATTGTGCTCCAGCATATATTTATTTCCTGTGCATCTTGATTACTTTTCTATTGCTCGTCATATATACCTTACCATGTATTTGGAGTTGCTTTCAGAGTTATGTACTTCGCTCCAGTCCTGACTGGGCATATTTTTTTCAGAGGATCCTGAGGACTATTGTCCTACGTTCTACGGGCCGGGTGTTGACGACTGTTGTGACCCCGTGATCGAGGAGGAGTGCGTCGAGGAGACGCCGATAGCACCCTAGTTAGCTATGTGGGTTTCCTGGGTTATTTCCAGTGGTTTGTATTTTGGATGACTGTACTTATTCTTTTGTTGCTTGATGTTGTAGCTATTTGTAGACTTGGACTGTATTATTTTGGGATTGTCTTGCTCTCTTGGTTCTGTTTTCTTGTTTATATCATATCGTGCTTTATTTCTTTCCTTAGATTTTGTGATTGAGAGTTCATATATATATATTGCGTGGTTGCCTCCTTTGGGAGAGGATTTTATATATATATTGCGTGGTTTTGCCCTCCTTTTGGAGAGGTCATGCCGGATTTTTCTGTGAGATATAGATAGATATGGTTGACCTAGAACGGACTTTTACAGCGTTCTACTGCCGATTCTGCGGCGTAGGCTGGACGTACCCATGGCTCATGCCCGATTTTTGGGTGCGGGTCGTGACACAAGGCTAAGGTATTTCTTTTTGCATAGCGAGCACATATTCAGAGTACGCAGATAAATTGAAACACAAGTTGAAATATGGAAAAGTTCTCTTTTATTAATAATGAACATCTATTACAAACTCTTGAACGAGTCATAGGATTGCCGCACGGGCTTACAAAATGTTGACACAAAATGAGATAGCTGTCCTGTATATTACATCCCTTTACTAGAACTTCAAAATATAAGACCTCCTGGCGGGACGACGGTCTTTCCTCTGAGCTGCATTTTGTTTAAGTTGCTAGCTCCTTGCTTCAAAATGCTTCAAAAGATGGTACGATCAAGACGTGCCTACAGCTAGACTGGATCGGGAAGACGACTTCAGCTTCTCGCTCGGATCTCCTTAGTACGGGGAAACTGTTTCAACGAGGGTCAGTATATCAAAATGTACTAGTGAAGGCGAGCTAACCCAACTATACCAATCAACACGTTGTTTAGATGAAGCATGCATATTATTTGTGGTCTTTCTATCTTGCCTTAGTTCATTTTACAAGCAAGCAGTATATAGAAATTACTGAAATGAACTTGCCACTGTTAGGTGACTTTTACCTGCCCGTCTGGACCACCTGCACAATACTTACCCTGTCCTTCCCTGCCACGAAGACACAAGTTAGTTTGCAACAGGTTTAAATATACAAGGGGATCACTGGCGTATGCCACAATGGACGTTATAGTCTATGGACAAGGATGGTATGCAATGAAGCACTGGAGGCGCTGCATAATCCTGTCCGGAATATGAGACTATCATGAAGTTCCGTCCGGATCAGATCGGTGCCGATGCCCCAGTTACCGTCCGCAGGAACCCAAAGGCCTTGTGCACAAGTTTTTCATGATCAAATGGCATCTATATGAAGTTAACTATTTTATGCAGTTGAGGAAACACGAGTACAAGACAAGTAGCATTGCATGACTCATTTTGCATAGTCTACCTGAACATTTTTATTGCATACAAGGTGTGTTCTACTCATAGCACAATTTATAGAAGAAGTAAACATTCTAACTAAAATTGAAGCATAGGCAGAAACATTCTAAACGAACTAGTACAAATTGAGATAACCGTTCACAAGTTTGATTGACAAGCAAAAGCATAAAGTAGTCCAAGTCTATTCCTTTTTATCTTGAGATCTTTTAGTTATTACTTGGTATCGTTTGATCAGGGCAAGCAAGAATACAATATTTTAGATGTGAAGACTTCAAAAAAGGGTCAACTGAATCGAATATAAGCCACTCACTTAGTTGGTTGGAAGGGAGAAGGAAAGAGGTGCTTCAGGACTCCGCTCGAGCGTCACCTACTGCTCGTTCACCTGCATTGCCACGAACAGCTGATCAATACCTCTTCCACTCTTTTCAAATCTTGGAATTGAAGTACAGTTCAACGAACAAAAATAATAAAATCCATCGAAACCGTTCAAGAAAATGCAAGCAAATCCGAAAACCAACTCAAGGCACGAAAGCAACAAGCGACAGCGAAAACTAGGCAACAAAAGATGCAGCGGAGAGGTCCCTCCTGACTCTGCCGCTAAGTCGATCCTGGGGGCACGGTCCACTGAATATGAGAATTGATTCCGAAGAAGCAAATCCATAACGAGGATGAGTTCTTGATTCAATCTATCCCGATCGAACGATACCGTCTTGTATTTCTTAGCCGCGCTCCCCGAATCGGGGGAACGGTGCACCACATCCTACCCAACTAATTGGAAGTTTCATCCACGAAACTTAGGAATAGAACGTACCAATAGAAAATAATGAAGAAAACCTTTCCCTCATCTCAGATTAAGCTCCTATATGGATTCTTCAACTGAATGATTTTGCTAAAGCACGCGTACAAGAGGAATCGAACGACTTCGAAGCAGCTTTTCCTTTCGATCCAAAATTTGCACAGGTTGTTCGACATATGTCAATTTTGCCTTAAGATACAGTTGTTCAAGATCTACCACATGACTCGGGTCGTACACGTACTTCCTAAGGTGTGAAACATGGAAGATATCGTGCACTTCGGATAGTGACGGTGGTAGGGCAATCTGATATGCAACTGAGGCAACTCGCTTTAGTATCTCGAACGGACCTACAAATCTCGGACTTAGCTTTCCCTTTGCCCCAAATCTAGTGACTCCTCGCATGGAAAAAACTTTGAGAAATACCCGATCGCCTTCTAAGAACTCAAGTGGACGCCGATGTGTGTCTGCGTAGCTCTTTTGGCGACTCTGAGCTAGCTTTAGCCGTTCCCGAATAAAACTAATCTTTTGGACGGTCTGCTCCACGAGCTCCGGGCCAAGAATTTGCCGTTCACCAACTTTGTCCCAATAGATCGAGGATCTGCACTTTCGCCCATACAAAGCCTCATACGACACCATCTGAATGCTGGATTAGAAGCTATTGTTGTATGCAAATTCAGCTAACGGTAGATGCAAGTTCCAATTTATCTTCAAGTCCAAGGCGCAGAGTCGTAGCATGTCTTCAAGGATCTGGTTGACACGTTTCGTTTGTCCGTTTGTCTGTGGATGGTAGGCAGAGCTAAACTTCAACTTCGTCTCCATTGCTGATAGCAGGCTTTCCCAGAAACGCGATATGAATCGACCATCTCTGTCGGAGACAATGGATACGGGCACACCGTGGAGCCGACCGATTTCGTTGAGGTAGATCTGAGCCAAGCGGTCGGCACTCCAAGTAATTTTGATAGGCAAAAAGTGAGCAGGCTTGGTGAGTCGATCGACGATAACCCAGACGACATCATTCCCCCGTTGCGTCTTTGGCAAGCCAACAATAAAATCTATTGTTATATGTTCCCATTTCCACTCCGGAATAGCGAGGTTCTGCATCTCTCCGCCCGGCTTCTGGTGCTCGGCCTTTACTCTCTGACAAGCCATGCAGTGCGACACGAACAGTGCCATATCGCATAATGGGCTTCCGTGAGTATCTCCTTTCTGAGGGCTGCATCGTCTGGAACGCACAATCTTTCCTTCACTCGGATCATCCCATCCTCGCCTACCGCAAAGTCAGTTGCCTTTCCTGCTGAGATAAGATATTGCATCTTTTACAGGAACATGTCATCCTTCTGAGCGGTCTTGACTTTTCTAACAAGTCAGGTTCGAGGCGAGTTGAGCCACTTGCGCTCCCTTTTTATATCTGATTAGTAGTGTAACACCCAAAGCTTTAAGATCTCGATGCATCTTGTCATCAATAGCCAAACTCCCAATGAATACTCGACTAAGTGCATCAGCTACAACATTGCCCTTGCCCGGGGTGTATCTGATCATTAAGTCAAAATCGCTAAGAAGTTCAAGCCAACGCCGTTGACGAAGATTTAAATCTTTTTGTGTGTAGAGATATTTTAAGCTCTTATGGTCCGTATAGATCTCGCAAGGTACACCGTAAAGGTAGTGGCGCCACAACTTCAGTGCGAACACCACAGCTGCTAGTTCCAAATCATGGGTTGGATACTTCTTCTCGTGAGGCTTTAGCTGTCTTGACGCGAAGGCTATCACTTTATTCCGTTGCATAAGGACACATCCTAATCCCTTACCTGAGGCGTTACTGTATATTTTAAAGTCACCCGGTCCGTCTGAAAGGGTAAGAATTGGTGCAGAGACGAAGCGCTGCTTTAACTCCATAAACGAAGCTTCACAGTCGTCCGTCCACGCAAACGCAACGCACAAGGCCAAGGTATTTTATATAATGAGCACATATTCAGAGTACGCAGATAATTGAATCACAATGTTAACAATATCCTATATACATATAATATAATACAATACAATATTAGTCATTATACTAGCACATACACAACCTTAATACATTGGACTCCGAGGGTACGCTAAGGGTGGCACTAGTCAACTAACATGGTAAATTATGCGTTTAATTACGCGGGTGTCACATCTTCAAATACTGTGCATAATCAGGCGGTCAACTAACACTTGTCTAGCCAGTACGTCGGTGTACACAAGGCAGACAATTTTCTAATATTCAGGTCACAAAGTCGAGGTAAATATGCGGGCAAAATCCAGGTGTCCTAGGGTCGTACAGTCTGAATACATATAGTCATAATTATTACTATCATCTAATTACCTACTTATATATATATATATATATATATATATATATATATATATATATATATATATATATATATATAACCAATAATTTATATACATACCCATTGAATACATATACATACAATCACATAAAATGATGAAAGGAGGGCAGGAACGAACCTGCGCGGGCGTGTACGGGATCGACGATGACGATGACGATGATGACGACGATGACGATGGTGTTGATGACGATTAGGGTGAAGGTGAAGGTGTTGGTGATGATAATGGTGAAGGCGATGATGATGATCATGGCGAAGATGATGGTGAAGGTGATGGTGATGATCATGGTGGAGATGATGGTGATTATGATTAAGATGAGACGGGGATGGACGAGGGTGGCGTTGCCTGGCCGGGGCTCGGCGGAGGACTGACTGGGAGGTCGTGGCGAGGGGAGAACGTGGAGGAGGATCGGGAACGGGTTGGCGGTGATGACCGAACGGTTGGACAGGAAGGGTGGCCGGACGGTTGAGGGAAGGAGGAGAGGGAAGTCCGGCTGTCGTAGATGGCGGAGTAGGATGTAACACCCCGTTCTGCTCAAGCGGACTGCCGATTCAAATGGCACAAGTGCAATATCCCGACCCGCTTTGCTCAAGCGAGATTTCTCGTTTGAGGCAAAGGATACCCAGACTTGTCCCTCTAGGAATTCGGCTAGGGCTTTCAGAGGCTCGCTTGACGTATCGCTCAACCGAGGCGAATCATCGCTAAGGTGGGTGGCTACGGTGAACTTGTCTTTGCTTAGTCAGCACACATAAAATATGGAATGTTTTATGCTAGTCGCTAGGTGAATCACCCCTGCATGCTAATAAGAATACAATGCACCTAGCTAAGGGAATAATCCCAACTTGTATTGCTTATGCTAGAACATGGAAATGAAACATTGCTTATATATATGTTCAGACCCTTTGCATGTTACATTTGCCTTGTGCAACTTGACTCCGCTATGCTTCGTGTAGAACGATATACATGTATCTTTAGTGCACTGTTCACTTGTTCACACTGCACGACCCTAGAACATGTCGCTCAGGAAGTCCCTTACGATCTCACTCATCGGCTTACCTTCGGGCCCGAGTTAACGTGAATGTTTGTGTTTATATAAATGTATGCTTGTTTGCTTGTATGTTGCCTTGTTTTCATCCAAACTCCGGGAGACTACTAAGTAGTCGTCCCGGGCAAGAATGAACCTGCAAGTATCCGGGACCGTTAGGTCACCAAGGCAATTCCCGTCCCAGGGAAAATGCATCAAGGCAAGTCATTCACTGAACAAAGAATCAAGATTCAAGCATCTCGTGTACTCGTGTATTCTTGTTCTCGTGTATCTCATGAAATTGGAAAGACCAATAATTGCATATCGCAGACAACTAGAAAATGAGGTATAGTTCCACGGACGGTCACCGGGGCACTGGGGCCGATCCGATCCGGATGGAACTTCACGTGTGGTCCTTCATGTGCAGGCGAGTGGTTTGTAGCGCCACTTGTACTTTCGTTGCATTCCACTTGGCATGGGACAACTTTATGTGTAAATCCATCGTGTGCGGACGAGATGGTTCGTAGCGCCTCTTGTACTTTTGTTGCGTTCCATTCTCGACTCATGTTGGATTAACATTATAGGCATAGCAACTTTTTATATAAGAAGAATTATAGATATTACAAAAATCTCAAAAGAACATCTCTGACCATCTACACACATCATATGCTAATTGTATGGTTTAAAGGAATTCATAACTATTTCAAGTCCCCACCAGCACATATTAGCCTATTTGAGTCCAACTGATCGGAAGCTACATGATATTGATGATGGCAATACCTTCGGTACGAGGTATCGTAAAAATACTGGAAAGTTTCAGCCAGCTTCAGGTCTGTTCAGGCACAATCTGACCAAAATATGCTGAGGTTGCTGTAACATGTAGAAACTGAACAAAAACAACTATACCAACTGCCTAACCTTTTAACAATGTTAAGTGAACTATAAAAACTCTGGCAAAAAGTTAGAAAATTACCAATAAGTTACTTATTTCTGAAAATTCAGTGGGGGGATTGAGCCTCCACTACTTTGATGATATTTGATTGCAACTGATTGGAAGCTGCATGATTTTCTCTGATCTTATCATTGAACCTACAATTTTTCATGAATATACTAATTTCTTATCATATCTTTCATTTTATTTTCACTCATCCAATCTTAATATTCTCATTTGAGCTATTATGCTCGTTTTCTGGACATCTTGTTTTTGTTGCCCAACAATTGATCAATAAAATAGGTCCAGTTGTATGACTATCCTTTCACTTCAACGGTATCTTGTGATTACAATGCACTCCAGAAATACTTTTCCATTTCAACCATCATCTTTCAATTCTATTAACTAGGTCTTTTTCATTCTCTTCAACATAATGAATGCATTGATCTTAAATACCAAAAACTATTAATGTAGGATCTTTTGCCAACAATGTTTAGCTCTCCCTAATTTTTTTGAACTTTGGTTGAAGTATAAAAATTTCTTGGATTCTAAAGATTCTCTCCACAATGTTGTATTAGAGTTTATCTTTTCTCTGGTGTCATCAACTAGTGGAATATAACCAACAAACAAGTACACCATGAAATTCCATCCTGAATGTAGATATGATTAGTAATTTCCACATCAATCTCATAATATAAAACCAATTTCTCTGGCAAAAATGTGTTGTCACAAAAAAAAAAGATAAGCCCACAATTAGCTTTGAAGAAGATACTTCTGAAGGAAAATAATTAAGTTCAACAAGAGTTCAGCGTAAAATAAATATAATTTGGTCCAAAAAAAATCATACATATTGTAAGAAATGTAATTCCCTGAGACTGATTTTCAGATGAATTGAACAGATGCCAGAAACAAAATTCTGAACGAACTTGTTAGGATGATACAAGATCTTTCTGAACGGAGATCTAAACTCAAAACGAGTGCCAACACCAGAAACCAACTGGCAGAAACAAGCGTTGTTTTTTCTTGCAAACGCAGCTGCAATTAAGATAGAACAAGAACCAATAAAACGAAAACAATCTTCATTCTTCCTTGCAAAATGCAGTTGCAAACAGAAATAACGAACAAAGAAGAAAAAGGAGAAAAAGACAGAATAAAATTATTCTTGTTGGGACGGTAAAAACCATCGTTGCTCAAAGCAAGATTCGTCATCTATCAACGATCTGCTTCCAAGAGCCTGCAAGTTCACAAGAGAACTTCTGGAACGCTCGTAGTCACCTCTTTGTATGACTCGAACAGACTCCTTTGAACTCCTCTTTCCCAATTTTTTGTGTGTCTCAAAAGGAAGCTAGAGGACTCTTTATATAGGGAAGGATGGAAGTCCATCCCCCTCTTCTTTCCGATGTGGGACTAAAAACCCAATATACAAAATTGATATCTCACAATCGCAGTCCAATGCATAGTCCGCTCAGTGCTCGTTCAGCACATGCTCAGCGCCCGTTCATGCAATACGCGCATGCAACACGAGCATAAAAAGAGCGCATTACGACGATGCTGACGTGCAAAGTACGTCACTTTGTGCCCTTGAGTCCGAGTCCGAGTCGGACTTAGCTCCTATGGAATAATATCCAAGAGCATGATAAAAAGTTTAAAAGCTTTCATTAAGGAGTTAATCTTTTTTCTTCCTAATAAAACGCCCCCACATGGCACCCATATGTCCCACCACACCTCATGTGCACACCTCAAAACATACAAAATATTATATTGAGATACCCACTTGGTGGTATAGCCAATGTGGGACTATCTTTACCGGTCCAAAGGCAAAAACACCAACTATAAAAACTTACATCATCATTTCCCGCAATGGACAAAACTAACCCATGTTGGATCGTACAGACGAGAACATTTATTATAAGTCTCAAAGGAGTATCAATAGAAATCAACTTGCCTGCCCGAATTGGCAATATTTCATTTACAAGTATTCATATAATCCTTCATATCATCAAGATCTTCTGCTCTCCCACCAGTTTCCACCATCTAGAGAAGTTCCCAGTGCTTGAGAATTGACAATAATATCACTGTAATAAGTTACAAACTTCAAGAAAGAGAAATAGCAGACTTTTGGAGAGAGAAATGGTGGACCTGGAAGCTCAGAATGATCAGCCCCAATGAATAAAGCTACCGTTGACCTTCGTTTCAATTTGGTTTTCCTTTTTCTTACACCAGCAGAAGCAACCAGGTCCTGAAGAATCGATCAGTTCCAACAAAAATCAATTGACATTACAAAGAGAAGTTGTCGATGGAATTACAACTTCATATGTCAATGTTTCTTGATAGTGAAGCTATTGATCATTACAGACATTGAATTCTCAGTAGTGATACACTAAATCACAAGTTGTCGAGGCATCAAACCATGCTGTATCCTGTAATCTTTCTCAACCCCCTTTCCTCCATCAACTGTCTAATTCCTTCAGCATCTTCCCACTGACCGAGTTTGGAGTATATATTGGCCAATGTCACGTAATAGGTAGGATTGTTGGGATCCAATCTCATAAGTTCTTCCACTGCAATCTCAGCAATCTTAATATTATCGTGTGTGGTTCTAAACCAACTCAACAAAGCACTCCATACAAACATATCAGGTTCCATGGGCATCCTCTGTATGAATTCCACTGCTCTCCCCAGGTCTCCTAGCCGACCAAGCAAATCTACGATACAAGTAAAGTGTGTTAATGTAGGACTAATATCAAACTTCTCTTCCATAGAGTAGAACCACTTCCACCCTTCATCTAAAAGGCCACAATGAGCACATGCCGACAGAAGGGACACAAACACAACCTCGTTAGGCATTAATCCATGGTCTAACATATCGGTAAAAGTCTTAATTGCCTCTTCTCCATGCCCATTTATTCCATAACCATTGATCATCGAACTCCAACAGACAACATCTCTACGTTGGAGTTTGCCGAACAAGATCTCGCCTTGCCTAAGCCTTCCAATCTTACAATAGAAATCAATCAAAGCAGAGTTTATGAACATGTTGGAATCATGGTATAACCTCAGAGTACGAGCATGGACGCTCCTTCCAAGTTCTTGTGCTTCCATCGAAGAGCAAGCTTGCAACAAACTAACAAGTGTGATCTCATTGGCTTTTATCCTGGCCGACTTCATTTGCATGAAAAGCTCCAAAGCAAGAACGGGCATTCGTTGAGAGTATACCGAAATTATTGCACTCCATGCTATCTGATCTTTGTACGCGAGCTGATTGAATAAAGCCTGTGCAGTCTCCACCTCTCTAAATTCTGCATACATTTTGAGTAACGAGGTACCGATGGGAACAGAAACAGAAACTCCATTTTTTATGACCAAACAATGGAGTCCGAATCCAAACTTCAAATCTCCAACTTGCGACCACGCACCTATCACATTGCGAAGAATCATCTCATCGACTTCAACCATAGAAGATCTCATGCGCGAGAACAAAAGAACAGCTTTCACTGGCTGCCCACTTGCTATAAGCCCGAGAATCATATTTTTCCAAGAAATGCCATCCTTCGCATCGATCCCATCAAAGACCAACATTGCTACATCTAGCTCGCCACACTTCAAATACATATCCAAGATGGAATTCTGAACTCTCGCATCCGAGCAACATCCCTTCGCTACAGCGAACCCGTGAATTTGCTTCCCGCACGGTAGAGCTCTTGAATTGGCACACGCGGTGAGCGGGCTCAAGAGGCTCACGCCGTTCGGACGAATGTTCCAATCTCTCATCGACCGGAAAGTATCGATAGCCTCAACAAACCGCGCGTTCTTGCAGAATGCCGAGACCAGTGAACTCCACAGGATCAAGTCTTTCGTGGGTGCCGAATCGTATGCCCTCTTGGCACTTCCCAATTTGTTAACGGAAGAGTAGAAGCCGACGAGCGCAGTGGCTACGGAGGCGTTCGACTCGTACCCGAGTTTGATAGCGACCGCGTGAACGCAGTGGTTGAGTTCGTTCGAGCCGAGGTTGCCGATGGACAGAACGATGGATGAAATGGAAGTGGGAATTTTATCAAACAGTTGGTGGGCTGGGAGGTTTTTGAATTGGTAGATTTTAGTGGGCATTTTGTGAACTCATAGGAGATGTGGCGAAGAGCTTAGCCAAAAGTCCTTGGTTTTAACCGGTGGGGTTTTGGAAACACAATCCAGGGATGTTTGGGGTTTGGTATGATCGAGCACTCATAGGATGAGGTTTTTGAAAAAGTGTAGAGATCTCATCACTCGGCTCTTTATTTACACTAGAATATATATATATATATATATATATATATATATATGTGTGTGTGTGTGTGTGTGTGTGTATTATGAGGAGGAATCATGATTCCTCCATTTTTGTATTATCTAATCTCCCCTCTTTCACAACTGTTGGATCTTGTTTAAGTCAAGTAATATTAACCATTTGAAACAAATTGACAATATTAATTTTATTAATGGATGATATAAAAAGTCATACAACTACGAATATATATAGAGAGAACGTATCCATATCATGATAGGAGTAGGAAAAGAGATCCTAAATCCGGATAGGAGTAGGAGAAGATATGTGTATCCATATAGGAGAATGAATCTAATCCTAAATAATTGATCTTAACACCCCCCTTCAAACTCATGGTGGATCAAACAATATGAGTTTGCCCAATAGAAACTGAAATTGCGGTGTGGAGTGTGACTCTATAAAAAAATCTGCCTTCGCCATGAGATCAACGAATCTCCAAGAAACAAATAAAATTCTGTAGTAGATCGTCTAGTGGTCGGATCTCCTGTCCAATCTGTATCAGAAAATACTTAAAGCTCCAGAGTAGATGTAGAAGACATAAATAATGAGCACGTAATGGAGCCCTGAAGATATCGAAGAATCCGGAGTAAGGCACTATAGTGAATTGATCGAGGTGCAGAAACGAACTGGCTAACAATACTAAATACATGAGAAATATCTGGTCTGGTGATACACAAGTTGACCCACTAGCCGTCTGTAGTGAGTAGGATCTATGAGAGGCTCATCATTTGTGGGACGAAGTTTCACATGATGCTCTAAAGGAGTATCTACTGTGCGACTATCTGATAGATCAACAGACGAAATAATCTTCGAAGTATATTTCTGCTGAGAAACTAGTATCCCTCTCTTACCTTGTGCAATCTCGAGCCCAAAAAAATATTGAAGATAACCAAGGTCTTTCATCTGAAACTGCTGATGTAGGTATCTCTGAGTGGCTACAATCTCTATTGAATCATCGTCAGTCAAAATTATGCCATCCACATACAGTAAAAGAAGAACTCGTCCCTGCGGTGATGACCGCACAAACAAAGAATGATCCTGAAAACACTGATGAAAACCCGCCTCACATATAGCACTCCGGAAACACTCAAACCAAGCTCGGGGAGCTTGCTTAAGACCATAGATAGCACGACGAAGGCGACAGACATGTCCCGACGGAGTAGAAAGTCCTAGAGGGGACTCCATATAGACAATCTCGAATAAAGAATCGTGAAGAAAGACATCCTTCACATCCATCTGATATAGTAGCCACTGACGAGCGACAACAACAGCTAGTAATGTACGAACTGTGGTCATCTGAGCAACATGTACAAATGACTCATCATAGTCAATCCCATGCTCCTATGTAAAATTTTGAACAACAAGGCGAGCATTGTGCCACCCAATGGATATATCAAGTCGATACTTGACCTTGAAGACCCACTTGTAACTAACAGGCTGGACCCCATCTGGTAGTGGAACAACATCCTAAGTACTTGACTGCTGAAATGCTCGAAACTCCTCTGTCATGGCCTCCTGCCACTCAGGGTATTGAACAACCTCTTGATAGTAAGTGGGCTCTCGTGTAGTATGGATAACAGTAAGAAAAGAATAAAATTGTGGAAAATATGAGGATAATATAGGAAAACCAAACTTGTCCCGTGGACCGGAACAATAGGAAGTAAAATGAGCAGGAGGTCGATGAGTACGTTGTGACTGGCAGAGAGGTGGCGGTGGATGTCGACATCGCAAAAAAGAGTATTTTTTTTATTGAGATGTATAAAGTTTTGTATTACGAACTGACAAAGAGTACAAGATAATCCCTATTACAAGAGGATCTAAGTACAATAAAAAAGATCTAGACGAGTGTGACGGTGGAGATCGAGTACTGTAGTGGCTCCTTTACTCTGTTGACGATCCGGGACCAAGGGGCGTTGACGAGGATTCGACGCTCCTTATCCTTCCCACGTGTAGATGTGTCTGCCTCTACGTGTGTGGCTCTCTTTTGCATGTAGGAAACACCCACTATTTATAGCTTTTGAAGAGATGCGTGCGCGTATCGCATGCTACAATACGGCGGTGCATGTTGCGACTAGCGGCGCATGCTGTCATAAGTTGACACGTAGTCGCCCGAGATTAGGGGTTGCTGATGCCCATAACACTCGTGACACGTGTTGTTGTAGACTTTAATTGCACCTTGGGAGTACATCCGCTCGGCGAATGGCAACAACAGAACAATAGTGGCGCATGGCGCTACTTGGCACATCCAAACATAGTAGCACATGGCACTACGGGAACATGAAAACACCAAGATACAAGTGGCGCATGGCACTGCGGGCATATAAGACACTTCTTAGACTATTGGCGCATAGGGCTAACTCACTAAGGCGCATAGGGGATGGATCACTGAGGTGCATGGAGCCGGATCACTGAGGCGCATGGGGCTGATTTTTTATAAGTTTTAAGTTTGGAATACTTTGAATAGAAGCATGGTGGATGTAAGTGCAGAGATCGCTTTGGCACAAGTGCGAAGCATCATTATGTTTGGCGCATCGGGTGAGTACTTCCACTTGGCACAGCAAACTGTCTACCGCATTAGCCTTTGGGCGCATCAGGATGTCATTTAGCTAGGCGCAGCTAGTTGTTGGTGCAGCAGGCCTATACGAAGATTCAACTATTTACTGTCAGGTTCATCCCATAATTTTAGTGCCTACCAATTCGTGAGCCATTAATGGCTTTCTTACTATAAATAGAGGGCTAGGAGACGGAGAATAGTGATTTCCCCCCTAACATAATGTCTCTGCTGAAGTCGGGCACGGGGAAGTCAGTCGAATGGTTCGTCGACCCTCTTCTTCTGATGGTCGACCACCCTTCCGTTGGCAACGAAGGTGAGGAGTAAAACTTGTACTCCTTCTGTTATCTTTCTGGCACTATCTGTTCGCACCCCTTTTGGTCCTGTCCGAACTGCTTGGCCTGACGTGCATGGACGTTGCCGAAGGGCTTCGTCCTGAGGATGCGCTGGCAGAGAGGGTTCTACCTTGGTAGCATAGGTGATGTTGTCTATAGACACTCACCTGAAGCATGTACCGAGAACTAATGCGCAACCATGCTGTAGGGGCATATTTTCCTCTACACAGCGATGGTTGTCTTTGTACTGTGGCAGTGAGGGTTCTACCTCTGGTTACGATGGAGCATGGAAGGATATCATAGTCACCACTGTTCGTGGTAAACAAGCATATTACCCGGAGGATTGTCCATGATCTTCCAACCTAGCTCACTATAGCTTCCCTCTGTATGCATCCATGATGTGATGGCTGGATCTCGGGTCGTGTCCTGGCGGCCCATCTGAGTGGCAACAGCGAGGCTAGTTATCCCAACAAGGATTTTTAATCGCGTCCTTTCACACAACAGAGTTAGGTTTGCAGAGGCTCGACTCTGCATCGCAAGCTCCCTTGTTATTCATCGGTATGGATTCTTTTCTCACCATGTGGCTTGTACTGAGGAGTCTTACTAAAGTGATAACCCATAATGTGTTGAGCTACCGGCTTTACAAGTATTGGTACCAGAAACAACACAGAGGGGTCTCCTTCTTTTCACATATACCCATGATCTTGAATATTAATGAAAATTCTTGAATGTAATAGACTTTCATATGTACTTATGATCTTGAATATTAATAAAAAATTTGCCTTATTTCCTATTTGGAACTTTTCTTGTTGTTGTGGATATCTTGGCATATAAGTATTATACCAAAGGTAATATGGACTTAGTATAACATCATAACGGTAATAATCGCTAAGCGCTATCAGAGGTAGTATAAACGTGATAGGTTAGATTGATTCCATTAAGGAGGTATGGTGGAGACATCATCTGCGATGGTAGATATACTATGGTGTAGAACCGATAGTCAAGCTTGTCCATTTGTAGCTGAGCATGATCATGATGGAGTATTTTGCGGAGAGAAAAAAATGAGTAAGAGGTAATATGGACGTGACCGTCTTCTTTTGGACAGATCGTAGTTCAGAGGTGATATGGACGTGAACTACTCACTCTATACATAATTTTTTGTGGAGATAAAAATAAAAAGGGACAAGTTAAAGGTAATCTGGACGTGACTATCTTTGTCACTCCCCGTTCCCGATATATGTATTTGGAACGTATTTTTATTTTATCATGTTGTATGTGAATGGAGAATAGACCCAATCTTTAGTTTAACCTTACTCATGGTTTATTTTTTGGGTTGGTTCAAGTTATGAGAACCCATGGTTCAACCCTCAACCCTACCATATATAACTGTCAACCCCACTTTTTGGATTAGGGGTATTTTCGTCTTTTCGTAATTAATGAGTAAATGATTGCATGATAATTGATTATTCTCAATTTTCGGTGATTTTAATTTGTTGCACCTCACCGTCGTTTTGAATTTTAACCCCCACGTGCATTCACTTTTATTAAATTGATTCATAAGTCGAACTTGTACAATCTTTCATTGTTTAGACACCTTGGTGCAAGAGTACATTGCGGTATCCTTTCCGTTGAACGATACGTATATAAACCCAAATTCTCCTTTAGGTAAATTCCATAAATTCTTGGGAGTGTGTAATACGACATCAAAATTCCTGAACCATGGCCTCAGACCATCGAACCAATGCATCTTAGCAATTTCTTTATTAAAATTTCAACCATTGTAATACCCATGAGAAGCCCAATTCCAGGAAGGCCTTGACCAGACCTAATTCTAGGTCAACCCAAAGTCTACTATGATCATATATATACATAAGTATAGCTTCCTTATTCTTTTCAACCAAAACCTAATACACCCCAGCCGACCATCTCAAACCCCCCCGACCTTGCTGTTCCTCATCGGACACTCCCGAGCGCCGGACACCCGCTGCCCCCGAGCGCTGAATGCCGAGCGCCGAGCGCTGAACGCCGAGCGCCGAGTGCTGAACCCCGAGCCCCGAGCGCTGCGCGCTGCCGACCGAGAAGTTCCCGCGGAGACCGACGCTGCCGACCGAGAAGTTCCCGCAGAGACCGACACTGCCGACCGAAGTTCGACGACCGACCCTGCACATCGACCAGCCTTCCCTGTTCGTGACTATCGCCTCGTAATCGTCATCGTGCCGAGTGCAGGTTAGCTCCTATCCACGTTCCCATCATTTCCTGCGATGATATACAAGTAACTAGGGACGTATGTATATACGTATTTGCATACGTATTGGTATATTAGTGTATATATATAATGTTTCCAACTAATATCTATATACTTGCGTATAAGTAATGTGTAGGTATTCCCTAGTATATCAATACGTGTATTATAATCATAATTAATGTAGGTTAATATATATGCCTACGAACCGTATAATGCTCAATTAGGTTAATACACTTATACATATCTATTATAAATGTAATTAATTAGTACGATGAGAGATTAGTTCATATTAAGTCCTATGTATCACATGTCCGAGATGTCTTGATTGTGACCACGGATACCCCGTAGCCACATCTACCTATGACCATGTAGCATGATAGTAGACTGCCATATGTACACTGACGTACTGGCAAGACCGTACCATTGACTGTCTGTTATGCACAGCAATTACAGACGCGACCCCTAGTATAATCCTTGATCATTCTATTGATCGTGTATTAGTGTGATGCCTGATGCAGTATTGTGTTTATGATATATCTATAGGACTGTTGGATCACTCAGACGGTACCTTGGAACCCAGACTTTGGTATTGCCAGCTAAGGACCACAGGCGAGTACATTCTCTAACAGTTTCCATTATGTTGATTATCTCTATAATTCTTGTTGTATAGCGTACATGACTCTGACACTGTTCTTTACACGAGTTGGCATCATTGAGACCTGTCACGAGGAGTCGTGATAGGAATCCATCGTGCTAGCAGGGAAAATGGGAAAGTATTAGTAGCTTATGTGATCATACCCCTTACATGCAGCATTAGCTCACCCACATTTCACGTCGGTGCAGCCTTACCCTTACATGCCTCATCGCTGTTACATTCTGGTTAGCCTGACCTGTTGGGGATGATCGCTAATCCATGTAATGAGTCATATAACCCAAGCCGATCACATGATATACTGATGTTTCACATACTTAGTTAGATGATTCTTGACATGTATCTTGATAGATTGATCTTGTATTTCCACATGTTCTAGTTGTTGTTCTTACATACACTTACATACCAGTTCTTTGTACTTGCGTACACTTGTAGTTCTATTTCTTGTCAGATGCTATTGATGATGATGTTCCAGTACTTTATTCCAGCATTCTTTATTCCAGTATTTCTTATTTCCAGTTATTTCATATCTGTCTTGTATTTCTTTACACTGTGTTATAGTTTTTGTCAATATATGTGGAACTGCTGTTAGAGGTGTATTTTCGTTCCAATCCTGACTGGATATTTTTTCCAAAGAACCTTGAGGATTTTTGTACTACGCATTACGGACCAGGTATAGAAGCAGACTATGCACCAGAGATCCTAGAAGAGACTATGCTTCTAGATGAGACTTTGCCTACAGCTTTTTAGATAGTATTTATTTATGCTTGAGACTTATGGAGGATATTTCAGTTTAAGTTTAGTCCTATGTTAAGTTTAATTGGAGACTTGTGTTGGACAGTTAGACTGTGAGTATCTTTATGTTTGAGATATGGTGTTTAACTATGTCATTTCCTTTTATCTTTTATCGTGCCTTATAGTTGTGGTGATTTAGTTATATTGTGAGATTATGGAGATGTATATTATTGACAGGTGTTTAGTTATCTAGTATTACTGTGACCTAGACAGCGTTCTACCGCCGATGCTACGGCGTAGGCTGGACGTACCCACGCTCTCGTGCCCCTATACCGGGTGCGGGTCGTGACACATTTTTAGTGGTGGCCCATGCAGGTCAAGTTTTCGCAAGTTATGCGATATCGTGGTAGTGCGACAACTTAGTTGTATTGCTGCAAGCCTGTGCTAGGCTATAGGAATAGGATCTAGGATGAGAGTATGCTCAATCACACTAGGAAATTCTGAACTTCTTATTGCTATTCTAATGGATTGCTTCCTTAGCACTTTAGTGTCCTTCCTTGATAATATCACATCTATTACCTTAATTGATTCTTTGATCTGTATTCAGGATGTCGCCGAATACTAGTTCCATGAGAATGGGAGCAGCCAATTCAGAGAGGACTGCCACCCCTCAACCTGACGAACAGATACCTGGAGATTCTCCTACATCTCATGTTCGTGTGGGAGTGTCTGCAATTAACGGGATTCCTCCTCCACCTATACAGAGGATTGCCCCAACTATGACAGACGACCTTCCACCACCACCGACACCAATTTCCGGAGGAGTGCCCGCTGACGGGGCACAGATATTCGTATTGATGCAGGGCATGCTAGAGGCCCAGAGAGTAACTGCAGAAGCTCAACGTGTTCAAGCTGAGGCTCAGAGAATGCAAGCAGAAGCACACCAGGCGTAGACCGAACTGATGAAAGAGAGCATGGAGAATGCCAATCAGATGACTCTCCAGGCTGTGGAGAGAGTAGCACGACAACCGCAACATCAAGGTCAGCAACAACAGAGGCCCGGTACCATAGTGGACTTTAAGAGGATGATGCCTCGAGAGTTCAAAGGCACAGAAGGAATACTATATACTGACGAATGGTTAGAAGATATAGAAAGGAATCTTCGCTTATCAAAGATTCCAAAGATTCTTCAGATAGAGGCCGCTGGCAGCCAGATGTTTGATATCGCACTGACGTGGTATCATACAGAGCCGAGACTCGCCGCTGAAGGACTTACTTGGGAGAACTTTAAAGAACTCTTCAAAGAGAAATTCTTTCCTGGCGTAGCCTTGGGAGCTTTAGAAAGTCAGTTTCATGACTTAGTCCAATGAGGCATGTCAGTCGACGAGTATGCTGCAGAGTTTTGTCGATTGAGTCGATTTGCACCATCGATGATTCGAGACCCAGGAGACAGAGCTCGGAAATTCAGAAAAGGATTGAATAGGGAGATCAAGTCTCGTACTTCGGGACGACGTACTGCTATATTTGAGGGTATTCTGATGGATGCCCAGATTACCGAAGATGACTTGGACCTTAGGCCCAAGAGAGGACGCAATACATCTGGAGCAACAGGAGGTAACACAGGACCAGCCAAGCGCCCACACTTTTAACAACAACAACAACATAGGCCGTACCAGCAGCAACACCAGCAGCAACACCAGCAACAGGCACCAGTTCGAGGACATGCTCAACAACAGCAACCACAGAGGCATAATCAACTCGCTACCCCATGTTCATATTGCAAAAATATAGGACATACAAGAGACATCTGCAGAAAAAGGTTGTGCACTTGCTTATTATGTGGATCAGCAGCACATCAGCTGAGGGACTGCCCAGCTATTCAGACTCGCCAAGGAGGAGGAGCAGCTCAGAGAGGACCAGCCAGAGCACCTATTGTACCAGGAGGCCAGCAGAGAGGACCTCCACTTCCATCACAGCAGGAGAGGTTTGCTCAGCAGCAGCAGCAACAAAAAGGAGCACCACAAGGATGAGCTTACGCCATGACCACTGAGGAGGCCGAGCCAGCTGGAGACGTGATTTCAGGTTCAGTTTTACTCGATTCTATTCCAGCACTTGTATTGTTTGATTCTGGCGCTACCCATAGTTTCGTATCTGTATCTTATGCCCTTAAACATCATTTAGAAACGGGACCATTAGATAGGACTTGCAAGATCACGACAGGAGGAGGCATTATCCTAGTCCGTGATTGTTGCAAGGATCGGAGAGTGTCATTAGAAGGCCGAGAGTTGAGCGTGTTACTCGTTATGCCACTTCCGGAATACGATATTGTACTCGGAATGGACTGGCTGAGTAAACACCATGCTTCTATAGATTATCGCGGAGGAAGAGTAGTATTTCGACCACCAGGAGAGCCAGAGTTCGAGATTGCCAAAGGAGCAGAGGAGCGGAGCAGAGGCACTTTTTGCGGAGCCAGGGTGGAAGAAGAAGAGTTACCGCATCCACTTATAGCGGAGTTCCTGGATGTATTTCCAGAGGAGTTGCCAGGTTTGCCACCAGACAGAGATGTTGAGTTATCTATAGACTTGATACCAGGAGCAGAGCCTATTTCACAACATGTCTATAGAGTTAACAATAACGAGTTGGTAGAACTGAAGAAACAAGTTGAGTAGCTGCAAGACAAAGGTTTTATTAGATCCAGTTCATCGCCATAGGGAGCACCGGTATTATTTGTACCAAAGAAGGATGGCACGGTACGTATGTGTATCGATTATAGAGCTTTGAATAACCTCACTATCAAAAACAAATACCCGCTGCCGAGGATAGATGATCTTTTCGATCAATTGAACGGAGCAAAGGTGTTTTCAAAAATAGACTTGAGTTCAGGCTATCACCAGGTAAAAGTGAAGAAAGAAGACATACCGAAGACCGCCTTTCGAACCAGATATGGCCAGTTTGAATTTACAGTAATGCCGTTTGGTTTAACCAATGCACCAGCAGTATTTATGAACTTGATGAACAAAGTGTTCCACCAGTACCTTGACAAGTTCGTAGTGGTGTTTATTGACGACATTCTAGTATATTTAAAAACCCCAGAAGAGCACGAAGAGCACTTGAGAATAGTCTTAGAAACTCTCAGGAGAGAGAGATTATACGGGAAGCTTTCAAAGTGTGAGTTCTTTCTTGAAGAGGTTGAATTTCTTGGACACATGGTGACAGGTGACGGAATTTCAGTTAACCCAAAGAAGATAGAGGCAGTAAAGTCATGGACTACCCCCAGCACGGTAGCTGAAATCAGGAGCTTTCTCGGACTAGCAGGATACTACAGAAGATTTGTACAAGACTTCTCCAAGATTGCAGAGCCAATGACTAGGCTGACCAAGAAGGATGTGGAATTTGTCTGGACAGAAGAATGTCAAGCCGCATTCGATGAGCTGAAAAGGAGATTGACGACAACGCCAGTTTTGACGTTGCCATCAGGGACAGGTGGATTCACTATCTACAGTGATGCTTCGGGAAAAGGGTTGGGATGCGTTCTTCAATAACACGGGAAAGTAATTGCCTATGCTTCAAGACAATTACGCCCTCATAAAAAGAACTACCCCACTCACGATCTGGAGTTAGCAGCAGTTATCTTTGCCCTAAAGCTGTGGAAGCACTATCTGTACGGAGAGCGTGTAGAAATCTTCACAGACCACAAGAGCTTAAAGTACGTGTTTACACAGAAGGAGCTGAATATGAGACAGAGAAGGTAGTTGGAATTGATGAAAGACTTTGATATCTCATTACAGTATCATCCAGGGAAAGCCAACGTAGTCGCGGATGCCTTGAGCAGGTACCCAATGGCTATGTGTTTGACTTCAGATAGACACTTATTAGCTGATCTTGAGAGCTTGGAAATTGAGGTATTAGTTCCAGGAGCTGAGATTCAGATGTGGGGACTGCAGATTTAATCAGAACTGATGGACAAAATTAGAGCGGCACAGTATGATGATGAGACTCTACGAAATATTAGAGCACAAGTTCAGGCAGGATTGATAGACGATTTCACTATTGCGGATGATGGATCCTTACGACATGGCACGAGGATGTATGTGCCGAGTGGAGAGCTGCGTGAAGAAGTTTTACAGGAGGCACACCGCTCTCAGTACTCGATGCATCCCGGAGCCAACAAGATGTATCGAGATTTGAGGAAGCATATATGGTGGTATGGTATGAAGCGCGAAGTAGTAAGCTTCGTATCCCGATGTTTAGTGTGCCAACAGGTGAAAGCAGATCGACAGAGGCCAGGGGGATTGCTTCAACCCTTACCCATTCCAGAATGGAAGTGGGAGCACGTGACTATGGACTTCGTTTCAGGACTTTCTCGTTCTCCAGGAGGAAAGGACGCAATTTGGATTATCGTGTATAGGTTGACCAAATCAGCCTACTTCTTACCTTTCAAAGTGGGTACTTCGACGAAGAAGCTAGCAGAGATGTACGTACTACAGATTGTCAGATTATATGGAGTTCCTGTGAGTATTGTCTCAGATCGAGATAGTCGTTTCACTTTTCATTTCTGGAGGAGCCTGCAGTCTAGCTTGGGCACTCAGCTCAAGTTCAGTACCGCATATTACCCTCAGACAGACGGACAGTCTGAAAGGACTATTTAGACACTAAAAGATATGTTACGCACTTGCGTATTGGATCTCGGAGGTTTTTGGGAGGATCATCTACACTTGGTAGAGTTTGCTTACAACAACAGCTACCAGGCCAGCATTGAGATGTCACCATTCGAGGCCTTATATGGACGGAGGTGTCGTACACCTTTATCTTGGGATGATGTTGGAGAAAGAGCCTTGTTAGGACCAGAAATGGTCGTGGACACAGCAGAAAAGGTAAAACTTATCAGAGACAGACTGCGAGTGGCGCAGGACAGACAGCGGCATTGGGCAGATAGTCACCGTAGACCCCTAGAGTTTCAGGTATTGTTTTAATTTGTTTGGTTTGATTTATGATTGTTTTGTTTAGATTGCGTGTTAAGATCGTTGTTCTAGATTGGCGATTTGGTGTTCCTACGGATTTCTCCGACACGGGGCACGATTCATTTTGACAGAGGAGGGAAGCTTAGTCCACGATACATCGGGCCCTTCAGTGTTCTTGCAAGGGTCGGTGCTGTGGCCTATAGACTAGACTTGCCGCCTGCTCTAGATGGAGTGCATAACGTGTTCCACGTGTCACAGCTGAGACGGTACGTGGCAGATCCTAGTCACGTATTAGATCACTCGGAGATCGAAGTTGGACCGACACTCAGCTATCCTGAACAACCTGTAGAGATCTTGGATCGAAGAGAGAAGATATTGCGGAACCAGACTATTCCCTTGGTTCGTGTTGCATGGAGGAATCACTCTCTAGGAGAATCAACTTGGGAGAGAGAGGACGAGATGCGCGAGAGGTATCCATATCTCTTCGAGGCTTGAGGTATAATTCATTAATTGATTGTTTGATTCACGTGATAGTTTATTTTAATTTCGAGGACGAAATTCTTTTAAGGAGGGTAGACTTGTCACCTCCACTTTTTGGATTAGGGGTATTTTCGTCTTTTCGTAATTAATGAGTAAATGATTGCATGATAATTGATTATTCTTAATTTTTGGTGATTTTAATTTGTTGCACCTCACCGTCGTTTTGAATTTTAACCCCCACGTGCATTAACTTTTATTAAATTGATTCATAAGTCGAACTTGTACAACCTTTCATTGTTTAGACACCTTTGTGCAAGAGTACATTGCGGTATCCTTTCCGTTGAACGATACGTATATAAACCCAAATTCTCCTTTAGGTAAATTCCATAAATTCTTGGGAGTGTGTAATACGACATCAAAATTCCTGAACCATGGCCTCAGACCATCGAACCAATGCATTTTAGCAATTTCTTTATTAAATTTCAACCATTGTAATACCCATGAGAAGCCCAATTCCAGGAAGGCCTTGACCAGACCTAATTCTAGGTCAACCCAAAGTCTACTATGATCATATATATACATAAGTATAGCTTCCTTATTCTTTTCAACCAAAACCTAATACACCCCAGTTGACCATCTCAAACCCCCCCCCGACCTTGCTGTTCCTCATCGGACACTCCCGAGCGCCGGACACCCGCTGCCCCGAGCGCCGGACACCCGCTGCCCCCGAGCGCTGAACGCCGAGCGCTAAACGCCGAGCGCCGAGAGCTAAACACCGAGCGCCGAGCGCTGAACCCCGAGCCCCGAGCGCCGAGCGCTGAATGCCTAGCGCCGAGCGCTGAACCCCGAGCCCCGAGCGCTGCGCGCTGCCGACCGAGAAGTTCCTGCGGAGACCGACGTTGCAGACCGAGAAGTTCCCACGGAGACCGACGCTGCCGACCGGAGTTCGACGACCGACCCTGCACATCGACCAGCCTTCCCTGTTCGTGACCATTGCCTCGTAATCGTCATCGTGCCGAGCGCATGTTAGCTCATGTCCACGTTCCCATCATTTCCTGCAATGATATACAAGTAACTAGGGACGTATGTATATACGTATTTGCATACGTATTGGTATATTGGTGTATATATATAATGTTTCCAACTAATATCTATATACTTGCGTATAAGTAATGTGTAGGTATTCCCTAGTATATCAATACGTGTATTATAATCATAATTAATGTAGGTTAATATATATATGCCTACGAACCGTATAATGCTCAATTAGGTTAATACACTTATACATATCTATTATAAATGTAATTAATTAGTACGATGAGAGATTAGTTCATATTAAGTCCTATGTATCACATGTCCGAGATGTCTTGATTGTGACCACGGATACCCCGTAGCCACATCTACCTGTGACCATGTAGCATGATAGTAGACTGCCATATGTATACTGACGTACTGGCAAGACCGTACCATTGACTGTCTGTTATGCACAGCAATTACAGACGCGACCCCTAGTATAATCCTTGATCATTCTATTGATCGTGTATTAGTGTGATGCCTGATGCAGTATTATGTTTATGATATATCTATAGGACTGTTGGATCACTCAGACGGTACCTTGGAACCCGGACTTTGGTATTGCCAGCTAAGGACCACAGGCGAGTACATTCTCTGACATTTTCCATTATGTTGATTATCTCTATAATTCTTGTTGTATAGCGTACATGACTCTGACACTGTTCTTTACACGAGTTGGCATCATTGAGACCTGTCACGAGGAGTCGTGATGGGAATCCATCATGCTAGCAGGGAAAATGGGGAAGTATTAGTAGCTTATGTGATCATACCCCTTACATGCAGCATTAGCTCATCCATATTTCACGTCGGTGCAGCCTTACCCTTACATGCCTCATCGCTGTTACATTCTGGTTAGCCTGACCTGTTGGGGATGATCGCTAATCCATGTAATGAGTCATATAACCCAAGCTGATCACATTATATACTAATGTTTCACACACTTAGTTAGATGATTCTTGACATGTATCTTGATAGATTGATCTTGTATTTCCACATGTTCTAGTTATTGTTCCTACATACACTTACATACCAGTTCTTTGTACTTTCGTACACTTGTAGTTCTATTCCTTGTCAGATGCTATTGATGATGATGTTCCAGTACTTTATTCCAGCATTCTTTATTCCAGTATTTCTTATTTCCAGTTATTTCATATCTGTCTTGTATTTCTTTACACTGTGTTATAGTTTTTGTCAATATATGTGGAACTGCTGTTAGAGGTGTATTTTTGTTCCAATCCTGACTGGATATTTTTTCTAGAGAACCTTGAGGATTTTTGTACTACGCATTACAGACCAGGTATAGAAGCAGACTATGCACCAGAGATCCTAAAAGAGACTATGCTTCTAGATGAGACTTTGCCTACAGCTTTTTAGATAGTATTTATTTATGCTTGAGACTTATGGAGGATATTTCAGTTTATGTTTAGTCCTATGTTAAGTTTAATTGGAGACTTGTGTTGGACAGTTAGACTGTGAGTATCTTTATGTTTGAGACATGGTGTTTAACTATGTCATTTCATTTTATCTTTTATCGTGCCTTATAGTTGTGGTAATTGAGTTATATTGTGAGATTATGGAGATGTATATTATTGACAAGTGTTTAGTTATCTAGTATTACTGTGACTAGACAGCGTTCTACCGCCGATGCTGCGGCGTAGGCTGGATGTACCCACGCTCTCGTGCCCCTATACCGGGTGCGGGTCGTGACAATAACCCAATATTTTCTCTCTTTCTCTCTTCACTTCTTCATTTCTTCCTATCTCTTTAGTTGCTCTCTCTATTTCCATAAGCAAGTACACCTTGCATGAGAAATGGAGAAACCTCCATATTATTGTTTTTATTATGTTTGTTATGTGTTTCTTAGCACTTTTAGAACCTGAACTTTTCTGTTTTGATTTATGGATTAGTGTAGATCTACATTTCTAAGTTAGAGTTTTTATGGGTTTCATGAGTTTTTCTTGGTTTTGATCTATTAAATATATATTTTAAAAAAGTAATTTTTTCTACATGATAGAGATTTCAATTTAGAGCATTTTGGCTTTTGGTTCACCCGATTTGGACTTAAAATAAGGATTTTATGGACAAAATACGATTTCAGTTTTTTGGAGTTTTCGTCATGGGCGAACCTGCTGTTTGGAGAAGACAGAGTCTTCATACGGCCAGCGACTTATGCGGCAGAGAGTGCTATGCGGCCTGAGAGGGCTATGCGGCCTGAGCTTTCGCTTCATACTGACCAGCATGCGTCCATCTTATTGGACGTATGACTGCCATCACACAAGTGTTCTGGAGCTTATCCCTGAACTCCTTGTTTTTTCACTCACTGAACGAATAAGAAATTCGCTAAGTCCAAAAGACCTCCATACGGCATCGACTCCATACGGCATAGACTCATATGTGGCACCGATACTTATGCGGCATTGGAGAGTATGCGGCTACCATTTTCTTGGACGTATGACTACAAACTGTGGCACATATTTCTATAATATTTATATTTTCTTTCTAAAACACTTTATGTCTTGTCACATCAATCACTTTATATTACATCACTGACACTCCATTCATTGTCCGTCACTTCAATACTTGTCTCAAGGAGTAGACTTTAATCCTGAGCAAGCGGCCCAGACTCCATATGCGGCCAGGAATTTTTATGCAGCCTGACTTTATATGTGGCATGACTTCATATGCTGCCTAGAGCCATATGCGACCTCGACTTCCCATGCGACCTTACTTGTTTGATTGAATATTTTCTTATTCTTTCGTGACCCAATGTATAATTGGTAATTGGACTCGAATATTGTATCCATGCAGATACCACTATTGCCTGATAATTGTCCATAATTTAATGTGCGTCAAGGTATGACACATCGCGTCATGTATTAAGTGATTATATTTGGGTTGTGCATTGAGAATGCCTCCAAATTCCTGAACGTGTGATAATTATAAATATATATTATTTCCCCAGTACGGGCATAATAAGCGAGTCATCTACCAAAGCGTGGCTAGGATATTGATTGTCTGAATGTTGTATACATGCTCGAGTGAATCTAAATTTGACTTCCATGGATTCGTATCTAGCATGCCCGTACTTTGTACGATATCTTAAGGGAAATTCTCATGTGACCACGTCTTGAGATTTTAAACACTGAGATTTCAAACACAACATATGGCTAATTAGGTAACTAAAAGTGGTAGTAACATTAGAGGAAACAGTATCCTGAGATCATGCCAACGAACCTTCCTACAAAGATTCATTCTAAGTGCGCTGTGGGCTGGCCACCACAGATATTGTATATCATCTGCCTTAGTAGATTACATTATCTAACATATTATTATGCCGAGCCAATGTTTTACTATAGGAACATTGGAACCGCTAATACCGTATTTTTAGCGCAGTGGCCCTACGGGAAACTGGTGCATCTCGTGAATACCTGTTTTATTTATTTGGTTCGGTTGGATCATGTTTGGCACTGGCATGATCTTAGGATACTTATAATGCATTATTATGATATAACCTTAGACTCCATAAAAATAGCAAGCCGTATAAATGATTGGCCGATATAAGAAAAATGGACTTGGTTGTGATTGTATTATTCGGTTAGTAGCCAAGGGAAATAGACTATTATAGTATGATGGTTCAACCCTTGTCCTTATTTGGTTGTACTAGTTTTGCATGGCCAGGTTTTGAACCAGCATCCGAGGATCAAGCATACCTCCCCCCTACTCATGGCACGTACCGGGAACATGGTCGCAGAGGATATCGAGTAGGTTTTCTTCTTCCCTTTTTATCAATGAATATTTACTTCTTTTGGCGTTTAGCTACCGGCACCTATTAGTCGGCTCGTCTGGACATTAGTCTCCTTATATGATTGTATTAAATTAGACTGTAGCTAATCACTGTCATGTACTTTTGTTATTTTGCATAGCTGGTCTCCGGAACATTTTGAGAAAGCATTTGGGACGCCTTATCGCTTTATCATATATGCTATATGCTTACTATTTCTTGTTTGAATAATTGAGACATAGAAGTTCTTGACCCTAGGAGACTTGATTGTAGCATGCACCCCCTTGTCTTATACAGCCGTGATCGCCGTACGACGTATAGCACCTTGTATAGGGTAGTTGGCCATGTCTGTCTCCGTATTCTGGTACTGGGGTGTAACAAGGTTTTAGTGGTAGCCCATGCAGGTCTGTTCTTCATAATTTTGGGGTATCATGGTCATAGGAGTCTCAATCAAACATGATCCTTCTTGAAATCCTGAATTTGTCCTCTTCGTTACTCAGCTTAAATTTTCCCAGATTGGTTGCTTCCTTATTCCTTCTCATCATGTACTTAATGTTTATTGTGCTCTTTTTTAGGGTTTCTCCTTCCCCTAATATTGCAGCAATATGAGAGGCATAGTTGCCAGTGGAACAATATCCTGTAGAACCCTAGTCATGGATCCGAGTTGAGTCCACGATGAATGGGACATAGCAGCAGGTTCCAGGTATTCCTGTACCTCCGGCAGTACCGACAATACTGGATACCCCGACCTTGCTAGAGATCATCCGTGGATTATTGGCTGCCCAACAATACCAGATGGTGGTTCAACAACAACAACAGCAAAAATAACATCAGCAAAATAAGCTTCAACAGCAAGAACAGAATGTCATATTGAACCAAGGGTTGCAGACGACCTGAAATGAGACGGAAGAACAGATTCTAGGGCATCTGTTAGATTTTGCAGACTAAACCCCAAATATTTTGTGGGCACGGAGGATGCAATCATGGCAGATGATTGGCTCAAGGATATTGAGAACATTCTGACAGAAGCTAAAGTTTTGGCCGAGGAACATGTTGACCTTGTTCACCTACAACTCTAAGATCTGGCAAGGGATTGGTAGGCCACGATGGAGGTAGGATTGAGGGGTCATATTTTATGAAATAATTTTAGGAACTGGTTCATGGCAAAGTAATTTAGAATTATGGATTTATGTGAGTTGCAACAAAGTTTCATTAACCTCAAGTAAGCTTGAAGGACAGTAGACGGCTATGCGGCATAGTTTTGTCGACTAATCAGATTTTCTCCAACCATGGTGGCAACAGAGTTAGAGAGAACAATAAGGTTCCAGCAGGGACTTTAATTAGAGATGTTACACATGGTAGAGGTGCACGACTACTAGACCTTCGAGGTGGTATTAATAGCAGCCAAGAGGGTTGAGCTTACTTCCCATATGATGGCATCTAGAAGAGTAGATCGAAAGAGGCCACATGGAAAGAACAATGAGGGAGGACCAGTACCACGAGTGTCAGCACCATCCCCTAGCATTCGCATCAATGATATGATACAGAGGAGGCCAATGACCTTGACAGTGATGGCACTAATTCGGCGACAACAGCCGAGGCAGCAACAGCAGCAGCAAGAACGACGGGAAGCGCCGATAGGTTGTACCTACTGTGGAAAAGGAGGTCATACCCGGATGTTTGCCGGATAGCTAATAGATTACACTTGAGATATGGAAACCCTGATCACAAGGTTGCCACGTGTTCATTGATACAGAGGCCAGGAGGGTCATTACAACAGTTTTTTATATTGCCAACTCCAAGGATAGTGTAGCAAGGAGGACCAGCAGTAGCAGTACAACCTTTAGCTCAGCATCCGTTGCTGAAGCAGGCCCAACTTTATAGGCAGCAATAGCAGAATCAGCAAGGACCGCAATCATGCAACGATAGACTGTCGTGAGGGTAGTGTGTTGTTTAGAATTCTCTGTCTAGAAGATTTTATCCTTAGCAGAATAGCAAGAGACCAGCATAAGGGAGGAGTCGTAACAGTAGCAAGGAAAGAAGACCCGCTGCCTAAGATAGTTAAAGAGTTTATGGACGTCTTTCCCAACGATCTTCCCGGATTACCCCTAGTTAGAGCAGTAGAGTTCTGTAAAGAGTTGATGCCAGGAGCAGAACCAGTATCCTAGAAGGTGTACCCTATGTCACTATCAGAGCTTGATCATTTATATTGATACGTGGAAGAACTGAAGGCGAAGAAGTTTATTTGGACAAGTAGATCACCGTTGGGAGTACCAGTCGTATTGGTGAAGAAGAAAGATGGATCGACGCGGTTGTGTATGGATTACAAGCGGCTTAATACATTGACCGTGAAGAACAAGTATCCATTACCAATGATTGATGATTTGTTTGACCAATTAAGTGGAGCAAGAGTATTTTCCAAGATAGATTTACGATCAGGATATCATCAGGCGCAAGTTTGGGAGAAGGATATACAGAAGACAACATTTAGGTCACGATATGGGCATTACAGATGCTTAGTTATACCATTAGGACTGACTAATACTCCATCGGTGTTCATGGATTTGATGAACCATATTTTTATGCCTTACTTAGACCAATTTGTGGTAGTATTCATCGATGACATCCTGGTATATTCTCGTAATAAGGAGGAACATGAAGAACATCTCAGGATAGTGCTACAAACTTTGAGGGAGCACCTTATTTCTGGAGCAGGAGTGTCAGTTGATCCCATGAAGGTAGATGCAATAGAGAACTTGCCAATTCCGAAGACAGTAGTAGAAGTGCATAATTTTTGGGCTTGGCAGGATACTACAAAAGAGTTTTGTCAGATTTTGCTAAGATCTCTGCACCATTGACTCGGTTGATACGCAAGGAATTTAAGTTTATATGGTCATCAGAATGTCAGATAGCCTTTGAAGAGTTGAAGAAAAAGTTAATCTCTGCACAAATTCTTACTCTACTAGCAGGATCCGGAGGATTCACAGTGTACTGTGATGCATCTGGCAAAGGAATTGAATGTGTTTTGATGCAATAAGGAAGATTGATAGTGTATGCTTCTTGGCAGCTCAGGGATCACGAGAAGAACTATCCAACTCATGATTTAGAGCTAGCAATAGTAGTGTTTGCACTTAAGCAATGGAGGCACTATTTTTGTAACGACGCGTTCTGTTCAAGTGGACAACCGATTCAAACGACGCAAGTGCAATGACCCAACCCACTTTGCTCAGCTAGATGACTCGTTTGAGGCAAAGGATTTTCAGACTTAACCCTTCAGGAGTTCAGACTTAGATTTTCAAAGGCTCACTCAGAGTATCGCTCAACTGCCATAACCTGTACCCGGTGTAGGGGCACGAGTAATGAACAACGTCCAGTCTACGCCGCAGCATTGACGGTAGAACGCTATTTGGGTAAACTATCTATCTAAATAATTAAGACATAATAATGCTACCAATGTAATATGAATATACTCAATCACAAATCTATAGATGGAATAAGCACAAATATGATAAAATAATTGAAGAGTCACAAATACAACTCACAAGACTAAAATAAAATCTAATGAGTCAGAGAAATACTAAAACAACATGCTGGAGACAAATCCAGTACAAAAAGTCTTAACTATTGTGCTACAAGTCCTGGGTCATCTGTCTCAGTCGGGATGAGACCCTCCTGAGCCATGGTCTCTGGCTCTAAGCCAACCAAGTCCTGAGGCCCGTAGTGAGTGGGGTACCACTCCTCAGTGTCATTTAGAAAAAATATATCCAGTCAGAAAAGGAGCCGAGTACATCTCTAACAGCAGTTCTAATAAATGATATAAACTATGTAATAGTAAATAGATGTGAATATACAAGATGCAACATATAGATACAAGAGATATACAATAAAGAAAATATTGGAAATAAATACAAGAATGAGTAATATGAAAATGAACAAGAATACTAATGACTAAGTGAGTGAGTACCAGCTTTAACATGTGGTCGGCTTGAGAACTTGATACAAGATTTATGGCCTAGCTAATCATACGTGCGGTGTATGATTAACACAATTCAATGAACAAGACTTGATACAAGGAGGGTATGATCACATATCCATACTACATACTTCCCGTCCCGTACTGGTATAGTAGATCCAACCATGATACATTATGATACGGGTTTCCACAAGAAGGACGCTACTCTTCTCATGAACCAATGTCTGTATTTATACAAGAAGAACAAGAAAATAAGGCTTGCACAAGATACACCATACATACCAAGGAATAACATCTCATGACGAGATCCGGATATACCAATCTGTGTAACCATCGTGTCAAGAAATCAAGGATATCTACACTAGATACAAGAGACATATAGGATATCATAAATAAGAAACTATCAGAGGTGCTTGCCTGAAATCCGGTGAACAGTATCACATATGTCCGATACAGTGCCTCGAAGACCTAAATATGGAATATTATATCAATACAAGATTTTGGAATAAAAATAAGTTAAACTAGTCAACTTCTAGGTCATAAAGTGCTATTTCTAAGTCAAAATAGTCAAACTATGTCAACTCTAAGTAAAACTGGTCACACTTGGTTAAACTAGCTATTTCTAGGTTGTATGAGTCTATCTCTAGGATATTGGGTCCATACACTATGTAACTAGGCCACACTAGCTATACTAGGATACTAGGATGCAAACAAGATACCGTATCATGAGATACGTCAGTTAAAGATATAAAAATATCATAATATGTATATACAATCAATAATACATAATATTCCTAACTAAACTAATGCTAAGTGGATAACTTGGCTTTGAACCAATGCAGTTTCACACCACTACACACCCATCTTGATACTCAAACCCAATACCTTGAGTATCAACCCAATACCTTGACATTACCTTGGTATCACAAGGTAATTCAAATTCTAGTAAATAATTAACTACCCAAAACTAAACTATAACTAACATTAACTAACTAATACACTACTACTAACTATACTAACATACTAAAACATATATACATATACATACAACCACATACATATCTCTAACTAGTAAAAGTGTATATATATATATATATATATATATATATATATATATATATATATATATATATGCGTGTGTGTATATATATATATACACACACACACACACACACACACACACACACACATATATATATATATATATATATATATATATATATATATATATATATATATATATATATATATATATATATATATATATATAACCACTAGATAACCATAGGAATACACATATATTTATAACTACTAACTACTAACAATGACTGCAAACAATGAAGTAACTAACAAGCTAACTAAACTACTAATTAACTAACTATACTAACTCAAATGACTGACTAACTAAACTCTACCTGCTATAACTGCTACTGGAGCTGTAGCCTTTGCATTGTCGAGTTGTTGTACTGCATATGCTTCACTGCCTTGTTGTTACTCTCTGCTCTTGCAGTTGCTCGAGTTCTTGCTGCTGGCTGCTGCAACTACACTGCATGCTATTGCTGCTGCTGTGCTTCTCGGGCTGTTGCACTACCTGCTTGTGCCACTGCAGTGCTTGCGGCTTGCTACCTGCTCGAGCTACTGCAGCTTGCTATTGAGGCTTGCTGTAGTGTAGTTTGCTTTTGCTATATTGCTCGATGATTCTACTGTGTGTGCTTACTGCACTGATTTACTTCTTGCTGCTCGTGATGTTGCTGACTGTTGCTCGACCCTCCCTCAACACACACACACACACACACACACACACACACACACACACACACACATATATATATATATATATATATATATATATATATATATATATATATATATATATATATATAGTGATGTATGTATGTATTTCTATTTCATACATGTATGTGTATGAAATAGAAATACATATATATATACATAGTGATGTATGTATGTATTTTTATTTCATACATGTATGTGTATGAAATAGAAATACACACACACACACACACACACACACACACACATATATATATATATATATATATATATATATATATATATATATATATATATATATATATATATATATATATATACATAAACATAAGAATACATATATCACTATATATATATATATATATATATATATATATATATATATATATATATATATATATATAACCATACAATTACATATCACTAATGGCTATAAACAAGTATGTTGAAATACAAGGAAACAAGCACGTGGAGTGCATCGCACCCGTATCACACTAGATCTATGATACACTTGCAATAAGAGTCCCACATCACCAAATATACCCCGAATGACACGAGCAAATCTAATATGATATCTATGAACAATACGAAGATTTAAATATACATCTACGTGTCTGTGTCAAAATGTGACATGCACAAACCACTGTGTCGGAGAAAAATCCCCAAATTAACCCATATCTCCAAATTGTTGGGATACGGCCTACACGTATCAATTATGGAATGACACTAGCCACACACAAACCAACACATGTTAATTTGGTCTAATTGACCAATTGATAAGCACAAGATGTGTCAATCTCAGAATTTTCCCAAAATTGATACAAAATCATACATAACTTTCTCCATAGGCCTCCTATGAACCTAATTCCAATTTCTATGGGTAGCCTTAGCATATGGGATAGTTTCTAGTGATTAAAACATAGATTTAGAGTCTAATTAAAGAGGTAAAAGTGAATTGTACCTATTGGAATATAGATTCCCATTAAAACTTCCAAATTTGGTAAAAAGAGCCTTCAACTTGTAGATCATTGCTCCTCTTTGTAGATCCTTGCTTCCTCCTTATAGATCCTTACTCTACTAGCCTCCAATAATGATTTAGGAAGGAATTGGAAAGAAATTTGGTATGAGAATGAAAAAATTTGGAAGATAAAATTCTAAATCAAGTTTTGAAATAAAAAATGATGAGAAAGAAATTCTTCCTCCTATTTTATATGGCCGGCCCCCTTAGCCCCCTTCCCAAGCTACTATGCAAAGACTAAAATACCTCTTGAGGTCTCTCATAAAAAAATAATTAAGGAGGAAATGTTCTAGTCTAATGGGTTTAATTTAATTAATCATCCTCCTAATGAATGGGCTTATAATTGGGCTCAATTCTAACTAGATTTAAATGTTGGTCCATGGATATAATCTAAACTAGTTAGGTCCACTAACACAAGTCCAAAATAATAAACTAATATCTAACAATAATTAAATAACATAATAAATAAATATATAATAAGTATAATATTTAATTAATTATTAAGTGACCAAAATATCCTTTCCTAGAAAATATGGTAGTGACAAGTCTACCTCCCTTAAAATAATTTTGTTCTCAAAATTTAACGACAAAATTACCCCCAGAAAATAACACAGAACCGAAAAAAATAGAAAAGAACATAACAGAAAAGAACATATCTCAAGGCACAAACAAATATGGGTAACGCTCTAGTATTTTATCCTCTCTCTCCGAGGTAGACCCTCCCGAAGAGTGATTCCTTCATGCGATGCATACTAAGGGAATAGTCTGGTTTCGTAGCACATTCTCTCTCCGATCCAGAATCTCAACTGGCTGCTCTGGATAGCTAAGAGTAGGGCCCACCTCTATCTCCGAGCGATCCAACACGTGACTAGGATCCACCATGTACCATCTCAACTACGACATATAAAACACGTTGTGCACTCCCTCCAATGCAGGTGACAAGTCTAGTCTGTAAGCAACTGCACCGACCCTCTCTAGAATAGTGAAAGGTTCGATGAATTGAGGACTAAGCTTTCCACCTCTACCGAAGCGAATCGTGCCTCGTGTCAGAGAAATCCTCAGAAACACCAAACCACCAACCTAGAAAAAATATAACCTTAAGAACTTAATCTATAACAAACAACCAATATCAAGCACAAAACAAAAATCTAAAACTATACCTCAAACTCCAAAGGTCTCCGGTGGCTATCGGCCCAATGCCGCTGTCTGTCTTGCACCACACGAATTTTGTCTCTGATCAGCTTATGTAAGCCCCATAATTTTTTAAGAATTTTTAATTTGGAGTTTTCACAATTTTCTGTAATTTTCTGGGATTTTTCTGTAATTAAAACTAAGGTATTTAGAATTTAAATGATTTTTAAATGATGTTAATTAATATTAAAATATTATGTAAATAATATTTTATGGTGTAAAATAAAAAACTGGACATAGGATAATTTTCTGTAAATTTATTGGACCCCGGAAGCATTTTTAAAGCCCTAGAAAACTAAGTCGTAATTAAACCCTGAAATAAACCCGATTCAATTGAACCAAACCAACCCAAACCAACCCAGACCCGGTTCAACTAAACCGAACCAACCTTATCGGGTCGGGTCGGATCTAAACCCGACCCGAAACCCGCAGACCCAAACCCGCACTTAAACGATAGCGGATCGGGTCGGATTCATGTTGAACCCGACCCGCGGACCCGGACCCGTTACCCAATCCATACCCTAGTCGAATTCAAATCGAAAATACTGTTCCGACCAGCCCCTATATAATCCCTCCGCCGTTGTCGAAACCCTAAATCTCCTCCCTTCTCCTCCGCCTTCCCCCGGCTGCCCTAGCTCGTCGGAACCCTAGCCCGCAGACGACCCCTCTCCGCCTCCCTCCTCTGTCGCCTCCGCCTTTCTTTCCCCGCTCCACCCAAATCCGCCCAGCACCACCACCATCACCCCCCAGCCCTCGATCAAACCTCTCCGCCTCCCTCCCACAGAGCCGCCCTAGCCTCCACAATCTTCCAGCCCCGCATAGCCACCCTCGACTCCTCGACCTCCTCAGCCTCGTCGACACCTAGCCTCCGCCTCTAGCCACCGTCCTGCGGCGAAGCCCCCAACCGCTGCACTGAAACCCTAGACCGGACACGGCTGAACCTGACCCGGACACGGCCGACCAGGACACAGTACAGTGACCCGGACACGAAGAACCCAGTTCCACGGAGCCCTATTCAGGTAACCCGTTCTCTCTCCTCGTTAACCCGTTTTTAGTTTCGTCAGTTGTGACGCATAGGCTGTGTGACCCTCTCGATGCCCCTCTCGATGCCCGTGCAACCCGTTCGGTACGTTACGTCCTGTGGTGATCGTAAACCGTGATCCAAAAATAGGAAAATCAATGCCCTGTTTCACCCCAGAACTGAGTGCGCCCTGCCAAACGGGACGACTTGGTCATGCACGGTCTTCACCAAAACGTGCGCGCCGTCGATACGGACGTGTGGGATTTCGCAGAAGTTGATTTGGATGTGCGTGCACACCAGAATCAACGCGTATCCGCCGACAATGCCCGTATCTGCCTGTTTTGGAACACGTTGTAACTTTGTGTACACACGTCGAAACGAAA